>WOXC01001790.1:0-378396 GCA_011680675.1 Gymnobelideus leadbeateri
TTTGATAAAGGCTTTATCTCACAAAAACAGAGAAATGAGTCAAGTTTATAAAAAAAAAAGTCATTCCCCAATTGATAAATTGTTAAAAGATATGAACACTCCATTTTCAGATGAAGTAATCAGTCTTATCTCTAACCATATAAAAAGGTACTCAAAATCATTATTGGTTGGAGAGGTGCAAAATAAAACAATTCTGAACTACTACATCACAGCTATTAGATTGGCTAATAGGATAGAAAAGGAAGATGACAAATGTTGGAGTGGGTGTGGAGAAAAATGAGACATTAATGCACTATTGGTGGAGTTATGAACTGATTTAACCATTATGCAGAGTAATTTGGAACCACACTCAAATCTGATGGAATGCTATTGCGCTATAAGAAATAATGAACTAGATACTCTCAGGAAAACCCAGAAACTTACATGAACTGATACAAAGAGAAATGAGTAGAACCAGGAGAACATTGTACAAATAAGAAGATTAGTGTAAGATGATCAACTGCAAATGACTTCTCTATTCTCAGAAATACAGTGATCCAAGACAACTCTGAAGGACTTATGATGAAAAATGCTATCCATCCCCAGACATGATGGAGTCTGAATACAGACAGAAACATTTTTTTAACTTTCTTTATTTTTCTTGTTTTTTTTTTGTTCTATGTTTTCTCTTACAACATGACTAATATGGAAACATGCTTTGCATGACCACACATGTATAACGTATATCAAATTGTTTGCCTTCTCAATTTGGGGGTGGTGTGGGAAGGGAGGGAGAGAATTTAGCACTATATTTTTATAACAATGTTGAAATTGTTTTTAACATGTCAATTGAGGTAAAATAAGATACTAAATTTCAAAAAAGGAAATTTATCATCTGTGTGACCCTGGGAAAGTCATTTAACCTCTATTTGATTCAGTTTCCTTGACTGTAAACTGGGGATAATAATAGCACTTACCTCACAGGTTTGTTGTAAGAATCAAAGGAGATGATATTTATAAAGTTCTTAGTATAGTGCATGACACATAGCAAGCAATTTATAAATGCCTATTTCCTTCCCTTGAATTTGTTGCTTGTCCTATTCGTTTGTTACTTAGTACATTTTATTTTATGGTATCTTTGTAGTGTTGTCTTTTATTTATATTTAATTTGGCATATGCATAATGTATGTATAGATACATATATATGTCTAGAATATATATATTACATGTATGCTATCTATATTGACTATAGATAGCATATTATATATATATACACTAAATGAATAGTGAGAGTATATATACACAATTATGTGTATGTATTTCATATATCATGTGTGTGTAAAATATAGTACTGTATAGTGAGAGTCAAAGTGTATATATATATATATATATATATATATATAACATATATATATATATATACACACACACATATATCCATATGTGTGTATAAAGTTATTTTTCATTTGTGTCTGTCTGTTTGACCCCATTTGGGGGTTTTCTTGGCAAAGATGCTGGAGTAGTTTGACATTTCCTTCTCTAGTTCCTTTTACAAATGAAGAAACTGAAACAAAGAAAGTTAAGTGATTTGTCCAAGATCACATAACTAGTAAATGAGTTCAGATTTGAGGTCAGATCAGAACTCAGGAAAATGAGTTTTCCTGACTCCGGACCCAATACTCTATTCTCTGCAACACCTAGCTGTCCTTTTAGACAGAAATTAAACGACTTACCCAGGCTCACACAACTAGTTAGTGTCTGGGGCAAGATTTGAACTTGCAATCTTCTTGACTACAGGCCCTGGTTCTATCTATTGTACCATCAAAGGATAAGGTATTTGTTTTTGTTTAGTTGTTTTTCACTCATGTCCAACTCTTCTCGACCTGTTTTGGAGTTTTCTTGGCAAAGATTCTAGAATAATTTGCCATTTTATTCTCCAACTCCAGATGAGGAAACTGAGGTAAACAGGGTTAAATGATTTGCCCAAGATCACACAGTTATGTCTAAGGTTGGATTTGAACTCAGGTTTTCCTGACTCCATGTCCTGGCACACTATATACCTATATATACACATATAAAAAAATATATATTATATATATACATACTAAGTGTATTAGTAAGAGTATAAATATAGGTACATATATACACAATATATGTGTATATATGCATATATAGTGTACATATATACTAACTATATAGTAAGACATAGTAAAAGTAGATTTATATACTTCTATATTATATATACACATAGACAGTGAATAGTGAAAGGTATTGTATATATATATATAATATATACTTATATATACAAATATCACATGCATTCTATAAACACATATGTGTGTATATAGATATAGATATGCATTTACTATATGTTTATCTAGATGTGTGTGTGTACACACACATACCCATATGTATGTGTGTCTGTGTATGTCTGTGTGTATGTATGTATGTGTTTGTGTGTGTGTGTGTGTGTGTGTGTGTGTGTGTGTGTGTGTGTATATGCATGCATTAAATGTATAGCAAGAGGCATAATGGATAGAAAGTTGACCTCAGAGTCAGGGAAGCCTGTACTTGGGTCCTCCATATGCTATTTCCAGCCTGTATGACCCTGTGCAAATCACTTACCTCTCTGTATTCCTAGGCTACTCTCAGTAACTCCCAGAGCAGTTACCAGTTTGCCCTGATAGAGGGAGTTGCCTTCCTTGGAGCACCTATGTGCATGAAACCACAGGACTCCACAACAACAAAACAACAACAAATGTATTTTTATATATTGAATGAATAAATTAATCACATGTTCTTTACCACTAAAACAGGAATAATAGAAGTCTACCTGAACACATTTGGGGAAAGGGCAGTCTTAAGCAACCTCAAAGGAGCCCTATCTTTATGTCAGGCTGGTAACTGGAACTGTGGGGGAATCATAATTTGGGCCACTAGGGCTTGAATCCAGGCCAAAATTCAGGGGCACTTTGTCAAAAGCTCCACTGTATTGGCCCCAGTCCCATTTAGTTGATTAGGTCCTGTCTCCCTCTGGCTTCCCTGCAGTTTCAGTTCCCTTAGGGAGCTAACCTGAAGGAGTTTCATATGGAAAAAAAGACTGCAATGGGGCAGTAAGGAAACTCTGTTCTTCATTTCCATAGCCTTCGTTGTGCTTAGACAGCTGATTTTTAAAGACTCCGGGGATTCTGACAAAGTGCATTTTGGAGCCACACTTGGCACAAATGTGTCGAGTGTCCAGAATTGACCTTCTGGGAGACAGGACATCATTAAAATATTTAAATTGCAATGGGAAGCAACTCAGACAGGTACATTAGCCTGTTAAACCCAAGTTCATTAAGTAAATAAAAATAAGTAAAATAAATAAGTAAATTAAATAAGCTGGTTAACTTGGAAAAGAAAATTTGTTAAGATTAGCAGACACTGTTAACTGGGAGTTAATGTGGGGGTATATGTGTACTTTCAGAGGAATATCATTTTAAGTTTGGAACCAGAAAAGCCCTTGAAAACATGAAACTAGCTAATTAGGATGCTATTTACATGAAAACTAAGTTGAGCTGCAATTTGATAAGGGAAATCCTTTCTGATGCCTTGTTTTGTACCTATTGGGGTAGGAGGTTGGGACAGTGCTAGAAAGGTAAGATACTTAAGGGCACAGACTATGTGCCTTCCCACATGACAGAAACTCTTTACATAGAGCTAGGCACATAAGCAAGCCCTGGAAAATATTTGGGTAATAAGGATAATAATGCTTGAGAAAGAGTCCCATTAGTTCTCTATGCCATCTTAAATGGTGCTTCTGTGGTGAAATAGATCTACCTAGGTAACCTCCCAAATAAAAGTTATTATGGATAGATCTCAGGTATTGAGATGTATTGAGATACTGCTATACTGAGGGTAGGGAATTTTTCTTATAAAGATTAAACCCATAGCCAATCTGTTATTTCACTTCTCTCTTTATTTGTGGTTCTTTAAGAGAAAACACAAGGGAATGTAGGTGAATCTAAGATGGATTGTCTTTGGAGGAGAAATATTCCCCAAGGGAGGGTAGAAAGGAAAGTCACCAAGAGAACTGGCAATAAGAACTGGGTTTGGGGTCTTGTCCTGAAGGTCCTTCTATCATCACATCTCTCAATTACACTCAGTACACAACACCTCTGGCTTAGTCCTAGTCACTGTGATGATTCTTTTGAAATGAACAGCTCTGACCTCACCCATCACCCGAGCCTTTATGTCGGTGCCTCACAGAATGGATACCTTGTGAAAATCAATAAGGTCTGTGAGGGTTGCATGGCGGTTAGGATCCACTCCCAGGAAGCTATAAAAGTCCCCTGATGCATCCACAAGAAAGTGCTTGAAGCCATGCTGCTGGCGGTAGGAGAGGGTGTAGCCCCAGATTTTCTCACTGACGCGAACCAGAAATGCCCCCTCAGTCATGTTTGACAGAAGGTCTTCTGCATCCTCTCGGCTAATGATCCCTACAAGAAACCACATTGCAGTCAGCAACTATAGTCAATTATAAGTACTGAGCCTCTACTGTACATGCTACTAAAGAAAGCCACAATGAGAGCCTAAGTTTGACCTCACTAGCTTGGACAAATGAGGGGGGACAAGTATTATCTGAATTAGAGGATATTTTCTAAAGAGGCAATTGTATTACTTTTAATTACACACAATAACTTGACGTGGACTAATAAAGTTTTGCTTTTCTCTAAAGAGACTTTTAGAGGAATTGTTTTAATGAACACATCCAAATGATTTGCAATTATTGGGTCAATTATCAGTTTACAAGCAGGTACCTGAATATTCTGTTTTCTTAAGCAATAACAATCATACCTAGGCAATTTTCTTTACCCTGTTAAAATAAAAGATTTAGGGCTTCAAGGAATTTAAAATGCCAGGTAGTCATTTACACATGAGGAAACTGAGGCCCAGAAAGATTAGTTTAAGTGATTTGCCCAGTCATCCAGGGAGCAAGTGGCAAAGGTGAGATTTTTAACCCACAGCCTTCTAACTATGCAGATAGGGTTCTTCCTACTCTATTCTATTAATGTGCTTAATAAACATATTCTTCATAAATAAGTAAAAGTAAACTCTAATATTCATATTCTCTCTCTGTATATGTATATGTATATATATACACACATAAATGAGTATATATGTATGTACGTATATGCAAATATGTATGCATGTATATAAAGTAGAGAAGTTCCTATTAAAAAAAATGTTTGCACAATAGAAAACCTGGTTCTTTCCTTTACTTCCGTATAGGACAATGTAAAAACTTAGCAAAGCCTTTTCAGAGCAACTTTGTGTTTGGATATTAACTCTTCAGGGTTCATTACCCACCTTGAAAACTAAGGTAAAAATGTTTACTCATGTTTTCTCTGTCACCTACACATGATGTAATTATTTCCTATTAGGGCTGCTATAGAAGGGACTCTAGAATGCTAAAAGCTGCTATAGAATGGGAGGGTGGACCAAATGACCTACAATTATAAAATCCCAAATCTGGAAAGAACCTAAAAGGTCATTTAGTTCAAATTTCACCTGAAGCATGACTGCCCTCTAAAGTCCCTTCCAACTCTAAAGTCCTGATTCCAAGACATCTTTTATGTATTCTCTCTGTTATGCCCTTATCCCTAGTGTGTCCTTAAGGTATGCCCCAGGGCAAGTAATGAAATCTGAGTAGCTGGAAAGAAATCTTGTCATTCATTGTTTCCACTGGGCATTCTAATGTCGTGATGACCATCCCCCAGAGAAGGTATTGAGTAGAGATGGAGGGAGGTTCTGGTTGTTGGAATAGAATAATTTCTAGGTCAGGGTCACTAAATTGTGATTGATAATAGTATTTCTGGTGGAAAAGTGTAGGAAATAAGAAATTAAACACATTTTCTTCCATCCCTCAGTAATATTTAGATAGAAATCAAAAGGGTGGGACTTTAATACCAAACCTTCCTGAAGAAAAGATTATGGTGATCTAATGTCTCAGACCAAAAAAATCAAAGAATTCTCAGAATTCTCAGCTCTCTGATATAACTATAGTGATATTCTTATAGAAATTCTTTCAAATTTTCACTTGGCTGCTCTAATTCATTTTCAAAAAAACATCTTCACATATTCCCCTCATTATTTCTCAGTTGTCCTGTATTATTCTTCTCCTTTCCTTCTCTCTTCTATTTTTTCTCTCCATTAAATGTTTCATTTGTTTCTTCCTATCTCTCCTTTCTTGATTGTTAACTATTCATGTGACATACCGGTAAGGCATGTTCCAGTTAGCTGATTAATAGTATGAATGGATGTGTCCATTATAGGCATCCTTTCATGGATTATGGTCTAAACAAACACTGAGTGTCTAGCTGAAACAATTCTATAGCAAATAAAAGGATCTTCTAGTTCCTGGGTATTGCATATGCCGCTACTAGCTAGCTGGTTAACTTTGGGCAAATTACTATCTCTCTGGGCCTTAGTTCATCTAGAAATGGAAATAATAATCCTTTTGTACTACCCTCCTCACAGCAAAGTATCAAATGAGGTAATAGACATAGTGATAGATGGATGATAGATATAGATAATGATAGATGGATGGACAGACAGAAAAGATAGATAGATACTTACATAGATGATAGATATATAGATCAATAGATACAGATTTAGATGGGGATATTTTATGAAACTGAATGGAACTGAATTGAATTCAAAGAAGATTGTCTCCTTTTGGGAATCTGGAAAGGCTACACAGAAGAGGAAGTATTTGAACTGATCTTGATAGATAAAATTTTGACTGACAGAGATGTTTTCTCCCTCTATGCAAGATCACAAACAGACAGAGGAAGTATATGCCAAAATGCCCTAAGGAAAGATCAATGAGGCCAAGTCAGCCAGAGAGAAGAGAGGTAGAAAAGGGCTCAAATCATATAGTGATTTGTTAATCGCTGGCCAGGCCCTTTGGCTTGAATGAAACCACAGAATTAGATTCTCATGCAGCTCAGTAAGTTCCCGATTCAAAACTATTTGTTCTGGCAAGCATGCAGCCCCTAAGTAGCCCAAGGGTTGAGTAGAGACATTTGAAGAGAGCCATAGCCAGATTTCCCACTAAACTCTTGTCCATCTCTTGCTGTGACTACTCCTCACCCTAAGATACTAAGTCCTGCTTCTTCCAAGGCCCCAGTATGGCCAGACACCACCCCTATGCAATCTCACTCACAGTTATAGTATAGATGAGTAGTGAAAGCAATCAATAAAAGGCCAAAAAGACCCAGCCTTTAGCGCCATAACCAGATCAACTAGCAAAAGTAGGCTTCCACCAGCCTCCAGGACAGGCCAACTAGTGTCCCACTTCCAGACCCACTGATTAGATAAGAGGGGTATAGCATGATGTGGCAGAAAAGAGGATTGAATGAAAGGTTAACAAGACTGGACCTTTTGTTCTATCTTCTCTAATTGTAATATGTCATTTTATAGCTCTAGGCCAAGGATTCTTGACAAGGAATGGAAGTCTGATGAATTCTATGAACCTCTTCTCAAACAATTTTTTTTTTAATACATAAAACAAAATACACAGGATTATAAAGAAAACCAATTATACTGAAATATATTTATCATTTTTTTCATTTTAATTTTTATTTCTGGACTCATTTTTTTTACCTGTGGCAATTTTTTTTTAAATTTTAAACAAATGCTTTATTAATTTCTGTTTTATATCATTCATTTCCGCCAGATTTTGAGTTACAATTATTTTTACCCCCTGTTTTTCCCCTACCCACCCTCCCAGAATAGCAGTCCCACAAGATATCGCTTCCTCCAATCTGCTCTCTCCCATATCTTCTCCCATACCCCCTTCGACTTTTCCATTAGAGGAAGGTGAATCTTTGTGTCCCAATGCCCACACATCTTATCTCCCAATTACAAGCAAAAGAGTATTAATAATAGTATTTATATATATTTGAAACATTTAGTCTTAAAACCTCGAATTTCAGATCCATTTCCTTCCTCTCTTGTCACCCATTCCCTCTGGGAAGATAAGTAATTCAGTATATGTTTATCATTTTTTTTTAAAAAAGGCCACAGACCCCAGGCTAGGAATTTCTGTTCTAGACCTTGGTTTCCTCATCCAGTAAATGAGGGGGAGTGTCCTTTTCAACTCTAAACATTTGTGATTCTAAGAAATGGCACACAGTCCTTAGAGATAAGCTCTTTTGATTTCATTTCCCTCTCTCCCTAATCATCCCCTAATAAATCGCCAGCCAGCTGGTTTCTTCACCTATGCTAACCCAAAGCCATTAACAACTTCTAAGAACCCCTTTTCTTCCTGTGTTTGTTTGTTTGTTTTATTCTTTCTATGTCTAAATCTTCAGTGGTTGGTAATTAAAGCAATGAAAACTTTTTTTTTCCCCACCCTTTCAAAACACTGTGTAATTCTCATGACGGCTAAAAGAGAGAGAGAAAGATTGCTCACTCCTGAGACTGCTGAGGAGAAATAAACAACATCTGTGGAAACACTGCATGAACATTTGAAAACTGTTTGAACTCAAGTCAGGAAACTTTGCTCTCACCCCAAGGCTCTGCTAAGAGGTTTAGAATCGGGCCCTTTGATTGCTGGTGGTTCAGGTATTAATTGGAATTACTATCTGCAAACAGAATTTCAAAGCCTGTTCTCTCCACCCCCTAGACAATTCTTAGTAATCTCTTAAAGGTATTTCCAAGGAGAGCTCAAGGAGGAGGAAATGGGTGTTTCAGGGCTGTAATCCTTTCAAACAGGCTCAGCTCTGGAAGGCAGTAAAACCACTTCACAATAACTGCCATATAACCAGGGTGTCAGGGAAACTCTGCATGGACTCCTTTCAGTCTCCCCAAACCAAATTGTACCAGGATGGTCCCCCGTACACAAGATTATGCAGGAGACATACCTGTTTGAAAAGGCATGTGTATTACCAAGAAGTAAAGAGACAGATCCCAGAAAAATAGGAGACAGCATGGGATAGTGGAAATAGCACAGTTTTTTGGTTTGGGTTTTATTTTTCAGTTAGAAGGCCTATCTATGTTCAAGTCCTGAGCAAGCCACTGAATATCTCTGACTAAACATTAGCTTCCTTATTTGTAAAACAGAGGTAGCAGGCCTTTTTCTATTTCATAGAGTTGTGAGGAAAGAGCTTTGGGGACTCTCAAATGCTCTATAGTTCTGAGTTTAGAGATGGTCTGGGGAATGAAAACTTGAAAACTTCTCAGAATGGATCTTATAAATTGGTGTCAGTTCTGACTGTCTACTTCACCCTCCCCCGCCCCCCTCCATTACTGCTGTCAATCAGCAGCAAGCCCTTTCAGGAGTCTTTCTGATTTCCCCACCTTTGTGGGCCCCTCCTCCTGGCCAGTGGGAGTCTGGGACAGCCCGAGCTCACTCCCCCTCCCTTGCTTTGGGACCCTTCCCCCTTTGCCTTGCTGTCAATCAGCATCCCTGTTCTTTGTAAGCCTGTTTCCCAGCCACTGAGAGGTAGTGGCAGGCTTCCCTGTGACTTGCCATTGGGGAAGATTTTCATGCCCAGACATGAGTTCACCTCTCAGGCCAATAGGAGAAGGGACAGTCTGGGAAGGGGGCTTGACCGCATTAGGGTTTAAAACCCTGTCCACTCCACATTGCTTTGCCTCTTCCTCATGATCAGTCATGGGAAAGACCACCCTCTCCTCCCAGGGAAAAGAATAAATTCCTGTTCTCATCCTAAGAGATCTCCATGTTCTTGATTAAATTTTGGATGAGATTTTTCATTCCAAACATAGATCAAACAGGTATCCACTGGCTATCTGAAGCTAATACATAGACATTTCTTTCCATCCTGTGCCTAGACGATAATTTTGTGAATAAAAGAAAAAGATCAAATTTTGGTGGTCTGCAAATAAGTCAACAATACAGTGCTGAAAACTAACAAAAAAGCTAATACAGGCTTAGCCTGCATTGAAATGTAGGATATTCAAAATGAGCGATGTGATAGTTTGGTTGCATTCTGTCCTGATTTGACATTGATTGTACTTGAATTTGGGCATTGCATTTTAAGGAGGCCATTTACAAGCTGGAGAGATTCCAGGAGAGAAATAGGACAGGGAGAAGACTAGAGAATATGCCCTGCAAGCGTTAGGAAACGAAGGAAGGATGTTTAATGAGAAGTCTTTAGCATAGCTCACTTTAAGTATTTGAAAGGTTGTCTAAAATGGGTCTATAGTATAGACTTCTGTTTGGCAGGAAATGGTAGAATAAGGAAGAGTGTATAGAAGGAGTGAAGAAGAAGATTTTGGTTCAATGTATGGAAAAAATATTCCAAATAAGTCTGATTATTCTGACATGTGACCTGTAACTCAAAGCCCATTCACATGAGGTTTCTCATTTGTGGAGATTGATTATTCAATGTTCCCTGCTTGTATGAGGGGCAGAGTTGGTTAGAACTTGGGAGAAGAAAGACTCTGATCTTCTGGTTTCCATTTTCAAGATAGAAAACACAGTTTGATAAGCTGACATGATTAAAGCAGTTCCTCTACATGTTGGCTTCTTCCAGAGTCTTTCTTTTCCTTCAGGGATCTGAAGAGTCTGGAACTATGGTTTGTTTGTTTTTTTTTTCTTCCTCAAAGCTGGAAGTCAAAAGGAAAGGACTAGGATTTTTCTTAAGCTTTTTTTTTTTTTTTTGCCAACTTCACCCCTTATGTAGGCATGCAACACTGAATAATCAGTCTCCACCAAAGAGGAGAATTCCATGCAAATGGACTCTGAGGTACATGTTGGAAGTTTAATGGTCTACTTCCAGATGATGAGTTTTGCTTCAGTTTGGGACTGAATTAACACTTTTCTGGGATATTACAGAAGAGATTACTATTTAAGTACCAGATGCCCTCAGAATTCCATCCAGCTCTATAATTCTTTGATAGAACATGAGTGATTTGGAACTGGCTGTCATTTCACTATCATATGTATATATCATTTCATATATATATATATATATATATATATATATATATATACATATACACACATATATGTGTGTGTGTGTGTGTGTGTGTGTGTGTGTGTGTGTTATGTGTGAGGCAGAGGAGGAAGGAAAGAGAATTTCTTCTGTGTTCAACTGGTACCAAGAAGTAACAGATGTTATATATAGCCCAGTCATCTCTATACCATTTACTGCAGAAGCAAACAGCATGGTCCAGACTTCAGAGTATAAAGAAGGGACAGCATCAGGGGCGGAGCCAAGATGGCAGAGTAGAAACAGCTCATCCAAGCCACTCTGCCCCCAGATTTCCTCCAAACTATGTAAAAGGGGACTCTGAACAACTTCTGGAGCCCCAGCACCCACAGAACAACACAGAGAAGCTAACCTCCCGCTGAGGACAGCCCAGCAGCCCTGCAGGAAGGACCAGTGCAGCAATCTGGGAGCCAGCAGCGCACAGGGCGCAGAGCATGGGGAGCTGAGCCAAGCCGAGCCCAGGTCCCCGTAAGCGGAGGTTTTAGCCCCAGGGCGGCAGGGCCAGCAGCTGGCTAGAGAGACCCCAGAACACCAGCAGCTGTGGTGATTCCAGAATTATCAACATAGACATGCCTAGGACAAAGTGAGAGCTTAGTGCCCTATGGACTTTGGGACCAGTATTTGGGGAATGCATCAGCTTCCTCCCCTGGGGGCTAGAAGCCACTCAGGAGGCAAGCCATTTTGTAGTTTTCAGAGGCAGCTCCAGCTCCTGGCCTGAGAACTGTAGGGAGATCCAGCTATCAGTCTTGGAGGGTAATCGCTCTTGCTGTAACATCCCTGGATCTGGATTGGGATCTGGGGTGGAGGTCATGGGTGGGTTTCCAGCTTCCAGAAATGGAAGCTGTCCCCCACACGTTCGGGACGAAAATTCCTGTCTGGCATCAGAGCCATAGTGTGGCAACAAGCCCAAAAGTCAAGTAATTAAGTGGCAACATGCCAAGGCAAAGGAAACAAATTAAACAGAAAAATGCAATCCTAGACTCCTATTTTGGGGGCATAGAGCAGGAAAAGGACTATGAGGTCAGAAGTCCTGCTCCAAAAGCCCCAGGGGAAAACATGAGTGGGTTGCAGGCCACAGAGGACCTTAAGAAGGACTTTAAAAATCAAATAAGAGAAGTGGAGGAAAAATTGGAAAGAGAAATGAGAAGGATGCAGGAAAAGTATGAAATGAGGGTCAACAGCCTGACTGAGGAAAACAACACCTCAAAAAATAGACTAACTCAAATGGCAAAGGAGGCCCAAAAGGGCAATGAGGAGAAGAATGCCTTAAAAAACCGAATTTGCCAGATGGAAAAAGAATCTCAAAAGTTCACTGAGGAGATTCATTCCTTCAGAGTTAGACTGGAGCAAATGGAAGCTAATGACTTTATGAGAAATCAAGATGCTGTTAAGCAGATCCAAACAAATGAAAGATTAGAAGGCAATGTGAAATATCTCATGGGAAAAACCACTGACCTGGAAAATAGATCCAGGAGAGACAATTTAAAAATTATTGGACTACCTGAAAGCCATGATCAAAGAAAGGACCTAGAAATCACCCTTCAAGAAATTCTCAAGGAAAACTGCCCTGATGTTTTAGATCCAGAGGGCAAAATAGAGGTTGAAAGAATCCACCGATCACCTCCTGAAAAAGATCCCAAAAAGAAAACTCCCAGGAATATTATAGCCAGGTTCCAGAATCCCCAGATCAAGGAGAAAATACTACAAGCAGCCAGGAAGAAACAATTTCAATATTGTGGAAACACAATCAGAATAGCCCAGGACCTGGCAGCTTCTACACTGAGGGATCGAAGGGCATGGAATATGATATTCCAGAGGGCAAAAAAACTGGGAATGAACCCAAGGGTCACCTACCCAGCAAAACTGAGTATTTTGTTTCAGGGGAAAATATGGTCATTCAGTGGAATAGAGGACTTTCAAGCATTCTTGAGGAAAAAACCAGAATTGAATAGAAAATTTGACATCCAGACACAAGAAGCAACAGATGCCTGAGAAGGTAATCAGGGAAAAGAAATCAAAAGGAACTTATCAAAGTTGAACTATTTACATTCCTATATGGAAAAACGATAACTGTGACTGATGAAATCTTTCTCACTATGAAAATAATGGAAGAAGGGTGTGTGGTCATATGAATACATATGTGAATATGTGTGTATATGGTTACAGTTATATATGGATAGAGGGCATAGGTTGAATTTGTTGGGAAGGGAGGATACTCAAGGGGTGAAATTATGAGGTGAGAGAGGAAAGTGGCAAGAGGAGATGGGGTGAGACAGGGTAGGGTTAACTGTCTCATGTAGAAGAAGCAAGGGGAAGTGGTTGCAAGGGAGGGGAAGAATAGGAAGGCAAAAAGGCAAAACCACATTCCCATTGAATTTGGTTCAGGGAGAGAATGACATACATACTAAATGGGTTATCTCAACCTACAGCAGAATAGGGAGAAGGGGGATGAGAGGAGGGATGATGGATGGGAGGGCATCCTTGGGGGGAGGGGAGGTTGGAAGTACCCACTATAGAAGAGGGACAGGATCATGTAGGGAATGGACTAGGTGGGGGGTGGGATGAGTGGGAGGGAATTATAAGCAGCCTTGTACAATATATCTACTATGATAATGTTTTACATAGCTAGACATGTACAACATATACTGAATTACTTATCTCCCCAGAGGGAATGGGCGACAAGGGAGGAAAAAAATGGATCTGAAATTCAAGGTCTTAAGATTAAATGTTTCAAATATATATAAATTCTATTATTAATACTCTTTTGCTTGTAATTGGGAGATAAGATGTGCAGGCATTTCCTCTAATGGAAAAGTTGAAGGGGGTATGGGAGAAGGTATGGGAGAGAGCAGATTGGAGGAAGCGATATCTTGTGGGACTGCTATTCTGGGAGGGTGGGTAGGGGAAAAACAGGGTGGGGGGGCGGAAATGATTGTAACTCAAAATCTGGTGGAAATGAATGATGTAAAACAGAATTTAATAAAGCATTTGTTTAAAAAAAATAAAAATATAAAAAAATTAAAAAGGAAAAAAAATAAAGAACAAAAAAAAAAAAAGAAGGGACAGCATCACCAAAGTATCTACCATTATCCCGTGCTCTGCTGACATAACCCTCAAAGGGTTAGCTTTCAGAAAAATAGGCAAGTAGACAGTCTTATCTTGACTTCCTCCTACCTTCCTTCTCAGATTCTGAGTTTCTACATCACCATCCTCTCATCCTGTATGGTGTTTATGCTAGGTTCTATGGTACCTCAGGTCTTTACTCTCAACTAACCAGCAATTAATCCATCAACTAAAGTTCTTCACTGATAAAAGCTGATAGCAATGGATTGGGCTTAATTTCAAGGGTCAATAAGATATCTTTAAGACCAAAAGTCTGTAAGTTCAACTCTCTAATGGTGGAATTTCAAGCACAGAAGTAAATGAAAAAGGGGAACTGGTGTTATAGGGCAATTTACTAACTTGAGCTATACAATAGAGCAATAAAACATCTCAATTTTCTGCCTTCAGGGATCCTGAAAAACCCCTGCGATTCTTTGGTCATTTATTTTCAGGGTTTGACACCTTTAACTATTTTACTTTCCCATAGCTTTAGGGTATATCCATGGCTAGGAACAGATGAAAAGGGGGGAATCTAGAAGTGTAAGGAATTATACAATATGAGTGGGAAGCAAAGAAGGATGAATAAGAGTTTTTAAGTTTATAGGTTTTAAGAAGTACCTTTGGTGATAGTGAAAATTTTGTGTGCTAGTAAAAATATTCTGTGGAAAGGCAGTTGGGAAACACAGAAGGTATCTATGCTTTAGGTAGGAGGTATACTAGATGACACTTAAGGTCATTTTTAGTTGTGATATTTGATTATTCTGTGGTTGTAGAATATTGGTGACAGGGGAACTACCTGGTGCCTACTAAATCATCTTTTGTAAGCCCATGTTTACTCTGACTATGCTTAAAATGCTGTTATCAGCAATAGGGCAAATGTTAAATCTAATTTGGCTGAGTACCTTAGCTGAAGAAAAGGTAGAGTCCTTGCTTTACATAAAGGCAGAAGGAAAGGGAGAAGGAAAAAGAAGGAGAAGAGAGGACAGGACAGGATGGTACAAAAGTAGTTGTGGTTGTGATTCTCATTCTCAAAGAGGACCATGACATCAGGAAGATGGTGCCATGACTTGCAATTGAATTGGATTTGAGTGATAAGAAAGTGAAGGGCCTAGAAACAATGTTGAATGAGAAAGAGCAATGATCCAGTCTTGGTCCTTTTTGCCTCAGAGGACAATATAAATCTGTGGGGATTCTAAGTGCCCTTGAAATCATCCCAAAGACCTTTCGTTTGGCTTCAGGGTCTTTATCTATCCCGGCTTATTAAACCTTCAATGATCCCTCAACCTCAGCTTGAATCAGGTAGCCTCAGGAATTCTTTTGACACTGAATCTACCATATCCACAAACATGCAGCATTATAATCCTTAATTAGCCCCAATTTCTGCCTCTAATGCATACAGGCAGTATCATTTTGAGCAACTCCTTTAGGCTTTTAGTACTTTAGCTAATTCTTTATGATTATAGGTCACAAAGAAACTACCAACCTGCACTGGGAAGTGTGAGGGATAATTTGCAGTGAAGTTTCCCCATTCTGAAAAATCAAATCTAGAGTGGCTTCAGCATCCACTAGGCCTAAGTTTAGAAGTCACCTGACCTTGTAGGAATCTGGGCTTAGAGCAATGGAGACCCTCCCCAGTGCCACCTCAGCTCAAGATGTGCCAAATAAGGACAGAAGTGCTTTCTCAAATGTACATCGGATTTTCTTGTTCCAGTACTTGAGGTAGATTGCTGCACTTAGATTGCATACCTAACTTCCAGCCGATGGAAGAAAAGGGTCAAGAAGGGAGTGGGGGAGAATTCCATATTAGGGTTTTATAACTTTGCCATTTCCTTTTGTAAATTGCTTCTCCTCCCTGACCATTTGTCAGGAGGGTGGCCCTTTCTCGAGATCATATTAAACCATTCTTTTCTGCTTCCTACCTTGAGAAATCTCTGAGTATTATTTGGGTAAGGATTTCCATTGCATACAGTTTTAGGGTGCACACAGTTTTGGGATCCACACAGAAGGGAGTTTTCTCATCTGGGAGATGTCTGTGTCAATGAAATCACAGCTCTGTTTTTTAAAATGGGGATAGTAGTACTTCAATGTCTACTTCATGGAGCTGTTGTGAGGCTTATGTGATATAAAGTTTGTAAAACCATAGCTCCAGTTCCTATCTCTTTCTTCTGCCATTGCTACTTGACATTAGGTGCCCTAATATAGTATCTGCTCCCTCTTTGATTATTTCCATCTGCCACAAGCTTCAAATCATGAGAGCAGATTTTCTATGGTCTATTTATAAGGAAAAATAAAATATATAGAATTCAGAAGTAATATGCCAAGATGAATAAGAAAACAAAGAAGCTCAGAAAAGGCATAAAACAATTTATTACTGGACTGTTAAAATTAATATACACTTTATTAACTAATATTATATAATGAATGTTCATAGTTTCATATACCATCTCAATTTTATTATCTTTTATTTGTGATTGTTAAGTTTACAATAATTTTATTTTTAAATGTGTAAAAAACCTACATGGTTGTTTCAACCTAAATAAGATTATAAATGTAATAAACCATGTTAAAATTAAAAATAAAATATTATTATGTAAGGTGCTAAAAAGGCTTTTAACAAAATCCTAACTCATTTGTATTAAAAACTCTAGAAACCATAGTAATAAATGGATCTCTTGTTAATATAGTAAATAATATATATCTAAATTTAAGAGCAAACATTATATATATATAATTGTATATATGTAATGTATGTATATATATATATGCATACACATATTAGAGATAATCCAGTTCATATATATAATGTGAGAGGCCTTTCCAATATGTTCAGAGGTAAAGATATTTTGCTTTGTATCACTACTATTTAATAGAGTGCTGGAAATGATGGGGTGCTTGGGTGCCTGTGCTTGAACCCCAGTTTGTAAAATCACATCAGTTTGCAAAATCACATTTCTCTCTACCCTCAAATCTCCCCAGCTTCAGAGCATTATCTCTGTCCCTTCTCCCTGCTAGTACTCTGCCTAGTAACCATTCATGAAATGTTTATCTCCCCTTAGTATAATAACCAGCTGAATCAATGAATCCTTCACTGGATATCTTTAAGCCCCATTATGCACATGCTGGATCCCTTGTTAGCTTGGGACATATGTATACTCCCAACATCCATTTTGTCAAACAGGACATTGATGGGTAGCAGACTGGGCACTTCTTAGTCAGCCCTGACTGCTAGTTGACTTAGTGACATTTCAAGCCTAAAACCACACCTCCAGGTAGCGCCGCCTTGGGCCATTTCCCCGTGAATTATGGGCAATACACCAGCGCAGTTGATATTAAAAGTGCATGTTCCTTTAAGAACTGACCACTTTTTAACTTCTCCTCAATCCCACCCTTACTCACCTAGTTAGCATAATTGGCACAGGTTATACTATGGATTATTCTATAAAAACTTTAATTCTAACCCTTTATAAGGTTGCAGGTTCCCTAAGAACTCATGCCTGCTGTATAGCATAACAATAAACTTTTACCAATTTGATTCAGAATTCTTGAGCCTGTGAATTCATTCTAGACTGTCCACCAAGGGACTCTGGTCATTGGGGTCCCCCAAATACCTATCGTCCCTCATCATAAATAGCAGTAAGCAAAAAAAAATAGAAGCATTAAGCATAGGCAAAGAGAAAACAAAATTATTACTTTTTAATAGGTAATGTAATAGCATACTTGAAGAACCCTAAGGAGTCAACTAAAAATCAGTTAAAATAATTCATAATTTCAGCACAATTACAGCATATAAAATAATTCTATATAAATTATCAGCATTTCTGTATTTAAAGATCAAAATCTAGCAGGATGAGATTGAAAGAGAAATTCTACTTAAAGTAACTACAGAAGCTATAAAACTTGGGGGAATCTACCAAGATTCACCCAGGGATTATATGAATTTAACTATAAGACATTCCACAGAAATAAAGACCTAAATAATTGGAGAAATATTAAATACTCATTGGGAGATCAATCCAGCATAATATAATGACAATGCTACCTAAATTAATTTACTTATTCAGTGCTGTGCCAATCAGTCTTCCAAAAGAATGTATTTTAGAGCTAGGAAAAAATAGCAAATGATCAAGAACGTCAAGGGTAATAGTGAAAAAGAAAAGGTATGGAGAAAGGGATTCTATCAGTTCCAGATCTCATGCTGTACTAAAATGCAGTCATCATTAAAATGATTTGTTACTGGTTCCAAAAGAGAGAAAGGTCAATCAATGGAACAAATTGGGTACACAACATACAGAAGCTAGGAAAGAATAGTACTGTGTTTACTAAACACAAAGACCCCAATTACTGAAGGAAGGACTCACTATTTGACAAAAACTGCTGGGAAAGCTGAATGGCAATCTACTATACATTGGATTAAAATCAACGCCTTACAGCATACATCAAGACAAATTCCAAATGTACATTGTTATGGTGAGTCATTATTCAGTCATGTTAGACTCTTTGTGACCCATTTGGGGTTTTCTTAGCAAATATACTAAAGTGATTTGCTATTTTCTGCTTTAGTTCATTTTATAGATCAGGAAACTAAGGCAAACAGGGTTAAGTGACTTGTCCAGGGTCGCAGAGCTTAGTAAATATCTATATTTGAACCTGGGAACATGAATCGTACTGACTACATATCCAGCACTTTATCCACTCTGCCACCAAGCTACCCCACCAAATGGATAATGTACTTCTGAAAGGCCATAATATAAACAAATTGAAGGGAGAAAGAAGAAATTATATTTTGGATCTATGGATATTGGAAAGAGTTCATGATCAGTAAAGTGACAGAAAGGATCACACAAGATAAAATGGACATTGATTATGTAAAATTGAAAACCTGTTGTTGTTGTTTTCTAAAACAAATCAAATGTAAAAGTTAGAAGGGAAACAGGTAATTTGGAGGAAAAAAAATCTTTAAGTTATACTGATAAAGGTTTCATTTCAAAGATACAGCATGAACTGGCTTAAATTTATAAGACTAAAAACCATTTCCCCAGTTGATAAATGGTTAAAAGATATGAACAGGAAGTTTTTAGAGGAATAATTCAAACTATCAATAGTGATATAAAAAATGCTCTAAATTACTTATATTAGAGAATTTAAGTTAAAGCAACTTTGAGATTCCACCTGACAACCATCAAGTTGTGTTTGTTTTGTTTTGTTTTTTAATCTTTGAAAATAAAATTTTATTTAGAAAAAAGTTAGGGGTAGCCAGATGGCACAGTGAATAGAGCACCAGCTCTGGAGTCAGGAGGACCTGAGTTCAAATTCAGCCTCAAACACTTGATACTTGCTAGCTGTGTGACTTTGGGCAAGTTACTTAACCCCAATTGCCTTGCCTTCCTCTCTCCAAAAAAAAGAAAAGAAAAGAAAAATGTTAGGATGGTGGTGAGAATTGAGTCTTGGGAAGGGGGATCTGTACTGTTACAGTATTGTTTACATATATTCCCCCTGGGAATGGGGATAACACTAAATGGAGTGGGTAGTGGGAGTGGGGAAAGTGGTCCCAAAGATTGGTAGCCTAAGTAGGCAAACATTGTGTATATCTCCTGGCTTTTCACTCTTGGAATCATTGTCTCAGATCAGATTGATCAAGATGATAAAGGAGAAAAATGACAAATGTCACAGGTGCCATGGGAAAATGGATACTTTGAGTTCAATGGTATCAAACTCGAATAGAAATGCATCCCTAGGAGCTGAATGTTGACTGAATATTGACAAAATAGCATCATCTATGTAATGTTGTATTTTTATTTGCTTTGTTCAACATTTCCCAATTACATTTTTTTTTTACTTTTTGGAGGGCAATTGGGGTTAAGTAACTTGCCCAAGGTCACACGGCTAGGTTTTTGTTTGTGTGTGTGTTAAGTGTCTGAGGCGGGATCCGAACTCAGGTCCTCTGACTCCAGTGCTCTACTCATTGTGTCACCTAGCTGCCCTCCCAATTACATTTTAATCTGATTCTAGTCACATTCAGTTTTGCAGACTCTAGTTTGACACCTCTGCTGTGATGATTATAATTTCCTAATGTGCAAGAAAAAAAATACTAGTCAAAGCTTGAATCAATGGCACTTTCAATGTTAAAGAGGTGATGTCCCCTCTAATGAAGTGGACCTCAGTTCTTCCTCATGATCTGAGATGCCCTAGTCTGCAGGACTTTGTTTTATAGATTGATACCCACATATACAAAAGAGGTAAGGTAAAATATAGAATCTCATTGGTTGATAGACCTTGTTCTTCAGGGCCAAAAATGATGTATACACAGGGGCAGCCACAAGTTGGGTGAATTACAGGGCATCTCCATTAACTAAGTGGTCATAAGACAGCCACCTGTCCATGTTGGACTAGAGAGCAAGAGGGAGTGCTCTTGGGGGTACAAAAATAAGTTGGGGAACTTCCTAAAGAATCAAGGCATCTCACCCATGATGGGTTTAGACATGGAATTTGAGTGAAACAGGATGAAGGCATATTTGTCAGCATTCTTGTGGTTACACAAGTGAGCTTCACAGCTGGTAAATGAGCAGTAAACATTTATTAAAGTTTGAGACCCATTATCAAGGCCTTCCATAGGACCCAATATTATCTAATTATTCCTATATGATAAATGAAAAAATATCAAACTGATCAATACTGATTGAAATAGAATAGGGGTCCAAATGAATAATTTTTCACAGAGCTATGCAATTGTTTCAGCTATTCTCAAAAGTGATTTGGAACAATGCCCAGAAAGTTACCAAAATATCTATTCCCTTTGACTCACCTATACTACTACTAGAACTATACCCCCAAAGAAATCACAGAAAGAGAGAAAAGATCTATATGTGCACAATATTTATAGCAGCTTTTTTCTTAGTAGATAAAAATTAGAAACTAAAGAGGTGCCCTATTGTGAAATAGATGAACAAGTTATGGCATATGAATCTAATGGGATATTATTATGCCATAGCAAATGATTAAATGGACAATTTTCAGCAAAACTGGAAAGACCTTTATGAACTTGGCAGAGCCAAGTGGGTATAATGAGAAAAATAACTTATGCAATGATGATAACGTTATGGAGAAAAACAATTTTGAAAGACTTTAGAAATCGGCACAACAAAATGCCAGTAAGTCCAAAACAATGAAAATGAAAAAAGTCACTCGCTTCCTGTCAGGTGATGAACTTAAGATGGAGGAAGAAATATATATCTTAATACATGTCCAACATGGGAGTTATTTGCAGAACCAAATAGCTATTTACTGAGGGGTTATTTTTTGTGGGTTTTGTGTTTATATTTGTGTTTGTTTTTCTTAATGAGGGGAGAGTATTGGAGGAAAGGATTAACTTTTTTTAAAGCTTTGCTACTTGAAAAATAAATAAATAAGAAAGAGGGAGAAAGAGAAAAGAAGGGAGGATAAAAAGATGAATGGAAGGAAGGAGGAAACTACAAAGTACTAGATTTGATGCTAACATTTCTAGTCAAGACTTTGACTGAAATTCTCAAATCAAAATTTGATCTATTACTTTTTTTTTATGTAACCCCAGTCCCAAAGCACATTGGAATTGGACTCTGTCCTCATTGGTAGAGATTAATGCCTCTTGCCTGCCTCACTGTTGCCAGTTCCTCCCTGCCCCTAGGCAAGTGAAGAACATTAATCTTTATCAATGAGGAGAGAGTCCCATACCAATGGGATTATATTTAGGTGGGGAATCCTATGTTACCATGGTCCCCAAAGAGAATGGTCTTTTGATGCTAGAATATCCCATTTGGATTTAGTATTTACTCAACTGAACACTCTAGATCAACATCAATTAAAAGCATTTATTAAGCCCCTGTTATGTACCAGGGACTGTGGATACAAAGAAAAAAAACTTCATTCTCTCAAGAAGCTCACAATCTAATGGGGAAGACAACATGCAGACAACTAAGTATACAAAATAGATAAACTGGATGTAATCCGGAGAGAAATTATACTGCTATTAAAGGGAAAGGTTTATTGCAGAAGGTTCTGGGACTTCAAGGGATCCAAGAGATGATAATAAGGACAGAGAGCCCGTGAAAGTGCACTGGGTGTAGTAGAGTCATGTGTAATCAAACTCACTAGTACATTCTTATGATCCCAGGCTCACTCTTAACTAATCCTGATGTGTTCTTTTATTCTGGTAGGTCTGGGGATATTAGGCCTACATTCCTGCCTGATTACTAACTGTATACACCCAGTCTAAGAGGAAGATATACATTTGGTTACCATTTACAAAAATGGCACTATGCTACAATGTTATCCTCATTTTATAGAGGAGGAAACTGAGGCAGAAAGAGATTTAAATTACTCATCCATGGTCACACAGATAGTAAGTGTCTGGGGCTAGATTTGAACTCAGGTCTTACTGAATCCAGGTCCAGCATTCTATCCACTGTTAATTTTTGAAGGATAAGTAGACAAATAAATGGCTAATTATTAGGCCAGGAATGAGGAAGAATAAATTAATGGGAGAGGACAATTAGGAAGCAAGCAGACATAAACTCAATCCAATTCAATTTACATTTATTAAGTATCTATTATGATAAAGTTCTTTGCAAAAATTAAAAAGAACCCCTATCCTCCAGGAGGTGACATTATATTCAGTGTGAGGATGAGTAAATATCTGGACAGGAGCAAAAGATTCATGGAACAAGAATTTCATAAAAAATAAAACTGGAAGAATCAGAAGAGTTCAGATTATAGAAAGCGTTAATTCTAAACTGAAGTTAAACTTTATCTCATATGCTATGGAAGACCATTGCTGAAGATTCTTACGCTTCTTCCGGTGTTTCCAAAATCATCATTGCCAAAAAATGCATCAACTGATATCCAACCCTGTGATAATGAAGCTCTTTAGCCTTAGCTAGGCTGGTCCTTGGACAAGAGACATACTAGTCCCGTGATCATCTGATCCATATTGAAAATCTTCCCATATTGGTGGGACATGCAAAAGACCCTCACTAGCAAACTCTTCTAGAGAACAAATTCACTTCCATCCCACGTCCTTTGGGCCTCCAGTTAAGTGAAGCTTCAACCAGTATAGCAAGCTTAAATTAGTCCTTGTTTGCTTGTCTACTACTCTATGTGGATTTGTTAACCTGGGATCCATAACCTTGGTAGGTTTTTTAATATTTTGATAATTTATTTCAGCATAATTGGTTTCCTTTGTAATCCTATTCATTTTATTTTATGTATGTAAAAATATTATCCTGAGAAGCAGTTCATAGGCTTAATTAGACTACCAAAGGGTTCCATAATAAAAATATAATATAAATAACATAAAAAGTTGAGTCCCTGCCTTAAGCTCCTTTATAAAGGGTTTTTTCCCCCTAAATCTTTAGAAACATAGATAAAATACTGCAGCTTCTCATAAGTTCCATATGATCTAGAGGTCAGTGCCCTGATCAGAGAAAGTACTTGATAAATATTTGCTGATGCCTGAAACAGACTATGTATGACCTCTCCCTGTTAAAATCCTCTAAGATGTATGTGTGTGCATGTGTGTGCATGTGTTTATATGTGTGAGCATGTGTGTGTATGTATATATTATATATGTAGGTAGGTAGGTATATACAGTTAATTGTGGCCTCCAGGAGGGTGAAATTGAGAAGGTGAGGAAGAACAAAGTAAAAATGGTACATCAGAGAGCAAAAGAAAGAAAACTTACAAGGAAGCAAAGAAAAGATGGACAGCTCTCAATACAACATGTAGTATTTGTCAGACAGGCTTTCTTGAAATAAAAATTCATTGCTATATATTTTGAGTCTATTCTCATGTTCTTCTGTGCATATGACATGCTTTTTTTCATTTCTTACACTGTATCTGTTTCAATATTTAAGTTTATGATATGTTTCTTTTTTCTTGTCTCTATTCTGTACTTGACTTCTAGTGTTTGAGTCTAAAATTTAAAAAAAACAAATAAATAACATCCTTTAAGATCCAGGTCTATTTCTTCCAAAAAGTTTTCCCTGATCCTAGAACCCCAACTAGCCATTTGAACACCTCTTATAATCAGCACAAAATGTTGTTATTTGAGATGTGAAAATAACACAATAAATAATTAAGGAAAATTCATTTGAGGAGGAGGGTGAAGCAGTTACTATGGTGACTTCTCGCTGCTGAAGGAGCTTGTATTATTTCTGCACACTCTAAATTTTGGTGCCCTGCGGCAAAGCCCTTTCACCTCCCACCCTAGTTACAGGTCCATCTGATCTTTCACACACACCTCCAAAACTAGAAGTTGATGATCACATGTTTAGAGCTATAAGACACGTTAGATACCATCTAATCCAACTCCCTTTAAGAGGGAAGTAAATTGATGATGTATCCTCCTGCTCTAATCTCTTCCCTCTCTGAACTCACTCCTCCATTATAATACATTTTAATTCATAATATTATTATTGTAATATTATTATTGCTATACTATGAGCTTCTTGAGGATGAGGATTCTACTATTCTTTGTTTTTGTAGCAAAAGTGCATGCAAATAGTAATTGTCTAGGGAATGGTAATCAAAATACATTTTGTTTGTTTTTTTGCTTTTTTTTTTTGGAAGGAGAAGGCAGGGCAATTGGGGTTAAGTGACTTGCCCAATGTCACACAGCTAGTCAAGTGTCTGAGGTCAAATTTGAACTCAGGTCCTCCTGATTCCAGGGCTGGTGCTCTATTCACTGCGCCACCTAGCTGCCCCTCAAAATACATTTTTTTTAAATGACAATGAGAAATTGAATCAAGTCTAGCTAGCATTTGTAACCTGGAGAATATCATGTTTTTTGATATGTGGATGAAGAATTCTTTATTCTACTTGATGCTACTGTTTCTGTGTCTTTTTTTAACCAAAGATGGGTCATTACTTAGAAAAAGGACTTCTCATATGACTTAATAAATAGCACTCAAGTATTTGAAGAGTTTTTGTTCACTTTGGGGACCTTGACTGTGTTATTGTTAAATAATTTGTACACAGTTCATTGAAATAGAGCTGGCATTTAATAATGAGCTTCTAGGCCTGTTAAATACTGTTAAATCCTGGAATTGCATTACTGTATACCTATGCTTGACCTCTGTTGTTTCTACTTCTACCCAGAGATAGAGAAAAGAACACTATCAATTAATTACGTTATAAACAAATGATTATTGAGTACCTATCATAGATGAGGTAGGTCATCTTGGCAACCTGGATGTCTTAAAAGCAATTCCTTCTACAATGTACCCAATAAGAAACCATCTGGCCATTGCTTGAACATGTTCAAAAAAACCCAGAAAACATAAGATTTCCCCAGTTCAATCATTCCACATTGGATAGCACTGATTAAAAGTGTTTCCTTCTAAGCAATCAATATATTATATAGTGGAAAGTATTGTATAGTAGAAAGTTTGTTGAATTAATAGATCCCATGTTCTCATCCCAGCTCCATACTTCTTATGTAAGCTTGGATAATTTATTTGACTTCTCCAGCTTGATTTCTTTCTTTATAAAATCAGGGGGTTACACTAGATAACCTCTCCTTGGGGTTCTTAAGCTTGTTCTGAACTTGTTTCTATTTATAGATATACATATCCATATATGCATATATTTATTAGTAACTATATTTCAATATAACTGTTTTTATAATCCTTAGTATTTTATATGTATTTAAAAACATTATTCTGAAGAATCCATAGGCATAGTTAGCCTACCAAAAGAGGCCATACCAAAAAAAAAGTTAATAATCCCTGTGCTAAAGTTTTATCCAACTCTAATTTTCCATGAATCTGAGCTCTATTTCCCTTACTAAAGATTTGATCTCAGCCATATCACTGAACTTCTCAGCACTTTGGTTTCATTATATTTTAAATGGGAATAATAATGTCTACCTCAAAGGAGGCATTGCAAGAATCAAATCAGATTAGAGATTTAAAGCACTTTGAAAAATGAAAACTACTTTATCAATACAAAATAGATTTTTGCTATTTTATTCTACATGCAATCAGTTTTGTGCTTGCTGGAAATACAAGCAAATGTAAGATATAGCATTGTCCTTTAGGAGATGTCACACTAGTTGGGAAGACAAATAAAAGATAGTTATCTTTCCTTCACACCATCAAATTAAAAAATATGATAAAAAGAATAGCCAATATTGAAGGGACATTGAGCAGACCAGCATACTGTTGGTAGTGCTACAAATTGGTCTAGACATGAAATAATTTGGATATATGCAAGAAAAATCACTAAACTTTATAGCTTTTAACCCAGTTATCCATCTATTGAACATATGCCCCAAAGATGCCAATGAGCTAAGCATATACCCCAAACATACCAAAATATCAGAGGCATATTTTGTATAGCAAAAAAAAAATGGAAAAATAGGGTCCCATTCATTCAGGAAGGGCTGAATGAATTCTGATATGTTGATATTATGAGGCATTATTTTGCTTTGAAAATGGCAATTGTGAGGAATTCAGAGCAGCATGCGAAGATTTACATGAACTGAGGCAGACTGAAGAAAAGTCAAGAAAACAATATATAGAACTATGATAATAATGTAAATGAAGCAGCACTTAAAGAAAGCTGAAGTTAGATTAATTGTGAAGAATAAACTTCCCTCTCTACCTCACAAGTGGGGGAGTGTGGGATTATAATATTTCACATGTTCATGTTAACACAGGGTTTGTTTGTTATCCAGTAAGTCACAGTACCATAAATCTAGAACTACAAAAGATCTCAGAAGTCATCTAATCCAATGCCATTTTATAGATGAAGAAACTGAGGTGTAGAAAAGCTAATTTACTTGCCTAAGGTAATAAGACAGATGACAAGCATCAGAGGTAGGATTTGAACTTGGTATATCTAACACTAAAACCAGTGCTTACTTACTGTACTATGTTGTTTTACTTAATTGTTCTTCTTTATTATAAGAGAGGAATTAGTAGGATATGAGGAGTATATCAGAATATACAGGAGCAAAAAAAATCAAAATATATCAATAACACATTTTCTCAGACCTATATCCCGAGTCAAATGAAAGGTATAGATTGTAAGGACTTGGGCTCCACAGACTAGATCCCATTTTTTCCAAAATAACCCCATCAGTTCAGAGCTCATAGATAAGGACTCTTTATAAACAATATCTACAGCTTATTCAGAAGCTTATAGAGACTTCTATTTTTTCTCCTCCTTCCCCAAAATAGATCTCCTTATTCCAAAAGGA
The DNA here is from genome assembly GCA_011680675.1 of Gymnobelideus leadbeateri. Lineage (NCBI taxonomy): Eukaryota > Metazoa > Chordata > Mammalia > Diprotodontia > Petauridae > Gymnobelideus > Gymnobelideus leadbeateri. The sequence goes on from WOXC01001790.1 coordinate 27,316, forward strand.
AATCCATGGAATTCCTGTGCTCTGGAAGCTTCCTATTTCTAATGAAGTTGAAATTTACCTCCCATCAAAAGTCTTTGTTTAGGACAAAATAGAGAGTGCTTGACAATTGACATATTCTCCCCATGATAGAGCATAAATTCATCATGATTTCTCTAAGGGATTTTCAGTGGCTTCACATTTCTCAAAGAAATACATCATTAGAATGTGAGATCCTTGAGGAAAGGAACTGGGTTTTTGCCTTTCTTTTTATCTCCAGCACAGTTCCTGGCATATAATAAGTGTTTAATAGATGCTTGTTGACTAAATGACATAGCCTGATACTCAAAACCCTCCAATATCTGACCTCAATCTTCCTTTCCTTTTTTATTATGCTCTCAAATGAACTATTGGCTCCATTCAGAAATCAGGTGGCAAAGTACCATTGACATCTATTTGTTTTTCATGTCCAGGACAGCTTTTCTGGTATGGGCAGAGGGATACACAAATAATATGGGGGAAGGGAAAAAGATTTGGAGCCACTAGCATGCAAATAGTTGAGTTTCAGAGCTCATTTTAGTTCTGTTTTCTGCTCTCGCATGGGAAAAACCAATTAAGACTCCACAGCAGTAAATCAAAGATGTCTAGAAAGGGAGACCAAACTGCCAAAGTAATTCACCATCTGCTGCCATTACAGGCCCAACTCATTCAGTTACCCTCATCCATCCTGCCAGAGAGCCACTCAGACTGCTAGGGAGCAGAGGGAAAGTATGCCCATTCTTAATGCTCAGTGCTGTCACAGTGACAAGGGAACCTGGGCTTGCCCATATATCATTTTCGTTATCTGTGAGGTTGGTAAAGAAGAGGGAGTTGGCAACAGGAGAATATCATTAAAATCCAAATTCATTGTCAATCAGAATTGTTTCATTCTTTCTACTTGTGTCCCAAAACCTAGTGGAGTGACTGACACATGGGAAGAGCTTAATAAATGCTTGATTGATTGATTCACTATTACCAATCTTTTGAGAATTCAAAAGAGCTAGGATACTTCCTTAGTGTATTATGCCCTAAAGGTATCAGAAGAGGGTTAGATGGGCCAATCAGGGCTGTCCTTGGTTCAGAACTCTGGACAGGTCCCAGAAAGGTAAGTGTTAGCTATACTTCTGACTCAATCTACTCTCCCAGTTCATAGGATCATAGATTTAAAACTGAAAGGGACTTCTCATCAGTCATCTGCACCAACCCCATGATTTTATATATGAAGAAAATGAGGCTCACAGAGGTTAAGTGACTTAGAAAAAGATTTGAACACAGATTCTCAAACTCCAAATCTAGTATTGGCAATCAGGCTAGGGCAGACAAGGGAGCCCCCACTGCTTCCAAGTTGTTCTCAACATCTATAAATAGTGCTATGTGAGATTGTGTAAAGTGTGGTCTCACATCTCCAAGATATGCCAATGTGATACAGAGAGACAGTACTTGCAAGAGATAAACATTAAGAGATTTAGAACTGGCATTCAGTTACTTGCTAAGCACATTGAGGAATTCTAAAAGCTTTTTTTAGATCAACATGGAATGTCTGTAGGGGTAGAAATATTACAGACAGCACTAAATCTGAGTAGTGGCCTTCTCCAGATCTTGCAGTCTAACCAAACCTGCTCAGTGTCCTTGGCTTCCACTCCTTAGAGTGTTTGTAACTGCATTAATCAAGCTATGAGTAGTATGGATCAGCCTGACACTTCCCCTTAAAATATTGTTTTTGGTCAATGCCTTTCCCATCTCTACTTCATCTTATCACTTATTATAAGAATATTGGGAGAGGGAGGAAGTTTGAGGAAGAAGATCAATTTGTGTATTGATCAATCATTCTGAATGTATGCACCCAGAGTAGAGGCCTGCCTGAGCTGTTTCCCTTCCTATGGTACACTAACCTTAGATTAGGTGGAAGGTATATTACAATATTGATATCCTCTTGGTATTCTGTTTATAAAGACCAAGTAGGAGGTTGTTATGATGTGAAGTTCATTGTCTTCTCCAGATGGTCATCTTAGAGTTGAGATTAGGAGCAACATTAATTTGTGAGGGTTTGCTTCTCACCTTTCTAGATTATTTACTATTCAACAAGTCTATAGGCCAGTTACCTGAGGCTGGATCTTGATGAAAATGTCTCATCATTATTTCTAATGATGAGATTATCTAGCTCTACTAAGATTTTACCAAATTGAACAAGGTGATCAAGGGAATCTTTGATTTTCTGGACTGGGGTTCCTTCTTTGCAACTGGACATGGGCCCTCATGTTTTGCTGAGTGATATGCCCTCAACTACAAAGCACATTTTGCGTAACATTTTATCTTTTTTGACACACTTGAACACTTGGAGGTTATTGATGAACCAATCCAATGACAAGGAACCAACTTAGATTATGCTAAAATTGATAAAGCCAAGTCTCAGAAGAAATTTTGTCCAGAGCTTATATCCCAGGCATGTCAGCACAGATATTAATATTCCAACACTGGTAACAAAAAAAAGAAGCAGCCAAAACTGTTCTCACATTTTTTTTAAACTTCCTCCTTTTATCTCCTTAACACCTTCAGTAAAGGGTGATTTAATTGCTGATTTCCCTCCCTTTCAGAAATAAAAAGAATAAACATAGTGTAACATGGCTGCCAATAAAGCTAATACAGTCTTGGGCTACATAAAAAAATAGCTTCCAGGAATAAGAAAATGATGAGTCGGGGCGGCTAGGTGGCACAGCGTCAGGAGTAGAGCGTCAGGAGCATCAGCCCTGGAGTCAGAAGGACCTGAGTTTGGATACAGCCTCAGACACTTAACACAGAAACAAACAAACAAAAAAAAAACCTAGCCGTGTGACCTTGGGCAAGTTACTTAATCCCAATTGCCCTCCAAAAAGGCCAAAAAAAAAAAAAGATGATGAGTCTTCTGGCCTCTTCCCTGGCCAGATCACATCTGGAAGATGCTGTATAATTCCAGGAGGTACAACACAAGAAGGACGTTGATAAGCTGGGAAATGTCCAGAGGAGAGCAGTCAGCATGGTGAAAGCCCAGGCATTCATGTCATAGGCCTATCTTAAAGGAACTATAAACAACTTGTGCAGAAAAGAGAAGATTCAGAAGGGGCCTGATAGCTGTCTTTACGTATTTGAAGGGCTTTCATGGGAAAGATCTGTTAGAGTTGTTTTTGTTTGGGCCCAGAGGGAAGAACCAAGAGGAATGGATGGCAAGTGTAAAGAATCAACTTTGGGCTGGAAATCAGGAAAAGCTTCCTTATAATTAGTCAAGAAAAAGGAAAATGGACTACCTTGATAAGTGGTAGATTATGTCTCCTTGGAGGTCTTCAGGCAGACACTGGATGACTACTTGTCAGGCATGTTATAAGAGATAGTCCTTTTAGGTATGGTTTGAACTAACTGGCCACTGAAGTCTCATCCATCTCTAAAATTTTGTGATTCTGCAATCTAACTCAGCTTGGAAAGGTGCCATATTAAATGGTTGTGGAAGGGGAGTGAGAGAAAAGTTTAGGGATTTGTATTTATAAGTGTTCTCCTGTTCTCCCATTTATCATCCAGTTTCAATGACTATTCTACTAAGAAAATAAGTAAAATGCTCATACTCTTAGACCTAGAAATCTCATGCTAGGCATGGACCCCAAGGAGATGACAGGCAAAAAGTAAGGTCTCACGCACACCAAAACATTCATAATAGCACTTTTTATAACAGCAAAGAACTAGAAACAAGGTAGAAGTCTGCTGATTTGGAAATGACTAATAAATTGTGGTACATCAACACAATGAAATATAAGCTGAGGTGTAAGAAATGAGGAATATGAAGAACTCAGAAACCATGAGGAAATTTAGATGAATTGATACAAACTGCAGTTAGCAGAACCGAGGAAATAATGTACACAATGGCTGCAAAATACCTGGAAATCACAGAGATGACAAAATGAAACTTTGTAAAGGTCAAGCTTGGCATCAGAGAAGAGATTAGAAAACATACCTTCCTCACTTCTCTACAGAGGCAAGGGATTATGGGTGTTAAACATTACTTTCAGATTCAAGCTTTCACTTACCTTTGAGAAAGTCGCCTCACGTCTCTGGGTTACCAATTCCTTATATATAGAAATAAAAGATTTGGACCAAATACTTTTAGGGTCCCTTCAAGCTCTAAGTCCTATATTTCTACAATCTGTTCAATAAGTAATGAAGATCTATTAAAGTTTTTTGAGCAAGGGAGTGGTGTGGACAAAGCTGTGCATCAGATTAATCTGATGGCATGCACATGATGATTTTAAATGGCACTCCAGAAAATATTGAACGTTTACCATTTGTTTGTGCTCTGGGGGAAAAAAAGGGTAAATGTCCCTTATTTAAATTCTGCTTCATCCCTGGATGGCAATAGGACTGGGAAGAAAGGGTGAAAGCAATCTAGTCAGAAAGCACACACAAGATTGCTTTCATTCTAATTTCTAAAAATTAAATATGGCGGCTAAATACATTCACAGTCAAGTGCTCAGGGAATCAGGGGTGCACCACCCATTATTGTTAATGCACCTCAAATATGATTTCTCCATGCATTCTGCTAGAAATCTATCTCTTAATTGTCTCCTTACACTTCATTCCATACTTCTCCTCTCAAATACCATAAACCTCTTTATATTCTCTGTCAAAATATTTACACTGTAGTTACTAACAAGCGGTAATACCTCTAAAAGAAAGATGCTTTCTCTATTTCTTCAAACACAGCACAGGTATAATGGACCTATAAATTTGTTTGTTAATGTCTCCTCGAAGCATAAAATCATTCTTTTTCCCCCTTCATTCAGCTTACTGAGAGCATTAACCCAGAATTGAAGCAGAGTACTTACTCCAGCTCTTTTATTTCCCTATTATTGCTCCTTGCCCGGAAGAGAAATGTGAGCAGCCCAGACAAGATCTTTTGGGCTTTTTATGAATCTCAATTTATCCTACGTACATATTTCTTAAAGCTTTCATCACCAAATGTGTCTCGCCGGCCTGCGATTTCTCCTTACATCTTGGCAATTTCTCATTAATTTTTGCATCTTCTTCCTTCTCAGAATGCTTTCTCTATATGATCTTATTAACAGGGGGAGGAATTATTAAGCTCCTCATTTAAAGTGATTTCTTTAAGCCTTCTAAAGTGAATGAAATTTACCAGTCCTGGCTCCTTCATTTTTCACTGTCAAAGCTTGAAATTTTACTCCCAACTAACTTGGCTAGAAAGACAGGTTTTCACATGGATCAACACTTCTTTGTTTCAGATATATTTATACAGAGGGTGATGTCAGTACAGATAAAATAGTCTGTTGCCACTCTGACACATGATATTTTAATCAATAGTATATTTTGTCTGTGGCATTATAATAGTCCTAATAAAAAAAAGGTCTAAAAATAGCCATTTAAGAATCCACAACAGTGATTCAATAAAATTCTAGTGCTTGAATACAGACACCTCATATCATTTTTCTCAATTGTTGTTAAATCTTATATTGAATCAAAGAATGTTAAAGATGGAAAGGAATTTCAAGGTCACCCAGTCCAACTCCCTAATTTAACAGAGTAGGGAACTAAAGCTCAGAGACAGGAAGGTATTTGTCTCTTCAAAGTTAAAAAACTGGTTAGGGGAAGAACTAGAACTAATAGAATATAAGCTGCCTGAGGGCAGGACATATGCCATTTGTGTCTTTCTATTCCCAATGCCTAGCACTCTACCTGTCATATGATAAGGTATTCAAAATGCATGTTGATTAATTGATTGAATGCAAAGTTCCAGTCCAGCTTTTTTCCTAACATGAGTAGGTCCTTACATACACATACCTCACCAACTACAGGAGTGGCCATGTTAGTATAGTGGGAAAAAATGCTTAAAGACTTGGAGTCAGGAGTGATTTGAATTGAATCCTGCTTCAGACATTTTCTTGTTGTGTTATCATAGATAGGTAATTTAATCAACCAGTCAATCAGTTAATATTTATTGTGTCTTCTATATGCCAGACACTTTGCTAGAAGTTGATGATTCTAAGAAAAAATATATAGCTGTGTATATGTGTGTGTGTATGTGTGTGTATGTGTGTGTGTGTGTGTGTGTGTGTGTGTGTGTGTACACAGACAAGCCCTATTATCATGGAGCCTTAGTTTCTGTATCTATAAAATGGAGGTAATATATTCCTATGGTATTTACCTCACAGTGTTGTTCACTATATTTCCTGAACTAATCCACTAATCCACATGAAACACCTGATAAAGGTTAACATGGTATCCAAATATGTTATTAAAAGGAAAACAAAAATGATTTAGCTCTAACTCAGGCAATATCAGAGTTGATAAATATTTGTTAAGTACCAAACATTGTGCTAAGCACTGGGGATACAAAGAAAGGCATGAGAGCCCCTCCCCTCAAGGAGCTTATAGTCTAATGAGGGAAGCCAACATATAGAAAGAATCTGAAAAGTAATGTCTTTTTTATCTCTTCCTGTCCATTCATTCATTCACTCATTCAACAAATAGTGATTGAATACCTACTGGAGTACTGGAGGCTCTGATATCCATGAGTAGAACTGGAGGATGTAACCAAGAGTTAATTTAATTAGAAGAAGCATGTGAGAGAGGGCATTTTAACAGGGATTATGATGTTATCAACATTTAAATGTAAGTTTATGAGAAATTTCCATTTTTGTAGGGAAATGTCTCTAAGGAATGCTAAGAATATTACAAAAATGAAATTAATCTCAGCAACACCATAGTTGAGTGAATAATTGCTCCAGACATCTATTTACACCTCTCTCTTGGGATGGCAGAACACTAGCTAGATGGAGAGGACTTCTTTTTCTCCTTGTCTCAGTATGTTAACATCTTGTTTAGAGACAGTAGAAGGTCGGGTCATTTCTAGACAAGGCCCATTAAAGAAAAAATTTAGTCAAAATTTTGTTTTCTTTCTTCTTTTATGCTCATCTACATGTCAGCACTTTAAAATTTTATTTTAATCCATTATTGACATTATTAATAATGCTAATCCAATTTAATCCAGCAAGCATTTACTATGCACGTATACAAGGTGCTAGGTTAGGAAATGGCAATCACACAGAAGAAACAAACATAAAAGTCTCCAAAGAATCATAAATTAAGAGCTTGAAGAAGCCTATGGAATCTTCTGCTCCACCCAGACGATGTCCCTTCACTTAAGGACTTTACATTCTGCTTTCAGATACAGGTGATCCTTATATACTCTAAAACAATCTGATTCAGTACTGGGTCAATCATTCAACCAACAGGCATTATAGAGTGCCTACTATATGCAAGGCTTTTTCTCCTAGGCACTATAACTGATACAAAAGTACAATACATAATCCTTGCTCTCAAAACACTTATAATTTAATTGGAGAGACAACAAATGAATGAAAAAGCATTCACCAGATGCATACTTACTATGTGCCAAGCACTGTGCTAAGGGCTAAGGATACATTTTTAAAAAATCAAACTCAAAGAGCTCCTGTTCTAAGTGGGAGAGACAACTGCCACAGGTCAGATAGAAAGACCCCGAAATCCTAAAGGCGTTTCATCAGGGAAGATGGCAAAGTCAGAGGAAATTAGCATAACTGAAACAATGAGATAACTCCTAAATCCCAGACCATGTACCAGTACAGATTGAGAAAAGGGAAAGCTCATTGTAGCTTGAAGCAGTCATAGAGGATTGGGAGGTTTTTGATGTGCAAGAGAATAAAGTAGGGAACAACAATAAGAAATATGAAAGGTTTGGTGAAGGTAAGAGGAAAACAGCAAGAGCAAAGGCGGGACATGTAATGAAGGCAGAGGACAATGAGGACCCCAGACTGACTGATTAGAGAATGAATTGAAAGGAATGTAAAAGATAAAGCTGCCTAGATTAGTTCTGTTTTCCTAGGTTCTGAATAGGTTATAGGTTAGGGTAGCAACCCAGCAGTTATTTATAGAATTCAGTACAAGTAATATCCAGGATGCCTGGAACACTACCATATCCTTTTTCCTGTGAGACATGGAACCAAAATGATAAGAGCTAGAGAAAGGAGGAAATAGCATCGCCCACACAGAATTCCTCCAATTCCAGTAATTAGAGGAAGAAGTTCACCTATTTTCCCCATATTTCAATATTGTGATGCCTCTCAAAATTTATGCTTCATAATTTTTCCCTTTATTTCTGTATCTCCACCACATATCCTGTAACTCTCTTTCCCTCTTTAGGAAATATTTCAAAATGTTGTATTTCTTCACTGATCATTTTGCATATTTCCATTCTTACTTTGTTATATTTTTATTTTAATCCTCCAACTATGATGACTTCAGAGCCTATTGAGAAAAAACATGCAATGACTATAAATGAGGTTTAAAGGAAAGAAAGGGAGTAAGAGATGAGCAAGCCTACTCCATCTAGATAGACAACGGGTAAAAAGGAGGGAGGAAAGGCCATCCTTGAAATGCTCATACCTTGTAGCACTAGGCACTCATCATAAATATTTAAACTTCTGCAGTACAGTTCTAATAGACACTTTGCACAGCAGATGGTTTGACAATAACATGGGAGCCCATTAAGGAAACTCATATGCTTCACTTTCTTTACCAACATCATCATCATAGTTAATTGTTATTATTAGTTGTAATAATAATAGTTGATTCTTATATGGTGCTTTGAAGCTGGCACAATGCTTTACACACATTATTCCTTTTAAGCCAACATAATAACCCTTTGATGTAAATATTTTAGGTAATACTATTGCAATTTTGCAGATGAAAACCAATAACTTGTCCATTAAGCACACAGCTTGCTAGTGTTAGAGAAAGGATCCAAACCCAGAACCTAATGACTGACCCAGCACTCTCTCCACTAGGCCATGGTGTCTCTAATTAACACTGTGAGTAGTGAAAGACCATGCAACCATGACAAGTGAGCTTGCCACCCTAGGATTCTGGGTTCTCATTTTAAAATTATGACATGGAAAAAAAATTCTTACAATCCTTTCCAGTTCTAAAATTGTATCAATCCATAATATACAATAGAGACATGATGCTACATAATATACTGTAGAGAGAGCATTATGATGAGTTTTAGGAAGGACACTGACAAACATTGGACTACTGTGTCCAAAGCAATATGATAAGGATAGTGAGGAGACCATGCCATACAAGGAAGGATCGAAGGAATTCCGGTTGAGAAAGATCTGGAAAAGAGAAAAATTTGAGAATATGATAGCCTATTTTATGTATTTAAAGTTATTATAATAAAGAGAAATTAAAATTGTTCTGTTTGGGGGTGGCTAGGTAGCACAGTAAATAGAGTACTGGCCCTGGAGTTAGAAGGATCTGAGTTCAAATTCGACCTCAGACACTTGACACTAGCTGTGTGACTTTGGGCAAGTCACTTAACCCCAATTGCCCTCCAAAAAGAAGCAAAAATAAAATTGTTCTGTTTAGCCCCAAAGGGCAGAATTAAGAATAATAGCTGGAAGTTTCTGAGAGCTAACTTTTGTCTTGGTGTGCAAGAAACATTCTTAACAATTATAACTCTCCAAGACTGAGGCAGTTAGGTGGCACAGTGGACTCATCTTCCTGAGTTCAAATCTTGTCTCAGTCATTTACTAGCTATGTAACCCTAGGCAAATCACAACCCTATTTGCCTCAGTTTCTTCATCTGGAAAATAAGATAGAGAAGGAAATGGCAAACCACTTCAGTATCTTTGCCAAGAAAACCCCAAATGGGGCCATGAAGAGTCAGACATGATTGAAATGACTGAACAACAACTCTGAAGCCATCATAGTTGGAGTAGTAAGATAAAAATATAACAAAGTAAGAATGGAAATATGTGACAACAACAACAACAGCAAAGAGTGCAATGGCTTATGTGGAGCATTGAGTTTTCCTTCCCTAGATTTCTCTAAGCAACGATGGATGATGATTTGTCAGGTATATTATAGCAAGGTTTCCTTTGGAGGTAAAGATGAGACTAGTTGACCTCTGAGATCCCTTTCAACTCTGAGATTTATAATCTACATATAGTTTAATATCTATGTGTGTAACTTCTTTTCCGCATCATTCAATATCTTTGCTAGGTGGGGTTTCCTAGGATTATAGGATAAGAGATTTATAGCTAGAAGAGAACCTTAGTGGTCATCTGGTCCAATTCTTCATTTTACAGACAATGAAACCGAATCCCCTTGAAGCTAAATTGCCTAAAAGAACACATATAATACAGTCAGGGTCCAAATGGACATCCTGTTATCCCAAGGCCAGCATTTCCATAATGTTGTCTTCTAGTCGTTACCTTATAAAGGTGATCCATTTGCAAATATGAAATTTGGAAGTCTGATGTACTTGTGTCTAGGCATCACCCTGTATTATAAGGTCCTAAAGGACAAGAACTATATTTTATTTTGTCACTGTACCCCATTAAAAGTTGGCATAGTGCCTTCTGTACACAAATATAGTGAAGGACACCCTAGTCTTAGAATGTGTCTCTCGTTAATGTCATAAGAAGCTATTTGAATAGGTGGGAAGAAACTCATTCCATCTTTGTGACTGCTCTGTCCCACCCCAATATTCCACTCAGTTGGTTCACCTGTGAGGATTAAAATTGTCCAATCTACAATAAAAAAGACTGAGATAGAGTTGTGAGCCATTGGCACTCTATTAAAGGTTCTGTGGTCCTCTCTAATTAAGTAGATCTCAGATCTTTCTCATGATCTGAGATGCTCCTGGTTCCCAAGATCATATTTTTATAGAGTTTGATACCCAAATATGCAAAAAGGCATGATAAACTACAGGATCTAACTGGTCAATAGACCTTGCTCTTGAGGGCCAAAAATGACATATAGCATATGTGGGGGCAGGGAACTTACAGGTTAAATGAAGCATGGGGCATCTCCACTAAGTGGTCGTAAGATGGTCACCTGTTAATGTTGGATGAGAGAGAGTGGTCTGTAGGTATAAAAATTAATTGGGGGACTTTCCAAAGCATCAAGGCATCCCACCCATTCTGGATTTGGATGTGGAATTTGAGTAAAATATAATGGAGATATCTTTGTCAGCATTTTTGTGGTTGTGCAAATGAGTCTCATAATTTGGTAACAATTAGTGAATATTACATTAAAGTTTGAGGCCTACCAAAAGAACCTAAGTCATCTGATTATCCCTATATGATTTATCTAAATTTTCAAACTGATTAATAATGATTGGAATAGAGTAGGGGTCCAAATGAATTATTTTTTCTCATACCTATAAAATAAAAGGAAAGCTTCCTTACTCCCCTGTTTAGAACAGAGAGATCAAGATAAAACAGGTTTAAAGGAACATAACAAAAAGCATTTTGAGAAACTTGGATAGTTGGTGTTAGAGAGATGCAAAGAGTAAATAGCAGAGTCCATTTGGGAGAAAAATGATTTATGAAAGCAGAGACGATACAAAAACGAAACTATATAGCTCCCTTCAATTTTTGCCATGATTCAGTCCTTTCTACTCTCTACAAGAATAACTGTTTCCTAGAGTAAAAACCTGCTGACCTCTGTGAAGTCCTGTTGGTTTAAAAAAAAATGACACCAGCCCAGGAGCCCCTCTCGATGTTCACATTCATGCAGTGGATGGAGTCCCAATGTCAGCAGATGGGGCACCTGAAGTGCCGGAGAGCTATTATCTCCTGCCATACATCCTGCAGACACTCAGACAATTCTCTGAATGAAGATGAGAATTTCAAGTTACCACTCAGGGGGTCTGATGCATGAATGTGTCCTCCATGTCATAAGGTGATCCTTCTGCAAAGATGAGCATCAGGAAGCCGAGTTATTTGTGCATAAGTCTTCCCCTCTCTGAATTGTATGGAATTCTCTATGAGAGCATGAACTATGCATGTGGTGGGTATTTCTTATTTTCAGTCTATCAACAAGCATTTATTAAGTATTTGCTATGTTCCACTGTGACTATTTCTGAGGGCACAAAGGAAGGCAAAAACACAGCCTCTGATCCTGCAGAGCTCAAATTCTTAAGGGAGAAACAGTAAACAGTAAACAACTACATACATAGAAGATATATCCAGTATCGAGGGAAGGTAATCTCAGAAGGAAGAGACTGGGGGGAAGGGAGTGGGGGAAGAGAGTGGGAAAGACCACACATGGGGTCTTGCACATAATGATTGCTTAAATAAATAGTTGTTGAATAGAATAATCCAACCCAAAGCAGTGGTAAGGCACACAGAGATTATTAGCACAGGTCAATAAATCTAACTTCCTCCATGAAGCCCTCCTAAACTAGATGGGAACTGTCATACACTGAGCATCAACCTGAGATTAACTCTCACTAACTATACTTGGGTTTATGTACTTTAATATCTGAAGGTGAGTTTGTGAAGTCACTCATTCAAACACTCATTATGTATCTAATATGCACAAAACTTTCTTGTTAGATACTGAATGAGACAGGAAGGAAGGAAGGAAGGAAGGAAGGAAGGAAGGAAGGAAGGAAGGAAGGAAGGAAGGAAGGAAGGACAGAAGGAAGGAAGGAAGGAAGGAAGGAAGGAAGGAAGGAAGGAAGGAAGGAAGGAAGGAAGGAAGGAAGAAAGAAAGGAAGGGAGGAAGGGGGGAAGGAAAGAAGAAAGGAAAGGAGGAAGGGAGGGAGGGAGGAAGGAAGGAAGGAAATGAGCATTATTAAACCCATACTATGTTCTGGGCACTGTGCTAAGAGCTTTATAAATATTATATCATTTGATACAACAACGCTGGAAAGTAATATTATGATGATCTCCAATTTATAGTTAGGGAAACTGAGACAGACAGAGGGTAAGTGATTTGCCCAGGGTCACAAAGCCAAGCATATGTAAAGTCAAGTTTAAACTTAGTTCTTCCTGACTTCAGGAAGCCCTCTATTCACTTTACCATCTAGCTTCCAGACTAATAAGGAAACATGAGATATATACATATAACTATAACATAAAATGACATTTATATGTGTGAGAGAGGGAGAAGGAAAAATTATGTAAAGTCTGAGGGAGAAAGGTATTAATTAGTACCTTGGAGAACCCGGGAAGGCCTCATGGAGGAGGAAGCATTATTTTAAAATATTGTAAAAATAGTCTTTATAATTAGTTTAATTAATGAAATAATAACTATTTTACAATGTATATAGAGTTCCTTCTGTACAGACTACAATGACAAGTGAGGGAGCTACAAAGACTTTATAAGGCTTGGTCCCTGCCCTCATGAAATGGATGGTCTAGTAGAGGAATAAGAAACACAAAAACTGCTTTCTTCTCCAACAGATATGACAATAGCAATAACACATTACAAGGGGAGTGCTTTTTGGTGGAAAAGAACTGTAATTTCATCTGTGCAAAGAACTCAAGACTATACCTTTGTTGCTGTTCATCCTTTGTTTTCAAAGAGGACCAGTGGCATTACAGGTGACATCTTGACTTAATAGTGAATTGGATTTAATGGAGGCAGAGTTGCACAAAGTTGATAGCCTTGCTTTCTCTTCCAGATCCATCAAAGTCCAGTGGTAAGACGAAAATCAGGATGACTAGTGATGGCCAAGCATTCAGTGGTTGAGCTTGGCATCTTCAATGTCTGAGCATTCCACTGAGTCTGCTTTAGCCACATTCATGGATGTTGGAACAAATGATTCCCATCCACCCATTCCAGGAAAGTCTTCACATGCTTGGGTTAGACATCCCCCTACCTCACCAATGGGTTTGAGGCCTGTCAGTTACCCTTGAATCTGATTTAATTCATCTGCTGCAATGGCTTTTCCAGGGTGTGGTCACTGCACATGTTCTTATTGGAACCACAGGTGAGAACTGGGTGGCAGGTAGACATCAAAGGTAGATAAAGGAATCAGCAAGCCCTAATGCCAAACATGCTAGTCCTCCTTGAACACTCTATACACCTCAGAGAGGTGAGAAAATCCTTTGGAACTCACAGGCATAGAGAGCTGCCTTGGAGCAGTGACTTACAAACTTTTTTATTTTTAACTAAGCAATCATACCAGAAAAAAAATTGAGATCAACTGTATGACTCCCATCAAACTTGACACCCTCTTCTCAATATATGTATGTTTGTTTTAATTTTTCCATATACTACTATGCTAATATCATATAGAAAAAATACATATTTAAAATGGAAAATTTAAAAGAATGACATAAACATGTATTTTAAAATTTATTTTACAGTACAAAAAACTATTTGTTCTCACTATAATTTTTAGTGATGGCAATGTGACTGAACATGCATTGTTATTTTTGAGAATCTTGGTTGAACACTTTGTGGCACGTGGATTTGAAGGTCTGATTCTGAGTTCCGTTGATTTTTCTATCTGTTTGGTTTTTTTTTTGGGGGGGGGGGGGTTGGAAGGAGAAAGGCAAGGCAATTGGGGTTAAGTGACTTGCCCAAGGTCATAAGCTAGCTAGTTAAGTGTCTGAGATTTGATACTTCTTTTTAATGGGTACCAGAACTGAAAAAGAAATCTCATGTCAATAGGTATGTCAAAAGAGATATACTTATTTAACTTACTTAACCATGATCCTTCACTTTTCAATCCCATCCACCAATTATGCAAACATTTTTCTTGAAATTTGATGTGTACATTTCCATCTTCCATGATGTCAATTCTTACACACAAATCAGAAGGTTTTTTATGGCCTAAACACAGTGGTTCAAAATTCATTAAAACTTCATTTTTAAGTTGGTTAGACATTTAAAGTATCTTTTAATAGAAAATTCTATTTTCAAGTTCTTTAAATGTCTAGAGATGAATTTTGTTTTTGTTTTTGTTTTTATAGATGACATCTTGTTCAGCAACAAAGTTACATGAGAAAGGAACCCTTTCTAAACATCTATCTTCAAAATGTTCTCTCCAATAAACTGATTTCTTTCAAAAAGTAGTTATTTTCTCATTCATTGCTAAAATGACACTTTTACCTTGACGGGATAGATTAAGTGGTTTTTTTTTTAATATTCGCTAGGTAAAACACTCCTGACAGCTACTTTCCATCACACATACACACACGTACACAAAAAAAAAAAAAGCAAATTTTGAGCTCTTGTCTTTTTGTAAAAGAAAAATGTTTAACTTATCATTAAGTTTGATGACTCCTTTCAGCTCTTTGTCATGAGATAACCAGGGAAACTTGATGTGCCACAAGAAATCTTCATGACCACTTCTCTTTACAAAATAGGGTAAAGATGCTACTATTTAAACATCTTTTTTTTTTAAGATTAGCCAAATCAATACCTAGGGGTTGTTATCTACTTCTGGGTCCAACTTCTGTGATGCAGTAATTTGTCTATGAATGATGCTGTGAATCAATTTCACATGTAAGGCTCTCTCTGTGACATAGCCCAGAGAGTCATTTTTGATTCCAGTAAGAACAGTTATTCCATCAGTGGCCAGACTTACACAGTTTTGCCATAAAATGGAGTTTTTCTTAAAGTAGCAACTTGCCATTGCTACTTTATATGGCAGAATATATATTTATGGAGAAACTATATATCACCTGATAAATTTGTCCTTTAGTGTCTCACACCAAAAAAATCTTCATATATTTTGTTATTGAAGCAGATTCTAGGAAATACTATAAACTGAGAAATGTTAGAAAAATGTGTGTTTTCATCCAACTTCTCTATCTCTATTTTCAGCAGACCTGTCATACTGCATAATTTGTTCTAATACTTGTCTCTTTAAATCTTGGGCAAAGCTTTCTATGTACCTTCCAAAAGTATTTCCTGAAAAAGGAATGCATTTAGTTTTGTTGCCATATTGTTTTCTGTGCTTTATTTCAATCATTTTTTTAACCACAGCAGGAGGAAGAAGAGTTTCCCAAATGGATTGTAGTTCTGATCTTTTGCTATTAAGTAAGAAACCTTAAAAAAGACTTTTAAACATTTATCATCAAATCTAGTGAAAAAATGATAGATTGAATAGTGTGTGACTCAAAACTTTAAAAAATTGAACAGGCTTGTCTTCATATGTTGGATATGTCATTTTAAAATTTCTTGCTAGTATGATGGTTTCCATAATTAGTTACTGTCTCAGGCTCAATATAAACTTTTTAAAAAGCACTAATGATTCTGGTTGCAAATTCATATCTCAAATAATCTTGAGAAGTTCTCTCTTTTGATCAGCTTCATGTCAAATAAGATTAGATTGTCTTTGTTTTTACTTTATAATGTGGTCAACAAAGGACACACCCTACAGGTACTCAAAGAAGAGCAAGTTTCAGGTCTGCCATTTTCTTGTTCATTCAGACTCACATTTTTAGAAGTATCTTTAGGCCATGATTTCTTTGCAGGAATATTTTAGAGGTATTTGTACATTTTGTGGGCGTTAATTTAGTTGACTAGATAAAGTAATTCATACAGCTACGAACACATAAGCTGTAATATGCTACAATAAACTAAAAGCAAATAGATGAGTGAGGACATCGCTGTTGACCCCTCTGCACTATAGAACTTTGAAGGATAGGTAGGAGATCTGCAATTGATGATGGGGAGGGAGGAAATTCCCAGAATATGGAGCTGTGAAAAAAAGCTCTCATTAGCAAATGACACTGGCACTTGAAAATATATCTATCTATGTGTACATCTATACATATGTATGTATATATGTGCATATATATATTTATGGGTATATTAAATACATGTTATTGTTAGTGTTGAATTGTTTCAGTTATATTTAACTTGACCCCATTTGGGGTTTTCTTGGAAAAGATACTGGAGTGATTTGTCGTGTCTTTCTCTAGCCCATGTTACAGAAGAGGAAACAGAGGCAAATATTGTTAAGTGACTTGCCCAGGGTCACACAACTAGTAAGTGCCTGAGGATAGATATGTACTCAAGCCTTCCTGAATCCAGGCCTTGCACTCCACCTGGTGTGCCACTTAGTTGTACATTATGTGAACACGTATATCTAAATAGGCACATATATTTATGTCAATATGTATATCTAAATATGTATATGCATTATGTATATGCACATATCTATTTATGTGTACTATATGTATACAGGTGTCTCAAACGTTTTAGTATAGTTTTAGCGTTTAATATTCAAGCAGGCAAGCACTTGTGAGATGCCTACTATGCATACTGAAGCATTATGCTTGATTCTAGGGGTATAAACACAAAATAAAACCAGCTTCTGCCCTCAAGGAACTTCATTTTGACCACAGACACATATAAAGTTTTATATAAACTGAATAAAAATGGATCATACAATGACCTTGTAGAAAAAAGCACTAGTAGGCAGACACCACAAAAGTCCTCCAGCAGAAGGTAGCACTTGAGCTAAGTCTTAAAGGGAATTCAAGAAATTTCAAGAGGTAAAAGTAAGGAGGGGGTACATTTCAGCCATGGGGAACAGCCAATGCAAAGGTTTAGTGATAGGAGATGAAGTTTTGTATATTAGAAGACTAGCAGGAAGATCAGTTTAATCAGATCATAAAGAGAACAGAGAGAAACAATGTATAATAAGGCAAAAAGATGGTATAGAGTCTAGATTGTAAAAAGCTTTAATTTTTAAATAGAGATCCTAGGAATAATTGAGACTCACTGGAGTTTATTAAGTACAGGGGTGACATGGGCAGGAGGTCTAGGCTTTAGACTAGAGCAGTGTCATGAAAATCCATGGAGAAATAAGGACCTAGAAGGACCCAGTCAATAAAGCTACTACAGCAGAGAGGTCAATGATAGCAGCATTTGTATAACACTTGAAAGTTTGCAAAACATTTTATAAATATTATCAGTCCTCATAAATATTATAAGGACTGAAATAAAGGTCATTGGATTTCATAGTTAAGAGATCACTGGCGACCTTCAGTTACATCAAAGGACCCAGAATACTTCCTATGACATCCCCAACAAATAGCTGTCCAGTCTTTGCTTTCAGACCTCCAATGAGATGGAAGCCACCAACTTCCAAGGCAATCTATTTCACTTTGGCATGACTCTTGCTATTAAGGCATTTTTCCTTACATTAAGTTTTTAAAAGTTTGCCTCTCTGCACATTCCACCCATAAAACACTATTTCTAGGCCAAAGAGAACAAGCCTAATCCCTCTTCTACAAGACAATCTTCTAAATACTTAAAATCATAGAACTATAGACTTCAAATGGAAGAAACTTCAGAAACCATCTGGTTACAACTACCTCATTTTACAGACAAGGAAACTGAAACCCAATGGAGAATGATATGCCTAAGGTCACAAAAGTCTGAAGATAACTATTATGTCCCCTCATCTAAATCTCTTCTCTAAACCAAACATCTTTGACTCCTTCAATGATTCCTGAAATGGAGTTTCTCCAATTTTGTTACCATCCTAATTGCTTTCTATCCAACATACCTTACTGTGCCTTTTCTAAAGCGTGCGCCCTGATACCCAACAGTACTTGACCTGGGCTGAATGTAGCAGAACAAATTCTTCCTTAGCTCTAGACAGTATCCCTCTCAATAGACTAAGATTACATTAGCATTTTTGAATGGTATATCACATTATTTCTTCATAATGAGATTGAAGTCTACTAAAACCCCCAGATCTTTCTCATGGGAACTTTCACCTAATCACATCAATGCCACACTCTGTGAAATTTAATGTTTGTACCCAAGTGTAGAATTTTACATTCATCCCTGTTCAACCTCATCTTATTCAATTCATTGTACCTACTGTTCTAGCACGCTGATACCTTTTGGAATCCAGACCTTGTCATCCAACATGTTAACTATTCCTTAAAACTTCATACATTTACAAATTTGTCAAGCGAGTTATCTATGTTGCAACCCATAATTTAAGAAGCCCTAAAGGGATCACTAGAGAAAGAAATTTAAGAAGTCCTGATTTATGCCTTCATCCAAAGAGAGAGAGAGAGAGAGAGAGAGAGAGAGAGAGTGTTAATGACCTGCACAGGAGCAAGAGCATATCCCTGGAGCATTCTGCTGGAAACCTTCCTCCAAGTTGATAATACCATTAATAACTATCATTTGATCATCCCATTCAACTAGTTCAAAACCCCCTAGATACACTATCATCTGTTGCATGTCTTTATCTTACCCTCAAGGATAGCATGAGAAACTTTATCAAATACTTTGCTGAAATCTAAGCATGCTATTATCTATAATGTTTCCATGGCCTAAGGAAATTAAAATAGTCTGCCATGAGCTGTTCTTGATGAAGCCAGGATGAGTATTAGTGATTCACCACATGCCACTCTACATAACTTGCAAATTATTACTTTAATATGCTCTCGAATTTAGCCAAGAATAAAAGCCAAGCTCACTTTTCGTGACCTTTAGTTTACTTTACTCCATTTTAAAGGCACCTCCTCCATTTACTTTGCCATATTCTCCTTCCATTGCCTTTTATAGAGTTCCTGTTTTAAAAGGTATGAAGCACTTTTCTGGGAGAGGATGGAGTCATGGTCAAAGGAAATTCAATGGGAGTGATTGTAATCAAACAGGACCTGAAATAAGAATGTTCCAAAGAACTGTGTCACTGTAAGAAACACCATGTAGACATGAAAGAAGGACCCAGGAATTTTGAAAATAAGCATAGTGCTAGAAAGGTTAGGAAAGACCTAAGTTCGAATTCTGCCTCTGACATTTATTAGCTGTGTAAGTATAGCAAGTCATTGAGCATATCCATTTTATCATCCATAAAACACGGATTATGCCTTGTAGTGCTCCTCTCACAGAGTTGTTTGGAGAGTCAAATGAGATAACACAGGTATAAAAGAGTTCTGAAAACCTCAGAAAATACTAAACTAAACCATCAAATGGAGCTCTGCTCTAATCTATGTGGATGTTCCTTTCAATGTTGCAGATCATATTACATTCAGTCCTGACCCATTCTTATATCTCTTGCCAGATTCCTCCAGTAATTTTTCATATTTCCATACCATTCTTTCTTTCTCTTGACATAACAAAGATACCATGACCATTGGCTATTCAGTGGTTATCCCTGGCCCCTAACACATGACTATGCCATGCTCTTCCTCAAGTGTACATTTCTTTAATAATATCATTTACTCTAGTTCTTCTTTGTACCTATTATAATCCCAGAATTTTAATAGCATCCTAATAAAAGGTGCAGGATGGCACTATGCCATAGAACCTGTTTATTTCATAGCTCTTTTTTTTTCTTTTTTTGGAGGGAGGCAATTGGGGTTAAGCAATTTGCCCAAGGTCACATGGCTAATAAGTGTTAAGTGTCTTGAATCTGGATTTAAACTCAAATCCTCCTGACTCCAGGGCTTGTGCTCTATTCACTGTGCCACCTAGCCGCCCCTCATAGCTCTTTTTTTAAGCTTGATGATAATACCATGCCTCTCACACCACTAGCTCAAATACACATTACTTGGTTAAATATCCCAGTTGGAGGCATCTCCCTGGGAGCCATGATGTTAGCAATGTTTACATTTGGAGCAAAAGTGGCACCAATCAGTCATTCAAGTGTAGCATCCACCACACACCAGAGGCCCAAATATAGAGCTTCCTGAGCAAAAATCACATTTCATATCCATTTACCAACTTTGGCTAAATGATTCTCTCACTGAATATTTTACCTCTATACCTCCAGAATTTAAAAACCACTGCATGTGGTGCCAAGAAATGGGGACAGATTAGTGACCCTAAAAGAAATAGAACCTGAACAATTGTTTTTGCTGTCAAGTAAATCAGTCATGATCTGCATTGAGATTATTCCATATTCTCATCTTTGGGGCAGAATTGAAGTTCAAGGAAAGAAATTGCTTTCTACTGAGCCAGGTTCAGAAAGAGAAGATTCATAATCATTTCAGATTCATGTCCAAGTTCAAAAAATGGATTTTTCTTTTCTTTATGACAGGACCACATATATTGGATCTCCTCAGGGGTAAATCCTTTTTTTTTCTTTTTAATAAGAAATCACTCTTAGAACCCCCAGCCACAGGTAATGACCAGGAAGCAGAGCAGGGACCAAGACAAATGACTTTATCACAAAGACTTTATCACAAATCTAGATCTCATTAAGAAGTCTAGTGGTCCCAGCAGAGAGGCACAGCACCTGCCCTCCACAAGTCCCCTCTCTCCCCATTGTCCCATCCATTTCACCAAGCTCAAATGCACAAATGGGGTGAAATATGCTAGTAATTCCTCTTGTGAGGGACTCAGACATTGTGCAGAGGTCCGTGTGAAATCAAGTTAGACATAAGAGCCCAAATCGAGATCCTGATAGCAATGATATATGTGAGTGACAGAGAACACTGTGTAACCAGGGTTCATTGGATAGACCAGTAACATTGGATAGCAGACTGAACCAAAAAGGAATCAATTCTTTCATTCAATTAAACATTTATGAAATGCTTCCTATGACTAAAATAAGAGCTAGAGAAGAATATAAAAATGAGGAAGACATGGTCCTACTCCCCAAGGATTTGCCATCTAGCTGAGGAAAATAAGACAAATCATAAGTGCTTGCTCATTAGTTGGTATACAAATAAGCATAATACAAGGCAGAAGGTGAGAATTTCTATAGCCAAAGCACAAAACAAATACAGAAAACTCTTTTCATTTCATCGTGTGTCCCCGGTGTTTATCATTGTGCTTTATACATACCAAACACTTAATAAATGCTTTTTGGAGTAGATTAAATTGGAAATAACCAAGATGCTATGGGAGTTCAGAGAAAGGTTGAGAGGAAGAAAGGTTTTTTTTTTTTTTTCATGAAGGATGCAGTCTATGAGCTGGGCGTGGAAGGATGAGTAGGATTTCAAAAATTGGAGGTACAGAAGATCCTGTCCTAGGCAAAGCGGAACACATACATAGATTAATAGGATCATAGGCTTAGAAGTAGAAAGAATTAGAAAAGTCATTTAGTCTATACCATTCATTTTATATAGAAGAGACTAAAAGAGACATAGTGACTTGTCGACGTCATAGGGTTAGTAAGTGGCAGAGAAAGAATTTGAACTCAAGTCTTGTGACTCTAAATCCAATGATATCTGTTGTTGTCTTTCAGTCATTTTTCAGTTATGTCCAGCACTTCATGACTCCATTAGGAATTTTCTTGGCAAAGATACTGGAAGGGTTTGCCATTTTCTTCTCCAGCTCATTTGACAGATGAGGAAACTAAAGCAAACTAAAGGGTTAAATGGCTTGCCCAGTGTCACACAGCTAATAAGCGTCTGAGGCTGGATTTAAACACAAGTCTTCCTAACTCCAGGCCTGGCACTGTATTCATTGTACCACTGTCCCACAGTGGTATCCGCCCTAGCCATGAGTATCAGTAGGTGCTTTTGTTTTTGTTTTTTTAAGAGATACCAGAATCGTCTTCAAACCTAAGCTGCAGCTGTCTTCTTTACCTTGGAATAGGTTTGTTCCACGCCTGCTCAGGTTTTTATCATAGGCAACCACTGATGCTAGGTGGCCAGCTGAGTGTCTGCAAACTCTCCAACAATGTCATTGTCCACAAATATGTTAGCTGATCAATAAGCATTTAGTAAGGGTCTACTATGTGCCAAGCAATGAGGGGCACAAGTGCAAAAAAATGTAAGAGTGCTCTGATCTCAAGGAGATTATATTCTATTATTATCTATCATACTATTAAACACTTTGCTGTTCAGTAGTTTTTCAGCCATGTCTGACTCTTCATGACCCCATTTGGGGTTCTCTTGGCAGAGGTATTGCAGTGTCTTGTCATTTCCTTCTCCAGTTCGTTTAACAGATGAGGAAACTGAGGCAAACTGGGTTAAGTGACTTGTCCAAGGTCACACAGCTAGTAAGGGTCTGAGGCCAGATTTGAATTCACAAAGATGAGTCTTCCTGAATAGGCCTGGCATTCTATGAATTGTGCCACCAAACCACAACTAGCAATTTTGGTACCCCAGACAACATGTTTTGGCTAAAACAGTATAAATCATTCTTTCAAATCAACTTATTGAAACAAATTCAGTTGGGAAGTGGAGAGAGAGCCTGTGGTGCATGAAGTATCTCAGTTCAGCCTTTTATGTCTAACAGTGTACAGTGAAAGAAAAATTCTGGTACACTGCAAAGTTATTGAAAGGGAGAGGTTGAAATAGGTGGGGAGGACCAGGGTTTTTAACTCAGCTGGTACTGAGTGGACCTGGGTTGTGGTCAACCAGGGAAGAAACATTTTTTTTTGCTTTTTAGAAGGGGAAAGCCAGGGCAAATGAGGTTAAGTGACTTGCCTAAGGTCATATGGCTAGTAAGTATTAAGTGTCTAAGGTTGAATTTGCATTCAGATCCTCCTGATTCCAGGACTGGTGCTCTGTTCATTGTGCCACCTAGCTGCCCCTGACAAATAGTTCTTGTTAGCTAGTTAATAACCTCAGATGTTTCTATACTGCTGAAGAAAGAATCAAAATGTTATTAGCACCCTCTAAATTTCAGATCCTTGGGACAAAGCCCCTGTTGCCCTGCCCTACTTACATCTCTGGACACCTACTATGTGCACAGACTGGTACTGAGACTTGGGAAAATGCAAAATAAATAAAACTAGCCCTGGTCTTCATGAAGCACACAATTTAGAAGGCAAGCAATAAGACAAAGGAACACAAGTAACTGCAATGTAAAAAGATAAATGCACAAAAGAGATGAAAACTACTACTAGACAGCCCCTTTCCTAAGCTTCCTACTCCCACTCAAGTGAACATTTCTGCCCAAGCGCCATGCTGAGGTGGGAGGGGGAGAATAAATTGGATTTCTCACCCTGGGTGATGGAAAATTAATAAACGTGAACCATGAATGTGAAATAGCTTTCTTCCATCTGCAAACATAAAGAAAGAATTCCAGTAAGTCCAAAGTGTGCTCCATGGGGCAGTGGCAGCATGTTGGCTGGTTTCTATCTACTCTCTAAACAACATTTGTTCTCTTAAATTAAAATGTGAATTGCCGGAGACAATTACCCTGCAGTAGTTTCTCTCTCTCCTATGGCACTTAGCTAGAATTAAGAGCTCTGTTAATTCCCAAGTTAAACTTTATCTGGTCACTAGAAACATATTTTTAATTTAATGAGGTTCAGAAGCAATTTGGGTAGGTGTTGGTATTGCTGAAAAAGAACCACTGACAAGGACTAGATTCTCTGCCAGCCTTTTGCAAAAATTGCTAAGTGGGCAGACTTTGTATTCAGTGCCCCCAGTCTTGGTTGTCATTGCCCTTGCCTCCTCCAAGTCTCAGTTTCTTTGATGCCTTGGCCTCTCCTATCTGTCTGGCCAACTAGTTCACATTAAGGTATTTGAAAACCCTGTCCCCTTCTGTATGTGGTATGTCTCAGCCCTTTAATCAATGATCTCCAGACTTCTTTGGGGACAGAAAGATGGCACAGTGGATATAGTACTGGACCTGAAATAAGGAAGACTCATCTTTATGAGTTCAAATCTGGCCTCAGAATTTAATGGTTGTGTGACGCCCTCCCCTTCCCCAGCAAGTCACTATTTGCCTTAGTTTCTTCATCTGTAAAATGAGCTGGAGAAACAGCAAACCACTCCAGTATCTTTGCCAAGAAAACCCCAAAAATGACTGAACAACAACTCCAGATCTCAGTTACCTCACAGCTACAACCTGGATGGGGATGCTGTTCACTAAAGAAAACTCTCAATTTTCTTTTTTTTTTATTTTTGGAGGGGGGAAGGCAGGACAGTTGGGGTTAAGTGATTTGCCCAAGGTCACACAGCTAGTAAGTGTTAAGTGTCTGAGGCCAGATTTGAACTCAGGTCCTCCTGACTACAGGGCCAGTGTTCTATTCACTGTGCCACCTAGCTGTCCCCTCTCAATTTTCTTTAAAGTACTTTGTTTATGTTAAAATACTTTGCTTATTATCAAGGGAGACTCATTTGGAGAAGAAAGAAGCCACATGAAAAGGAAGGAGAGGGGGCCCAGACTTAGAAGGAGGGCAAGTGAGTCCCAAGTTTCAGTGATTATCTAAGGGGGAAAGGAGTGAATATGTAGATGAGCTGCACAGAGAAAACTGGAACTGAGCAGCATGAAAGCATGGGTGCTAGTGGAGATGAGAAGCAGACAGCAGGATGAGGGAGCGGGGCAGCAGAGGACAGCATGGCATGGCCTGGCTGTGGCAGGAGGATTGGAGCTCTGCAGAGAGACCTGTGTCAGCCATCTAGATACTACTGCCCTCCAACCCTAATACTAGAGGGAAAAACCTCAAGAAATGGTTTCAAGACTAACCACTGTGACCACATGTAATGGAAATGCAGATTTGAAGATCTTCCCTGCCCCTAGGCCCATAGATTGGCTTAAGTGACTCTGAGAACCTTCTTTAATTTGAAAATATACTCTGCCTCCTAATAGGCTGAATGCGGTCACATGGTACCTGTAGTAGGAGGCTTGGTTTTCAGGAATGACCACACCTTGATGCTGTGTGATTGGGCAGTGGGTCAAGAAGGTTGTTACATTCTCTGAGCCAGGAGAAGGCTATATAAACCCTGATGAGAGGCTTTGCTTTGGGGCTCTCTTTGAGAAGTGTTGTGTGATTTGACCAGATGAGACTCTGGGCAGCCTTTGAGAGCTCCCCCGGCTTTGAAAACCCGATGTTGATGCTTCCCTCTCTGGTAACTGTGATTTTGGTATTGATAGTGGTTGGACAGTTTGGAAGCCTGTTTGTTTGATCTGTCTGTATACTCTGAAGTTCTGGGTGCTGACCTTTTTCCCCTGAACTAGGTAATATATGTTTGATTGATTAAAGTAAGCTTGTTAACCCCATTTTGAGTTGCTTTCCTTTAGAAAAGCAGATCTAAGAACCTGTGTTGGCAGCCACCCTGGGGATGCTGGGGTGCTTGCTGCTACACCACGCATATGAATTAACTGATCAAAGCAGAGAATTAAAGGAAAATTGTACTATTCTTCCATTGAAAGTATGAGATTGCATCTATGTTTGATCCAGTACCCTGTTATTTACTTTTAATTCTGTCTTAATTAAATGCTTGCTTGTTTGTTTGTTTAGGGATTCATGTCTCTTTCTCGTGATCTGGTATAGAAGTTAACCTTGGTGTGAACTACAGTGACAATGTGAATTGAAGATCCAAAATAACACACCAAAATTGAGAAATAGAGAGGAATCCCAGATGTCTAGAGGTTAACTATAGGGCCCAGGGTTACTGTATAAAAGGACATTGCAGGAAGAGAGCATTCCTTTAGTGCAAGGAAAGAATTACTATTAGTTGAGTTTCACACTTCTGTGGAAGATGGTTTGGTATATAATTCTTTCTAAGGCCCTCAATAACACCATGTCAGCAGCTGGCTATTTCTAACATTAACCCTGATTCCATGGAATCCCAAAGTATAAGACATTGTCACACCTCAAAATCTCACTTCATCCCCCTTCTGTCACACACCCACTCTCTTCACTCCAGTCATTCTGGGGCACCTTTAGAATCTTCATCAGCAACCTGGACAAATAATAATCCAATGGTTCCATCAATAATGGAGCCTTCTCCTTTTCCATTGCCTTCTCCCACTTTCTTTGCCATTCTTTCTTGCCTTCTCTTTTACTCTATTCCCTCCTGTTTACCTCCCACTCTCTCTGGTTTATAAGATAAAAATTAAAATCAAGCCTAGTGAGACCATCACAGCTCTGCAGGCCTAGATCCCCTCAGGATGTCAGTATCCTCATCTATGAAATGAGGAAATTGGATGCCATGGTTTCTAAAGTCTCTCCCAGTTCTAAATCCTATGATACTATAACCGTGAGTGAAATAAGGAAAATTGGGTCAGGGCCTCTGTTTTGCTAAACTTGCCCTAGGGGGCTTGAAACCTGTCAACTGAGAAGCCCTGTTAATGCAAATGTCTTGTTTCTGAGGGAATCTTTGCTCCTTTGGCTGTTTACTTTCTCCCAAAGGGCTGAGGTCCTGGGGTTACATGATATTCTAGCCCTTCAGGAATGATGAGAGAATGGGCATGTGGGGAATTCTATAGTTTTGAAGCCAAGTGAACTGACATGTTCATATGTCTCATAGGGACACTGAAGGCCATGCATCTTTGGTCTTATATTTGATTGGTTCTGTATTCGCTTTATTACTTTTTTTTTTATTATCATCAGCAAACACCAATACCTCATTACTCAAAGAACTAAAAGAATATTATGCATGAAAACATAAACTGTTCCACATAAATGTTAAGTATATTAGAAGCAAGTGTTAGTAACAAAATTGCTCCATTTGCTCAGTGTGTTCTTTTAGACAGAGACCATTCCTGTCTCATTGCCTTCTCTTAACAAGGTTGGGCAGCAAGGTGGTGCAGTGGATAGAATGCCTGTCTGGAGTCAGGAAGACTCAACCTACTGAGTTCAAGTCTGTGAGAGCCATGTTGTTCTGGAGCAAAAAGAATGCAGCAGGCATGGGCTGTTGCCTGGTGGGATTTAACCTGAGGCTACTAGAGGTTATGTGGTATGGCCTAAGTGGCATGAAGTGAGGAAATGAGGGAGCCCAAAGGAGGCCCCTTGCTCCCAAATTCCTTCCTCACTAGCCTGGAATTCTATCATTAGACCTTCCTCTAATAGACTATAACTAATCTGAAGGCAAAGACAATCTTCTACGTTATTATACCATCTTTTCTTCTTCCCCCCTCTACCCCCTTAGACAAAACCCAGAGGAATCTAGTAGGATTGTATAGTTCTGGGCATATATCAAAACAAAAGAATGCTTTTTGAATGAATGAACAATGTGGAGTCAATAAATAAATCCTGGACTATGGTAGAAATAGTACTGGAAATTGAGTCAGCGGAGTCCTGGGTTCTACTTCTGACACTTAGTAGCTTTGTGACTTTGGGCAAGTCACTTAATATCTCTTGAGTATCTATCTCTTCCCTCTCAGTAAACCTGGGACAATGATTAGTATTTACCTCACAGGATTGTTTTAAGGGTCAAATTAGATAATTGCATTTAAAGTGCTTTGTAAACCTTAAAGTATTATGTGAATTCAGTTGTTTTTATTTCTAAACATGGACAGAATGAAATTAAGAAATATCCTTTGTTAGAGGCCTTTAAGAGAAGAATCTTCATTCATCCTACAAAGAAGAGGATTGTAATATACATAGCTGAAAGGGAACTTAAGTACCATATAATCTAACCACAGCTTCATATGGTTTCTTTAAAGTATTGTATAAAGTATCCCATGGAACAGTGCTGCGTTCTATTTAAGTATCAGCTCTCTTTGCATTCAGGAAATAGTCCAAGAACTATAACCCTGGGTTCTCCTCCAACCTACACATCTGCTGATTTCCTAGCTTTCAGTTCTTACTTCAGTATCTCCCAAGGATCACATAGTTAGTGGGGTAACAAGGACCAGAATTCAGGTTTTGTGATTAAAACTGTTTATGAGCAAGCCTTGAAAGCCCCTAGGCCTTGAGCATATATTGTTTCTCTTGGAGACATTGAGAAGTGGGAGGTTTTGAAAGACCATGAGCCATCCTAAATCCTCTTCCATATCTATGAGCCCTTTGTGTGGCATTGGAACAAATTTCCAGTAAATGCTAACCACCCTGTGTATGTGCAGTGAATCACTCATCAGCATAGGTCAGTAGGGGCCACATCCCATTAGCCCAAAGCATCCGTTACATCCAACTGCTCCATGTGATTGCATGGCCCTTTCTTGACTCTCTGTTTCTTTTTCTAAATGGTCGTGGCATATCTGATGGAAATGGAAAAGGAGGGTCCTGGGAATTGGCTTGCTGGGAACATTTTGGAGTTCAATTTTAAAGTTGCCATTGTTGATGGACTTTTCAAATTGAGCTGTAATGAAATGATAACTGCAAAGGTGTCTCTTTCCCTGGAGCCCTGAACCTGGAATCAGAAGAGCTGAGTTCCAATCCAAATTTTTCAAACACTTGCTATGTATCATTAGGTGAATCATTTCTTCTCTCTAGGTCAAAATTAGCTTTTTTGCAAGATGAGGGTACCAGATTAGATGTAAATAACCTCTTCTTGTTTTGTAACTCTGGGCTTTTTAAAATAGAAATCAGCGGGGGTGGCTAGGTGGTGTAATGAGTAGAGCGCTGGCCCTAGAGTCAGAAGGACCTGAGTTCAGATCCGGCCTCAGACACTTAAAGCACACACAAACAAAAAAAAACCTAGCCGTGTGACCTTGGGCAAGTTACTTAACCCCAATTGCCCTCCAAAAGGCAAAAAAAAAAAAAATAGAAATCAGGCAAGAGCTTTGAGAATGTCTTTTGATCTTTCATGGTAGCCACATGCCTTAGGGAAGGGGCCTGGGTTTCTTATAATCCTTCTATCCTTGGATATAGTGATCCAAAATGAGTGCTAATTGATAGGCTTAATAGAATATAGAAAAGAACATTATCCCCTGAAATATTTACCTTATTACTGTGATATACAAAGCATAATAATTTATATAGACCCTGCCTTTGGGGGAATTTATAGCCCAAGAGATGGGTTTCCCTTTCTTTGTTTTTTTTTTTTTTAGTATGAAGACTACTTTATAATGTTAAAAAAATTTATAACCCCCTCCAACATAATCATAGTTGTATTATTAGTATTTACTGAATGATAAAATACATGAGTTTTGCCTATGTGTATTTGTTATAAGGTTACTTCTTTCCTTTTCGATGGAGGACAATGGAGGTAGGAAGCAAGAGATTTTTATTAATTATAAAAATTGTAAAAAAAATATGACAAAAAGCTATTGTTAATTATGTAATACTTTTTCATTAGTTTGTAATTTCTTAATTTTAGTGGCATCTCAAAATAATAATAAGAATATATCTATGTGCAAGCCACATTATTCAGTCTGCAGAGGGTACAGTCGTTCATTCTCTAGTTCCTCTGTGATGTCATTATCTATTACTCCTGACTATCTGTTTCCCCCAATGCTCTGTCTGGCCCTCTTCTCTCTCCATATCCTTTTCCAGTGAACTCATTAGCTACCTTCATTTAATTATGCTGATGAATCACAGAGTCTTTATTTCTAGCCTTACCAGTCACCATCACTAACAACCTAATGGACATTTTGAATCAGATGTCACATTCGCATCTCAAACTCAACACATGCTAATCAGAATTCATTATATCACTCCCCCTCCCCCCAGTAACTCTCCTCTCTTTATTTTCTCCCCTATTTCTGTTGAGGGTACCCCATACTTCTAGTCTCCCTGATTCACAACTTTGGTGTTCCCCTTACCTCTTCACTTTCACTCACTTCATGTTTCCAATCAGTTGCCAATTCTCATTGTTTCTATCACCACAACATCTCTGGCATACATCCTCTTCTCTCCACTTCCCATTACCACCCTAGTTTAGGTCCTTATTACTTTCTCCTGGATCTCTAGTTAGTCTCCCTGCCTCCAATTCATTCTTCACAAAGTTGATAAATTAATTTTTCTAAAGTCCAAGTTTGACCATGTCACTCTCCTAAATTCTGTTAGCTCCCTATTACCTCCATAATCAAATAGATATTATTCTGTTTGTCTTTTAAAATCCTGATGACCTGGCCCTAATCTACCTTTCTGCCTTTATTATATATTACTTCTTTCTGCCAATACTGCTATCAAGTCATACTAATCCTGTTCTTCATACATGGCACTGTCTCCAGTCTCTGGGTCTTCTACAGGTTCTCTCTCTCTGCCTGGAATGCATTTCCCCCCTCAAAATCCATGCCTGGTTTTCTTCAAGGCTCAATTCAAGTGCCATTTTTGATGTAAGACCTTTCCTGATCCCTGAGCTCTTACTGCCACCCCCAACTCATTCCCCAATCACTTATCTAATCACATACAATTTCTTGAGGGCAGGGACCATTTTTAACTATTGTCTTTATAAACTCAGTGCTAACACAGTGCCTGGAACAAACTATGTGCTTAATTGTTGATTGAATATTTGTAGACTCCCACACCTCTAGTAATAATAACTCTGTGGCCCCCAGCTTAAGAACCACTGGTCTAAGATAAATTTCATAGCTTTAGATATATATTAAGGAAATATAGACAAGACAAGCCTTATTGACTCAAGTAGTTAGTAGCTCTGTTGAATGTGTATGTAAATTAAAGGAGCAGTTGACTAGTAAAGTGCAAATTCTACTCTCTCAACGTGAATTGTAGGTGAAATGAATAGTTAATAGTATCTGGTGAACAGCATCCCCATCCAGGTTGCATCTGTGAGGTAGCCAAGGTCTGAATAAAGAACTGGTTTGGGTTTTAGAAGAGATAGGAAGCTTGGGGGTAAAGTGACAATTTCTTTTTAATACTTGTGATTGCCATGGGGGAGGTCATTGGGTCTACTCCAATATCTCCCTTAGATTTTAGAAAATCAGATTTCAAAATATTCTGAGAAAAAAGACATATGATCCTTTGGCCAGAATCTAAAAACGAGGTCAAGAACAAAATAGATAGTACAATTACAAAGAATAGAATGGAATGGAAAAGCATTATTAACTCCTTACTGTGTGCCAAGCATTGTGCTAAGTGGTAGGAATACAAATAGAAAATCATGATGTTCCTTACTCTCACGGAGATTACACTCTGGATAAGACAACGTACACAGTCACCAATGTAATATGAAGAAACTAATATGACTATACAAGGAGGACTGATGGGTTCAGATGTCTAAAAGATGGAAGAAGGGGTATATAACAAAGTATGAATCCAAAAGGATGGCACAAATCTGTGAGAAAAATAGAAACAGTTTCTATTACATTCACTCTGAGCCATCAGAACCCAAACAATGCCTAAGGTAGGCTTGGGCTAAGACCTGTTGTTGACCAATCAGTGAGAGTCAGAGTGATTTAGTTTTAAGGCATGGTCCTTAAAACCAAAAAGAAATCTAGCCTGTAAACCCCAAGATATCTTTGGAGGTTTCAGACGTCAAAATTTGTATCCCTTTGGACAGAGCACCCACAAGTAAGGGAGATCTTGTGGGGTGGAGATGAAGGAAGAAAAGAAGCAAGGAGCTGAATTGTCCAACTGGAACTGGTCAGTTGGGTCCTCAGTAGGGCAGCTACTACTACTCACAAGTTATTGTTTGTCCTTCTTTTGCAAAGAGTACATAGGGAAGGTGATATCATGATTTGCAAATGAATTGGATTTAAGTGAGGTGGAGCTGTGCAAAAACACCAGCCTCACTCTCTCCACCTGAGTTATTTGGGTCCAGATGTCTATGGGTTTGTTTTGTTTGTTAAATTTTAGGGAGACTAATCTATATTTGGACCAATAGGGTACCTTGAAAGATAAATGAAAATACAAGGCAGAGTGTGATATATGAGAAATGATTAAGATCATGAACTTATATCTATAAGGACCATTGCCATGACACTCACTGAGAAATCACCAACACATGTCTTCTTTCTAGGATGAGGAGTAATACATTTCCTTACACTGGATGATTCATGCCTGTGGTTTTTCCTTTTTGTTCCTTTACAAATGGAAAAGTATTCCTAATAATAACTAGCTTTCATATAATACTCAAATGTTTGCAAAGTAACTTACATGTTATTTTATTTGATCCTCACAACAACCCTATGAAGGAGGTGTTATTATTGTGTACAGCTGAGAAACCTGAGGCTGAGATATGTTAAGGGACTTGACCAGGGTCACACAGCTACTAAGTCCCTGAGGCAGGATTTGAACTTTAAGTCCCAACTAAAATTCTACCTTTCCTAGCCCTTCTTAATTGCTCTGCTTTCCTTCCTTTAATTGTTTCTTATTTATCCTGTATATAGTTTGCTTTATGTATATTTGCTGTATGTTGTCTCCCTCATTCAATTGTAAGATCCTTGAGGGCAGGGAATGTCTTTCCCTCTTTTTCTATCCCCAATGACTATATAGTAGGTACTTAATAAATGTTTGTTAATTGATAGTCTCCCTGATTCCAAATCTAGTACCCTAAAAATAGAAGCTTATACTTGCAAAAGTTCAGATTTTCTTCTTTCTCTACTGTATCATGTTCTTGTATTCGCCAAACTTTTTTACCCTGATTTTGGCCTCCTGTGGCCTTCTAAGAATCATTTTGACTGTGGGTCCCTTCTTGGATCAGAATACTTACTCCTTTGCTCAAAAGCCTTTAGTGAACTTCTCAAAATAAAATACAGCTTTTCATCAAGTAGATTGAGAAGCTCCACCATCTGACTCCAACCTAGGATTCCATCCTTATTTCATATCATTCCCTTTCATATTCTCTACGTTCAAGCCAAACTGTACATACCATTAGCTTTTCCCTGAATTCTACCTCCCATCCCCTACCTTCTTTCATTTGCATAAACCATCTCCTGTGCTAGGCCTGGAATGTACTTCCTCCTTACCTCAATTTCTAAGAATCTTTATTTTCTTTAAAGGCTCTGCTAACATGTTACATTCTCCATGAAGTCTTCCCTGATTTTTACCCCCCTCCAAAAGTAGTTAATGTTCTCTTACTGCTCAAATTACCTTGCATTTACTTTTCTGCATACATGACATACTTCCAATAGAATATAGGATCACGAGCAAAGGCTATTTTATGTTTGTTTTTGTATCATCAATACAGAAATGTTTATTAACTTGCACTGAATTTTTCTTCCATCCTATGTGGAATCCTTAATCTTCCCTAATAAGGTAGAGAAGATTTCACCTTCTCCTCATGGAAATGAGCTAGCACATGAAGCCCACAGAATTGGTGGGTTTCTCAGACAAGAAACATATAGTACATACTCTGTGTGTCATTAGCAGACTACTTCACTTCCCATATCTTCCAGGTCCCAAGTGAAACTATAATCATATGTCACTCCCTTTGGGGCCTCTCCTGAACACTTTCTGTATTGCCTGTCTTGTTATACCTTTGCACCTCCTGAGAATGTAATTTTTAAGCTGAATTATTTACTCTCTATTAGCCTCTATTAATCAGCCCCATTTATAGTAATTATTGATAATTAACTCAGCTAAATGTCAGTCTAGTTTCCTTTGTTGTTGTTAAGTCATTTCAGTTATGTCTGACTCTTCATGACCCCTTTCGGGGTTTTCTTGGCAGAGATACTGGAGTGGTTTACTATTTCCTTTTTCAGCTCATTTTACAGATAAGGAAACTAAGGCAAACAAGATTAAGTGACTTGCCCAGGGTCACACAGTTAGTCAGGGACTGAGGCCAGTTTGGAACTAAAGAAGTTGTGTCTTCCTGATTCCACGCCTGGCACTCTGGCCACTGCCAATCATCAAACCAGAGTTCTTTAAATGACACATCATAAATCTCTTAGTTATTTCTTTATACCTCCCTTCTGCAGAGTCCTTTGGCCAGTAGACAGAAATCTATTGATATATTTGAACCACTCGTTTGGAACTTTGTATATCTTAGCCTACATTATGAGCTACAGTTTCATTTATATTTGCAGTCTTATCTACTCAAATAGACTATAAGCTCCCCTGAGGGCAGGCATCACATATTATGAATCCTCTATTGAACCCCAGATGATTACCTGAGCACAGTAGACACTCAGTACACACTTGAGGGTGATTACGCGATCATAGATTAAGATGGAAAGAAAGAGATCTGATCCAGTGTTCCCATTTGACAAATGATGGTGATGATGGTGATGGTGATGATGAAGAGGAAGGTGATAATGATGTGCTCAAGCAGAGAGTCCCTGGAAGCAGATCCATTTGACTTTAAAAGTCTAAAAAATATTACCACCTCTAAAGATCCCTGACAAGTCAATAGCTTTTTCCCTGGGGCTAGATCAATACAGCTCAAGTCTGGGTGTCTTACACAGGCAAGAGAGAGATCAGTTTAAAAGAAAACTAGTTAGAGTGTCTAGGATTAAGAGTCCTGGGTTGCAAACAGTGGTGGAGAACTTGAATAAGACAAGAAAACAAACTATTGAAAGCTCCAAATTCATCTCACTCCCCTCTCCTTTCTTTTAACCTATGCTACATAAAGGGATTATATCCATACATCAGTTTGACCTTAAAATTTTCAGTTATCCTATGCACTGTCACCAATATCTCACCAGATCTCAAAGCATTTTGTAGATATAATATCATTGATTTTTCTGACATCCCAGTATTAGCAAGCACGTGTGTGTTGGGGGTTTGGTGGAGGAGGGAGGCTGTTCTTTTCACTAAGGCTATACACACAACTGCTTGTAATGCCTGTTTTAACTTCCCTGACCAGCTGTTAGACTGTTCTGTATATGTCCAGTTCCTTGGTCTCCAAATAATAACAGCTCACACACACACAGTATAAGACATTAAAGTTTGCAGAGTGGTTTACATACATTATCTTGTTTGATTCCCAAACAGTCCTATGAAGTAGGTGCTGTTATCATTCACATTTTGCAAATGAAGAAACTGAAAGCTTGCCCTGGGATTTGAACTCAGATCTTCTTGAGTCCACACCTTCTAGGCCCTGCTTCTGGCCTAGCTTTCATGGCCATCATCTGAGGAAGTGACGCCTGTGGAGAAGGAGCCGATCATCCCCACCAACTGATAAGCAACTGGCACTCACAGGGCAGACAAGCCAGCCTAACTGAAGCAGCATTGCCAGGCACAAGCCAGGTCAAGCCACCACCACCTTGACCACCATCTCCATTCAGACCCTGATGGAGACAGGGGCCCGCTTTCATTCTCATTCAGTTCTTCTCTTTAAAGAGAGACAGGAACACTAAAACTCTGCAAGGTTTACAGATAAGAATTATGGGCAGATCCAGGTAGGTGGTAGAGTGTAGGTAGTG
Organism: Gymnobelideus leadbeateri; assembly: GCA_011680675.1. NCBI lineage: Eukaryota > Metazoa > Chordata > Mammalia > Diprotodontia > Petauridae > Gymnobelideus > Gymnobelideus leadbeateri. The sequence continues at coordinate 62,977 of WOXC01001790.1, forward strand.
TCAGACTTAGAGTCAGGAATATTTGAGCTTGAATTCTTCCTTGGTAACTATGGGACTCTGGTCAAATTATTTGAACTTTCTCAGATTCCATTTCCTCATCTGTAAAATTGGGAAAATAATAGCATATACTTCACAGTTGCTACAAGGATCAAATGAGAAGCACTCTATAAAATACTAGTTACTATTATTACAATTATTAAATTATCAGTATTGGGGCAGCTAGGTGGCACAGTGAGTAGAGTGCCAGCCCTGGAGTCAGAAGGACCTGAGTTTGGATCCGGCCTCAGACACTTAACACACACTAACAAAAAACCTAGCCGTATGACCTTGGGCAAATTACTTAACCCCAATTGCCCTCCAAAAAGAAAAAAAATTATTAAAATCATGAAAGGTTTTTTTTTTAAATAAATAAATAAAAATACTAAATATAGAACCACTTAGGAAAGGAACCAGTTTATTGCCATAGATACCCTGCTTGGAATATCCTTCTTTTCCCTTCCATTCCTTCCAGTCAACCCCACCTGGATTAACATTTAATCACATCCAGTCAGCAAATATTAAGTTATATCCCACAGCCAGCAAGGAATCACATTAGATTAGATTAGAAAGAATAAGGAACCATCTATGTACCTGCCTTCAGGGGGATTGAAATCTATTTTATTGACTCAGGAACCATGGTTTCCTTGGTGTAAGAAATTCTCGTGCCTGCTGGCCAGTCAGTAGATAAATCTTAGAGAAATGTTTCAAGCTCAGAGAAGAAAGTGACTTTTTTTAAGTCACACAAACAAGAAATGTCAAAGAGTGTCAGAGACAAAACTATCGAAGGAGGTGTTTCTGCCTCCAGGCCTCACTCTCTGTCCATCACCCAGTTGCTTCTAATAATCCGGTATGGAAGATAAAACAAGGGTACTTCTTCCCTGACTGGCAACAGCAACAGTTGCTGTTACTACTACAAGTACTCCTACTATTACCACCACCACCACCACTACTTCTACTACTACTACTAGTAGTATTACTACTACTGCTGCTGCTGTTACTACTACTGCTATTCTAAAGACAATGAAAACTACTACAACAATAATAATAATAATAACTAACATTTATATAGTTCTTACAATGTTCTAGGCACTGCACTAAGTAAGCACTGTATAATTACTATCTGACTTGATCCTCATAACAACTTTAGGAGGTAAGTGCTCTCATTATTTCCATTTCACAGAGGAAGAAACTGAAGCAAACAGAGGTTATGGCTCCAGCGTTCCAGTGGGCCTGCTCTACACAGCTGCCTCTCTTCTCTGAACCTTTAAAACGCACATTGTCCCTTGTGCTACATATGCTTGTATTTCGTTATATCCTATCTTGTATTGGTCTCCATTTGAGGTATATATGTTTCATTTTCTGTAAGCCCCTTGAGGGCAGGAACCATGCCATATATTTCTTTGTATTCCTGATAGCCTAATGATTGGTGAAGTTGAATCAAATCAAATGTGCCACAATTAATAAAGGAATTAAGACTGGGTCCTGGGCAGAGAGGTCTAAGGCAGCAGAGGGCAACAGAGGGCCTCACCTGGTGACCAGTGGTTCTCAGCCTTTCATCATTTGCCAGGAGAGAAATAATCTCTCCCTCATTTCAATAAACCAACAAGAATTTGTGTCATACAGTGCTAATCACTGGGTACAAAGACACAAAATTAAATAAACCCCACTCTTAAGGATTTTAAGCACTCTGTACTCCTATGTACTTATGATACTCTCAGTTTTGCATTTTTCTGTGCACATGCCTTGTTATTTCCTTCCTTGCCTTCCCTGCTAACTGCCTACATACATACATACATACATACATACATACATACACATACATACAAACACAAACACTTGGGAGCTTCAGGGAATAGTGCATCCAACAATGGCAGCTGGAAAAACAATGCCAGTTCAACAAAGTGAATGAGAACACACAGAGTTGAAATTATGAGGCAAAAGAAAAGAGGTCTGAATGAAAATAGGAAGGCCTACCTATAAGTTAATGGGAGAGCTGATCACAGTCAATTTAGGGTACCAACAGGGCTCTGCAGGAGTGAGTGATTACATCATCCTTGCATGGGCCTAGAATCCCTACTCCCTTGATTTCTTAAAAGGCAACTTCCCTGCTAGGCCCTGGTGACTGGCCAAAACCTGGTACAATTTAGCTGAGATGAAATGATTGAATTGAACTCATAACTCTGCACAGAGATGCCTTTACCAATAGACCTGAGGTTCATAGTACCAAACCTAGTCCAAATTCTCTGCACATCCAGGGACTGAGCCAAAACAAGGTCCAGTGAGTATTTATCTCTCTTAATGTTGAGTCTAACTGCCAACAACCAATCACTTTCTCTTAGTTGCTTTAAAAAATAATCAGTCACAACTTGTACATTTCTAGCATTCTTTACAAGACTAAACAGTCCCCACTTTCCCACTGGGGACATTCAAGAGAAAGTAAAACTTAAGAAAATCTCCATTTTGCAGAGAGAGAAATGTCCTTTGATTATTACATGCTGTGTTTCTAAAAACCTCAGTTGTTAGGATCCTTAACATAGTCATTAAGCATCACTCCCTTCTTTTTCCCCCTCCTCACACACTCTTATTTTACTTTCTCTGTGAAGGTCAAAAGCTTGGACCAACAGGTAGAAGAGACAAAAAGGAACAACTGGGCATTTCAATGTCATAAATGAAAAAAAAAATGACTTCAGCCCCTGTTCTAAATTTACCTTATCATAATGGTTATTTTATTGCTAACAACACTGTTATTAACATATTAGCAATAACATGTTCTTATTGAACATGTTTAAGGCCAGCAAGAACTAGACATAACATGGGAGGGGGAGATGGGGAGGTGCAGAACCAAATGAACGGAATAGACACTAGGGGGAAAAGTGATGAAAATAAATGGAAAGGGGCGGCTAGGTGGCACAGTGAATAGAGCACTAGCCCTGGAATTAGGAAGACCTGAGTTCAAATCCTTAACACAAAAACTAGCTGTGTGACCTTGTGCAGGTCACTTAACCCCAATTGCCTTCCAAAAAGCAAAAAAAAAGGAAAAAGAAAAGAAATGGAAAAAGAATCCTGAAGAAGACTCAGAAGGATGGATAAGACCACATATATATAAAGCATTTTGCAAACTTTAAAGCACTATATCAAGGCAACTATTATTTTTATGCTTTGAAATTGATTCATTTAAATATAGTTAATAAGTTTGCTTGTGTCCATAATCAAACTTGGGTTTCTAATATCACACTTAATTATAAAATAATAATAATTCACACTCATGTACCACTGGAATGTCTACAAAGAGCTTTCGTCTCAACAACCTTGCAAGGTAGGTGGAAAAATACCCTCATTTTACAGATGAGGAAACTGAAGTTCAGAGAGGTCAAATCATTTGTTCACAGTCACACAGCTGGTCATTGGCAGAGCCAGGTTAATGGGGTCATCTCCCTCAAAACAGTTGTGATTTGGTGAGTGATGGCGAGGCTTTGATTGTGTTTTGCCCTATTAAAAAATTAGGAATAATCAACAAGGAGAGTTTGGGGGAATCAACAATAAAGCCAATTTACTGATATACTGGGTTTCACTTCAACCAAAGCCACAGATTGTTTTTTGTTCTTTGGCAAACAGAACAATATGAAAAAAAAAAACTATACTGTGAGTAGGCCATGTTCCCAGGGAAAAGAGAATGTGAAATCTCTTCACCTTCATACAGGGTACAGCCATTCCTGCTATCATATTTCCTGCTTTAAACCTAACAATTTGGAAACAAATCAGCTCCAAAAAAAGGTTCCTTCCTAGCAATGTAAGAGTCACTGAATTCAGGGCATCCTTCCCCAAATCTTCGGAACTCAAGTTCATCTCACTTTTCTGTAGTTTTCAGACAACAGAGACTGTACCTACCTGGGTTCCTGATAGATTCATGGAAACAGGTGGGAGTTAAAGGGGGAGAAACAATCTTAAATTTGGGGAGATCCACTAATATGGTGCCTTGTGTTTAGAATCTTTGGGTTCAGCACAGCGTAAAGGAAATAGCTCTGTTAATGAAGCATTTTTGCTTTTCTTCATAACCCTGGTGCTTAGCACAGTATCTGACTAACAGTAAATGAATGATTAATTAATGCTTTCCTGATGCCTTCAGGATTCATGGTCTAATCCTGGCTCTACTACCAATCATTTTGGGCTCTTAGGTATAAAATGGGGATAATGATATTTATGTAACCAAGTCAGAATGAGTGAACCTGGAAGGTTGGATAAGCCATTGAAGCAAAGTCCCAAAGAATCTGGGAACAAGTCAATGGGGGAAAAATGGAGGGGAGAACCAAGAATCATAACCTAGCTCCCTGTGTATGTACATGAGCTTGTAAATGGCTGAGTTTTGGTTGTTTTATTTCCCCTTTTGCTAGTTATTTTTACCTTTTCATATTTTCCCTGAAGTTCCTAGTGGTGAATCCTTAGAAAGCCTACAAAGGAGTTATATGCTTCTTCTATAGCAACAGGGTAGCAGAAAATTCCTCTGTCCCAGAAAGGATAAAACAAGAGATCCTAGAATTGGAGAAGGAATAATGGCCCTTAATACAAATCTCAGAGACATTAGTTCATCAACTACTAGGGCTCAAAGGTGGAAGGGAGTGGGCCACTCAATGATCCAGGCTGGAATGAAGAATGGGCCTCAACTCCACCAGATCCCAGATCCTGTGTCAGGATGTGTTCTAGCACAAACCCTGGCCTGTGATCATGAATATTTTCATTAACACAGAACACACTGATTTGCAGTGTAATTCCTTTCACTCTGTGAAAGTGTCAAGAGAAGCCACTTAACAGATAGCTTTCTGAATTTAAATGAATTTAATTAGAATAGATGGTCCCAATTGCCAGGTCTAATTGCCAATTACATGTAAAGATAGTTTTCAATATTCACTTTTATAATATTCTGACTTCCAAACTTTTTTTCTCCCTCTCCTCTCCAAAATGGCATACAATCTGATATAGGCTATACAAATATGATCATATTAAACATATTTCCACATTAGTCTTGTTGTGAAAAAAGAATCAGAACAAAAAGGGAAAAAACCATGAGAAAGAAATAAAAGAGACAAAGATAAATTAGTCTGCTTCTTTCTGCATTCACAGACTCCATAGTTCTTTCTCTGGATGTGGAGAGAGTTTTCCATCATGAGTCTTTTGGAATTGTCTTAGTTAATAGTATTGCTGAGAAGAGTTAAGTCTATCAAAGTTAGTGATTGTGCAGTTGTAGTTACTGTGTTCAATATTCTCCTGGCTCTGTTCACTTCACTCAGCATCAATTTATGTAAGTTTTTCCAGGTTTTTTCTGAAATCTACCTGCTCATCATTATTTATAGCACAATAGTATTCTATGACATTTATATACCACAACTTGTTCAGCCATTCTCCAACTGATGGGCATCCTCTCAATTTTCAATTCTTTGTCACCGCAAAAAGAGCTGTTATAAATAATTTTGTACATGTGGGCCCTTTTCCCTTTTTATGACCTCTTTGGGATACAGACCTAATAACACAGTTCCAAATTGCTCCCCAGAATGGTTGGATTTGTTTGCAATTCTACCAACAATGCACTAGTATTCCAATTTTCCCACATCTTCTCCAACATTTACCAGATATTAACTCTTGCCTGTTTAGTTGTCATTAGTTGATAGGATAAGACACTTGGTTTCCTCTACCAGTCCAGATTCCTTGTCCCCCTTTTCTATAATCATTCTGATTTGTCAATGTCCTTCTAAAAAAGGTGATGTCTAGAACTGGGCACAATACTTTTGATAGAATTTGAATAAAATACAGTGACTATGATCTCTCTTTTATCTGTGAATTTTATGTTTTTTTAAAGATATGGATTGGGTCTGAAATTCCACTGGTATAGGGAACTTCCAGGGGAGAAAACTGCCAATTCAGGGCTGCACCTTCTCTGCAACTTACATATTATCTTAGACACAGGCGTGAGAGAATTACCCAAAGTCTTGAAAAGTTAGGTGACTGGCCTGAGGTAGCACAGCTAGCACATGTGAGAGAAAGACTTAATTCCAGATCTTCCTGACTCAAAGACCAGCTTTCTGACCATTATATCACATAATCTCATGACCCACTTTTTTAAAAAAGAATCCAATGTTACATTAACTTTTTAGCATCTTCATCACACGATAAGATCATATCAAACATATCATCAATACCAACAGGGTATTTTTCCACCAGAAATAAGCTCTTCTCCATCTTGTACTTTTGCAAGTGATTTAGAAATAATTTAGGATTCCCCTACAATCTTAAAATAACTCCTCAAATCAAATTCGGGATACCAGAGCCAACAAAGGGTGAAACTGAGCTATTTTTTTTCCAACCCAAGATAACATAGAAGGTCAGAAAGAGAAATTTACAATGTGAGGGAAGATGCTGACCCAGAGTCTATGTGGATAAAACATCAGTGGTATAGATAGTGGCAACAGAAGTAGCAGCAGCTTCAGAATCTCTTTAGTCAGAGACAGTAAGGGAACCTAGTAAATGGTCAGAAAAACACAACAGGGTACCCTGTGCTAGCACTGAACACAGGAACAGATGCCATTTGGTAACTCTATTGCTTATACCAACTTCTGGGTCATAGCTCGAAAGGCAGGAAATAGCACTTTCAGTCAGGAGGGAAAGGGAGTCCTGAGGGGATAGTATTACTTTGGACCTCAAGGGATAAAGGACCCTGAGAAAAAGCATCATTTTCTGGTTCCAAGGGAGGAAGGGCCCTGAGAAGCAGTGTTGATTGTAATTCTAAGGGATTGGGGACCCTTCCTGGGTAAGAACTAGAATACAGATCATGAAATCAGTGACCACATCTCACCCAGATCATACCACCTGAGATGCACAGAAAATTTCCAAATCCCCAGAACTACCTCTAAAAACAACAATGCAAAAAAGCCTAAAGCTAGAGATAGATCTCCATGCCAATAACAGAGACAGACATTAACATAAAATTCTAAATGAAGAAATAGGGTGGGAAAATGAGCAAAGGAAAACAATCTGTGTATAAAAAGCTGCCACAGTAATAAGGAAGACACAAACTGAGAAGACAATGAAGTCAAAACAGCTACTAGGAAGGAAAAAAAATGTGAATTGGACACAAACCCAAAAAGAATTCCTAGAAGAGCTATACAAGATCTTCAAGATGAAATAAGAGGGGTAATGAAAAGAAATGAAAGTAAAGGAAGACAATTATGAAAAGACAATTATCAGCTTGGTAAAAGAGGCACAAAAATGCTGAAGAAAATAATAGCTTAAATTCATTGGTAAAAATAATTCCTTAAAAAATTAGAATTGGGCAAGTGGGAGCTAGCAGAACTTAGAAGAAAATTCATATCTCTAAATATGTACATTAATAAAAGAGAGAAAGAACAAATCAATGAATGAGGCATGCATCTAAAAAAAAAAAAGCCTAGAAACTGATCCAACCATTCTGGAGAGCAATCTGGAATTATGCCCAAAGGGTTATAAGTAATTTCATACCCTTTGACCCAGCAATACCACTTCTAGGGTTGTATCCCAAAGAGATCATAGAAGCGGGAGGAAGGCCCATATGTACAAAAATATTTATAGCAGCTCTTTTGATGGTGGCAAAGAATTGGAAATTAAGGGGATGCCCATGAATTGGGAAATGCCTGAACAAGTTGTGGTATATGCATGTAATGGAACACTATTGTGCTATAAGAAATGAGGAGCAGATGGACTTCATATTTACCTGGAGAGGCTTATGCGAACTGATGCTGAGTGAGAAGAGTAGAGCCAGGAGAAATCTGTACACAATTACAGACACAACGTATATGTGATGACCAACTTTGATAGACTGAACTCTTCTCAGCAGTTCAGGGTTATCAGTCAGCCCCAAAAGTCTCATGATGGAGAGAGATGTCTACATCCAGAGAAAGAACTGAGTTTGAATCCAGATTGAAGCAAACTACCTGCTCTTTTTCCTTTTCTTTTTTGGTTTTGTTTTCTCTTTCCCATTGTTCATTCCATCTGATACAATCCTTTTTTATAACCTGAAAAAAAAAAAAGCCTAGAAAAAGAACAAGTTGGGGATGGCTAGGTGGCGCAGTGAACAGAGCACCTGCCCTGGAGTCAGGAGGACCTAAGTTCAAATCCGGCCTCAGACACTTAACACAAAAACTATCTGTGTGACCTTGGGCAAATCACAACCCCAATTGCCTTTCAAAAAAAAAAGAAAAGAAAGAAAGGAAAAAAAGAAAAAGAACAAGCTGTATATCCCCAATGAAGTACCAAATGGAAATCCTGAAAATCAAAGCTTGATAAAATTGAATGTTAAAAAAATTGAACAAACAAAATATTTTATTCGTTAAATAAAAACTAGCAGGTGATTTTATGAAAAATAAAATAAACCATTGCTTAATTTTATTTTTTAAATAAAAGAGAAAACTAAATTGCTAATATCAAAAATAAAAAAGGGTGAATGCATCACCAGTGAAGATGCAATTAAAGCAATTATTAAGAGTTATTTGCCCAATTACATGCCATAAATCTAACAAGTGAAATGGATTAATATTTATGAAAAAAAGATAGCTGCCCAGATTAAGAGAAAAGGTAATAAAATACTGAGATAACCCTTTCTTAGAAAAAGAATTTGAACAAGCCATCAATGAGTTCCCAAAGAAAAAATTCCCAGGATCAGAAGGACTCACAAGTGAATTCTACCAAACATTTAAGGAATTCCCAATACTATATAAACTATTTGAAAAAATAGATAAAGAAGGCATCCTACCAAATTCCTTTTATGACACCAATATGATTTTGATACTTCAACCAGGGACAGCAAAAACAGAAAAAGAGGGGCAGCTAGGTGGCGCAGTGAGTAAGAGCGCCAGCCCTGGAGTTGGGAGGACCCGGGGATGGTTCTGGACTCAGAAAATTAGCACCCACAAATAAATAAATAACTAGCCGTGTAACCTTGAGCAAGTTACTTAACTCCTTTTGCTTTAAAAAAAAAAAAAACACAGAAAAAGAAAATTATTGACCAATTTCCTTAGTGAATATTGATGCAAAATTTTTAAATAAAAGATAACAGCAAGATGTCAAAAAAAATCATAAAGTATAACCAGGTGAAATTTATGCCATGATGTAATGGGAATGGAAATTTTTTTCCCTGCCCCTTAATAGGCCTGGGGGGAATTTGAAGACCTTCCCTGCTTTGAAAGTAAACTATGCCCCCAATAGGCTGAATGTAGTCACATGGAGCCTGTGGTGGGGGCAGTTTGCTGAAGGGTAGAGTAGAGCCAAAGGAAGCTGGGAGTTAGAGCTAGAGAGATGGTGGAGGAGAGAGGACTCTCAGGCAAGGAGATAGAAAGGTTTTTGAGTAAATATCAATCTTATATTGATTTGTGGGAAGACTAAAGGATGCTGTAGTTCTCTGTGTTATTATGACTTAACTTCATTACTACTATGATGGAATCAGCTTACTGGTTTGGGGATTTGGTTTTCTGGTGTCTAATTAAATGTTTTGGTTCTGTCCTGTATATGAAGAATTTGTTATATTTCATGATCAAGCATCATGCAGGAATATAGTCACAGTCTTTATCATGATCGTGTGTGCTGTAAATATTGCATTGGCACTATATGTGAATATAAGATGGTTCAGTTTCAGGAAAACTCTCAGCGTAATTGACCACATCAAAAATAAAAACAGCAAAAACCAAATAAGTGTTCTAATAGATGCAGAAAAAGTCTTTTACAAACTACAACACCCATTTCTATTAAAAACAACAACAACACTAGAAAGCATAAGAATCAATGGAGTCTTCCTTTAAATGATAAGAAGCATCTAAAACTAAGAGCAAGCATTATCTGCAACAGGGCTAAACTTAAAGCCTTCCCAATAAAATCAGGGTGAAGTAGGATGCCCATTATTTGCAATTTGTTCAGTTATATACAACTTTTTATGACCCCTTTTGGAGTTTTCTTGGCAAAGATGCTGGAGAGGTTTGCCATTTCTTTCTCCATGCATTTTATGGATGAGGAACTAAGAAAAACAGAGTTAAGTGACTTGCCCAGGGTCACATGACCAGTAAGTGTCTAAGGCCAGACTGGCCTTAGACTCATCAAAAAGATGAGTGCTCCTGACTTTAGGCCTAGTACTCTATCTACTGTGCAACCTAGATATCCTTATTATTCAGTATTGTACTAGAAATGCTAGCTATAGCAATAAGAAAAAAAAAGAGGGAATTAAAAATAGGCAATGAGGAAACAAAACTTTCTTTGCAGATGATATGATAGTATCCTATCAGTTAAAAAACTAGTTGAAACAATGAGCAATCTCAGTAAAGTTAGAAAATACAAAATATACCTACATATATCATCAGTATTTCTATAATCTAACAAAAAAAATACAGCAGGAGGAGATAGAAAGAGAAACTCCATTTAAATAACTTCAGATAATATAAATACATGGGAGTCTATCTACCACTACAACCCTAGGGATTATATGAAGATTATATGAACACAGTTACAAAACACTTTTCACATAAAAACAGATCTAAACAATTTGGAGAAATATTAACTACTCAAGAGTAGGCCAAGCTAATATAATAAAAATGACAATTCTACCTAAGTGAATTTATATATTCAGTGCCACGTCAATCAAACTACTAAAAATATTTTATAAAGTTAGGAAAATAATCATAAAATTCATTTGAAACAGGAGAAGCTCAAGAATACCAAGGGAATCAATGAAAAATGAAATTAAGGAACATTTTAGCAATTCCAAATTTCAAACTATATTACAAAGTGACGATCATGAAAATTATCTCGTTTTCTGTTGTTCAGTTTTTCAGTCACGTCCTACTTTTCATGATTCCTTTTGGGGTTTTCTTCAAAGATACTGGAGTGATATCTTGAAGGAATCAAAAAAGGGAGAAAGGATCTATTTGTACAAAAATATTTATAGCAGATCTTTTTGTGCTGACTAAAAATTTGGAATCAATTTCCCCATCAATTGGGGAAATGGCTAAACAAACTGTGGTAGGTGATAGTGATGAATGTTATTGTGCCATAAGAAATAACAAGCAGGATGATATCAGAAAAAAAAAATGGAAAGACCTCATACAAAGTGAAATAAGCAGAACCATGTGAACATTGTACAAGTAGAAACAACACTATGTGATGAAGAACTGTGAATGACTTAGCTATTCTTAACAATGCAATGATCCAAGACAATTGCAAAGGACTCATAAAAATGCTATCTGCTTCCAGAGAAAGAACTTATGTTGTCTGAATATAGACTGAGACATACTAATGTTTTTACATTCTTTTTTTGTTTGTTTCCTTACATAAAATAACTAACATGGAAATGTTTTACATGATTGCATGCATAATCTATGTCAGAATGCTTATTATCTCAGGTGGGGGGAGGGATGAGAGAGAGGAAGAAAATTTGGGAGTCAACATTTCAAAAAATGATAATTTTTTACATGTTATTGGGGAATAAATAAGATAATTTTAAAATAAAAATAACTCAAATGCATAACTCTATTCTTTTCACCATGTTGGTTTCTGGCTATCATCCAAATGCCATCCCCCAGCTTTGTGGACTACACAAATCTGGGTGTGATGTGACTGTGTAACTGCCTTACCCTTTGTGATGCTGCTGTCATCAAACGAAAATCTGAGGCAGCATTTTCAATACCTCACTTGATCCTATGGCAAAGTATCAACCAGACACTTTAATGAGTTGCTCTAAACAACTAAGTTTACGTTCTATCTGAGATTTGAATCACAACCATGAATTGCCCTTTTTTTAAATAACAAAAATAAAATTCTTAGTCAAAAGAGCTAAATTTGATGATATTACTGAATCTACTCATTTAAAAAACTATATTTAAATAGATGCATATAGGAGGATAGCAGACATGGGAATAGAGGAACTAAGTAATCACGGAATACAAAGCCAATAAGAATTGCTGTCAAGCAGAGTTCAGTATCAAGCTTATTGGGAAGGAGGAACAGTAACTTAGAGATACATAAATGACAACAAACAAAGATCAGGAAAGTTTATAGTAAATTTGAAGCAGGAGAAGTAGTTGATGAGACAGCAAGAAGGTCTGAATGTAGCCATAGTGAACAATGAGTATGCCATCTCTTAATGGAAGCTTCCAGTCTTGAAGAGAGGGCCCAGAGAAAACTAGGCTTCACTGAGCTCCAGAGGTCAAAGGAAGTGAGAAAAATATTGAGGATGAAGAAGAGTTAATTAGCAACAGAGGAAGGTTTCAGAAAGATGAGGAGAAATAGAAGGATAATAGGATAGAGTAAGGACTAAGGCTAAGTTGGATAATTAGGGGGAAAGAAAGAGTTCCTTCAACTCTCCCACTCCTCTCCCTGAACCTCCACTATGAGGATTTTTATTCTCTTGCATTCTCCTGGGGTTGTCATCCCTTCAAATAGCTATGGAGATACAGGCCAGGATATTGGCTACACCATGGGATATAGAGATAACAGTCTGCAGATAACGTTGTCATCTTAGACAAAACCATGGCTACCCCCGCCTTAGTTACACCTCTTTCAGTAGAACAAACATTCTAACATCTGAAGCTTTGGCCACCTTCACATACTGAAAAGAAAGCCAGGCATTTCAGGTATTCTTCTGACCCCTTCATTATCTGAGAATTTGGCCATCCAATTCACTTTTGCTCATATCTAGGAATAAAGACAAATATATTAAATTGTTCCTTCAAGAAATAAAAAAAAAAAACATTCCTACCATGAAACCAAGGGGCAATGGATTTGGTGTTCCTCTCAAAACCAGCCCGGCGGGGCAATTGTTCTTCCTTAAACCAGCGAATGATGACATCTCTAGATACTGGACGAAGAGGCCGTTCCCAGGCCCTGAAAAATAAAATGATGGACATCAATATGTGGTACAGGGCATTCACTGAGAATCAACAAACCTCACTGAACTCTAATTTAGCGTCATAGAGCCAAGTAAAAGCATAAATTTTTCCAAATACAAAAAAACCTCCAAAATACTTCCATTGTGTTTGAAATATATTAAGGATTTGAATCCCAAGTGATTCTTCTTTCTCCTTGCTATTATTGAGACTTACCTTAATTCCCTAAGTTTGCACTAACTACAACGGAGGGAGGCAAGGAGTAGTCAAAAACATATTGGATCAATGCATGTAATTAAATATTACTGTGCTGTTAAAAAAATTAACAAGATAGATGCAGAGAAGCATGATAAAACATATGTGAACTGATGCAAAGTGAAGCAAATAGAACCAAGAAAACCATACATACAACGGTGATAACAATATAGATGAAGAACAATAATGACAAGAAACTAAATATAGTCCAACTATAACAACCTGAGATGAGAAGATGCAGCTCTCTGTCTTCAATGGAGAAGTGGAAGACTATGGGAATGGAATATTGCACATATTAATATATCAGGGTTTTTATTATTTTCTCTTTTATTTTATCTTGTTACAAGGGATGGCTCCCTAAGTGAGGAAGGGAAGGAGTATATATTGAAATGAAGATGATAGAAGAAACAAAATATATCAAAAAATAGATAAATGAGTGAATGAACAAAGAAATAAAGTTTAATTCATAGAAGGGCAAATCACAGTGGAGATTCAAGGAATGAATGAGATATTTTTATGAACTGTTGCTGAACAAGGAAAGCAAAATTTGTAGAACAGGGCACATGATGATTGTTTTTGTGTCATTAAAAATAATGGCAAAGCATAATTGAACTCAGATTAGATGCAATGTGAGATGGTGAAGTCTTGGCATAGAATGCAGTTTATGTCATCTTTAGATGTGGTTGTTGTGTCAGCTGTGTTATTGAAATGATTTCTTGTTTGTTACAAGAAAGGATTCTCTTGGTGGGCAGGTAAAGTATATTATGAAATTTACTGTGATGTAAAAAACAGAAGACATCATTAAAATATTATTTTAAAAGGATTGAGAATTGATTTATTTTTTGAACTTTATTCCATAGTATCCCACCCTGTCTCACCTTCTTGCTTTTCCCTACCAAGAAAAAATGGCCATTATCAATTATGCTTCACATAACAAAATTAGAGTTGGAAACGGGGGGCAGGAAAGGAATTAAGAGATCCCCCCCCCAACAATGGTTGTGGTACTTAAGAACAATGTATTGCCTTGAGGAAAGATCGCCCAAAGACAGTGAAAAGATAAGGAAACCATAATGTACTTGAGTGAAGACATATTTGAGTAATATTAGAAAGGTTGCAGGGGAAGGGCTAAAGACCAGCATCCAGTACCATGTCATAACATTACATTCTTCTCAAAGCCTCTATTCAGCCCCAGGTAGGAGGAAGAAATCACCAATGCTCTACTAAATATGGCACTCTGTAGCCAGTGACCTAATTTAATGAGAGTTGGGACTTTGCTATCTAGCCTTACAGCTACTTGTCTTTGGGATTTACTGCCTTCATTAGTGTTTCTGTTCCTCTGTCTCCATGAAGGCCAAATGATTTAAGCATCTCACAAAAATAAAAATAATGAGAAAGACTGCTCTGACAGGTGGCCCATCAGCAGCCTGGCAAGGTCCAAGAGCCTGCTATCCCTTCAGATGGCCCACTTTGATTCTTCATCAAGCTAGGAATTTCAGTTCATGCTAGCAGTGAGTTTCAGCAACTCAGTCCAGTCGGTCAAAGAGATTACCCGTCAAAGCCAAATACTTCTGAACAAAGAAAGACACAAGTTCCTCTGAGTTTACTCCCCAATTATACATCACAGCTACAGTGACTGACACTGGCAAGATGGAGCAGACAGGGGGTGGGGAATGATAAAGGAACTGTCCAGTCTTCATTGCCAGGACTCTCAATTCTAATTCCATGTACTGGATGAACTGTCTGGGTCATCACATTTATGGAACTGTCCTAATATACCAGAAGAATTATTGATAACTATATAAAGCAACCTTACAATTAGGGCCTGTATAAGTTCCATTAGGGCATTTCATATGTATTTAGGAGACAGATGAAAGATCAGTTTTTGTCAAGATCTCAAAAGATACCAGAATCTTTCTGGGAAAAACTCTGACTTGCAATGGATACACTAGAAGTTGACACATTTCAGAAAATAGTTCCCATAAGCAGTGAGGTATTTATTTCTAGACTGCTGGACCATATCTTACATTATTATAAGTCTTACTTTAAACTATAGCCAGTTTGTCTCTCATATTATTTATTTCCCAGTCCAAAATGTTAATGGAAGGCTGTCTTCTGAAAGAGTCTTCAGTTTTTAGCTGACATAGATGTGAATGGCACAAAGCAAAACAATACTTTCTTTAAAAGGTTACTTTAAAAAAGCCGGGGGGGAAGGGGGACAGCTAGGTGGCACAGTGAATAGAACACCAGCCCTGAAGTCAGGAAGACCTGAGTTCAGATCAGGCCTCAGACACTTAACACAAAAAAAACTTAGCCATTTAACCTTGGACAAGTCACTTAACCCCAATTGCCCTATCTTCCCCCCTCCAAAAAGCAAAAAAAAAAAAAAAAAAAGCTAAAGCTACTTTTGTTCTGTCCCTCTGACAAATCTTTTCATCTCCAATATTTCAACTTTAAAACAAAGATTTTGGAAATCCCTAGTAAGTAAAATATGGGAGGTAAAGAAGTGACAATGGATTCAATCAACAACAGATTCACTTCAACTGTCTTTCCATGCTGCCATGTTCCCCCACTAGAATGGAACACCTTAAGGGCAGAAGCTATTTTGTTTCGCCCTTTGTGTGCCTGTCACTTAGCACAGTGCCTGACACAAGTAAGGTCTTCATGAATGCTAGTTTAATTAATTGATTGACTGATACCTACCTAACTGGGACAAGGAGGGACTTTGGTGGAGTGGGGCTAGGATGGTGGTTATTGAGCTTTGCCTCCTGCTCATTATACAAGCCAATTTCTTGGAACATGTTGCTGAGGCCAGCAACCGTTCCCTTCTGAATTTCTCGGAGTGAGTGCCGACGGTACTCATCCCGGGCTCTCTGAGCTTTCCGTCTCCATTCCTCATCTGCAGCTTTAGAACGACGTACTAAAAAAGAGAAAAGAGGGTAGGGAAAAGACATGTACAAAAGTATCGAATTAATAAACAAATATTTATTGAGTGCCTGTACTCAAGGGTTGAGGATACTGTTGTACTAAAGGGGGAAAAAGATAATTGTTCCCTTTGCAGATTTCCTTTACAAGTTCACAGTTCAGTAGCATTGTAAAGGAAGTAGATGTTTGCAGTTTTTAAGTATTTGGGGAAATCTAGAAGTAGCCTCAAAGCTAGTCAATGTTGATTAGTTGTTTGAGAGAATGGATTGGGAGCTCTGCTTACAGCCATGTGAACAGTCAGTGGCTGTGCTGAAACTGTGTCCTACGTATATTTTCACATGAAATCAAAGAGACTTAGTGTTGTTGAATGTGTGAACAGTTCTATAACATGGAAGATCTGAAATACGGAACATCCATAACAAGGATAAGTCAAGTGCCTCAGATTTGCAAAAGTTAAAGTCACAGAAAGGTTAAAAAAAAAACAAACATACAGACAATGGAGTAACCTGGTTGCTTGCAGGGAGTCAAGGAGTGGGAAATGTCTCTTTCAAAATTCTCCAACCAGACCCTGTGATATGCATAAATCATAGGTGGCATCACAGAAATGGAAAGGAGTTGGGGTGGCTAGGTGGCACAGTGAGTAGAGTGTCAGCCCTGGAGTCAGAAGGACCTGAGTTCAGATCCTGGCCTCAGACACTTAACCCACACAAACAAAAACCTAGCCGTGTGACCTTGGGCAAGTTACTTAACCCCAATTGCCCTCCAAAACGCAAAAAAGAAATGGAAAGGAGTTATAGGAGCAAAAAGGAGTTTAAAAGGAATTTTCTCATTCATGTCCAATAAGAATTGAGAATGAATGACCCAAAACACAGACTTAATGCTTAAGAGCTTCTATAGATACCTGTCTAGGAATATATGGCTGGGCTCTGCATAACAAAAAGAGCTAAGATAGTCCCCTGAGACTTCAAGCTAAAAACTAAAAGATCTTTACCCTCACCATAAAGAAGATACAAAATAGCCAAACACTAGTAGGCAGCAATGGGTTATAGCCTCAGTTCTATAGGGATGCCCAAAATAGTGTGGAGGAATCCAGCAGAAAGCAACAAAAAACAGTATATTGAAATTACCATTAGACATCAGAGGTTCTACAGTTTCAGAGATGTAAATTGCCCTGGCCATACATGCTCCCTACATGTGTTCTCTGGGCACATACTTTCCTATACATGTCTCCTCCCCCACTGGCAGTTGGTTAACCTGTTGAGAAGTGTACTCTTATGGGTGTATGGGGAATATTTCTTGTCCCAGTTAATATCCTGCTCCAAACACCAGGTAATATGTATTAATACAATAAAAACTATGATGAAAATCTATAAAACCAAATTTTATACAGTAAAGTACAATGAGGGAGAAAACAATACAGTGCAGAAATCTGGGCCAGGTTACTTCCAGGCTCATTGCTTGCTTGTTTTTTAAATTCTCAAACTTTTTCATCTCAAGCAACAGAAAGCCCTGGCTCGATTGCATACTTTCAGAAGACAGCTCAACGTAGATCTGCTTTGCACTCAGTTTCCTAGATATGTCCTCAGTTTGAAATAAAGCACATTCAAAAATCCAGGGCTCAGCTGCTGGGGCGTTAGTTAGCATGGCAAAGACAAAGACAGGCAATAATCAGAGCTAGCTTGGTGTACACAAGGTTCCACCGAGGTGACCCTCAGGCACAGACAGTCAGCAAGTATTTATTCATGACCTGCTGTGTGGCGATTGATTAGAGGGGTTAATCATCAGGGCTGACCTGGTTAATGTCAGTGAGACAACAATTGTTCATACCCCACTCTCTGCAGCCCATGGATATTTCTTATGAGATTTTTTTTTTTATCACTCCAATGTCAAGTCCGGGCCAGGGATGAGTAGGATTCCCTTTATGAATCTAAAGGTAGTGAATCCTCACGGGCAGGGGAAGTCTGTTGAAAAAAGATTACAAAGTCAGCAAATCACAGAATATGGATCTCTATGGAGGGCCCACTTCAGGTATTATCCCTAGAATTTCTAGGTTCTGGCCTAGAGTTTCCCAACAGATGGTAGCAAGTCGCTGGAAATTCCCCTGAAGCTGTTGAATCAGCTCTGTGAATGCAAGGATGGAGGAGACTCCAGAGATTATAGGTTGGACTAAATCATGAATGCCATAGAGCCCTCACTGCTGTGGTCATGAAAACATAGCCCTTGGAGTAGGTCTGGTATAGGGCAGATACTCTAGGGAGGCATCATGTTGTAATGGAAAAAGCCTGGTTTTTATATCAGGAAACAAGTTCCAGCCTCCACTCTACTACTTAATGTGTGACCTTTTAGCCAATCATTTAATTTCTTTCTAAGCTTCCATTCCCTGACTCTAAAATGAGGATAATAATAATACCTGCTTGGCTAGTCAGACATTTGTTAAACACCTACTGTGTGCAGATCATGTCAGGGAAAGATAAAGAGTTTACACAAAATATAGTATTTGCTTTCGTGGAGCACATAGTCTTCTAGGGAGATGTGAAACATGAGGAAATAACTATTATTCCCAGTTACACATGATAAATGCACTAGAACAGTGCTATCTAAAATTGGGGATAGGCATTAAAGGGACATGGCCTCATCTCAGGGGGCCATGGTTTCATCCCAAAGGGGGTGTGATCAACTAGATGGAAAGTGAAGGAGCTTCCCAAAGGGGATGTAATAGCTGAGAAATGGCTAATTATTGGGTTTATCTCCAATCCCTATCCTTCAATACTCATTCCCCTCTCTCAGCTATGCCAGCTCCCAGTTTTGTCCTTTAAAGTCTGGTGTAGACCCCTTGAAGCAGATGTAACCTACAATAACCATTTACCCAGAGAAGCTGCCAAAGTGCTTTTGAGACCCAACAATATCATGGCATTGGAGAATACCAGGTGGCAGAGTGACTAAAGTATAGGGCCTGGAGTCAGAAAGAGCTGAGTTTTAATTTGACCTTACACACAAACTGTGCAAGCTTGGGCAAATCACTTATCTCTAGTTTTCTCAGATATAATATGGGGATAATAATATCCTGGGATTGTTATGAGATACAACATGATAGTGTCAGTACACTTAGGACAGTATCTGGCACGAAGTAGGTGCTTAATAAATGCTTGGTTTTTTTCCTTCCTTCCTACATTATCTTTCTACCTGAACCCACCCATTTTATAAACTTCCCCTTTACTATTAAGAACACCAACAGTCTTACATTCACATCATTTTTCAATTTAATATCTCCAACTTCTTCCTTTCTCTCTCACCCCATCAACATACGCAATCAGTTGCATATGTTTTTTATTTGGAATCTTTTGATTCTATCTCCACATTTCTCATGCCCATCCCCTTCTCTCATCACCTCTTGCTGGACTATTGGAATAATCTTCTAATTCATCTCCCTGCTTCAGTCTTTTCTCATTCTGATATATACTCTACACAGTTCCCAAAAGGATTTTCCAAAAATGGAGATCTGAGCATGTCACACCTCCTTATAAAATCCCAATGACTCCATATTGACTCTAGGATTAGGTCTGATCAGTGCTTAGCATGGTGTTGGCATGTGTTATTGTTCAGTTGTTTCAGTCATGTCTATTTCTTTGTGATCCCTTTTGGGGTTTTCTTGGCAGTGATACTGGAGTAGTTTGCCACTTCCTTCTCCAGCTCATTTTACAGATGAGGAACTGAGACAAACAGGGTTAAATGACTTGCCCAGAGTCACACAGATATTAAATGTCTGATGCCACATTTGAACTCAGGAAAATGAGTCTTCCTGACTCGAAGCCTGCCACTCTTTCCACTGAGCCACCTAGCTGTCCTGGAATTTTTAGGTGTATAACAAATGTTAGTTGACTTTACTTGTCTATGGCACTGGGAGCTTAAGTGTCTTGCCAGTATTTGTCAGAAGCCCATATATCTGCCTTTTAACCACCATGCCATGCTGCTTCTCTACTTTGTATGTAGTAGGCACTTAATAAATGTTTGTCAAATTGAATTAGAAAAATACCAACTATTATGCCATGCTCATTCCAGGCCACGTAGAAGTAGAGATGGTAAGGAACCATGGAATGGAATTCTTATGCCTAACAGCACTAAAAACTCTATATTTCATATAACCAATCAACAAATATTTATTAAACACCTAGTGTATGCCAGAAATAGTGCTGGGGATACAAAGACCAAAAAAAATCAATAGACAGACTGACAAAGATAAACAAATAAATTGGGGGCGCCTAGGTGGTGCAGTGAATAGAGCACCAGCCCTAGAGTCATAAGGATCTGAGTTAAAATCTGATCTCAGACCTTTAACATGTACTAGCTGTGTGACCTTGGGCAAGTCACTTAACCCTGATTGCCCTGCCTTCCACAATCAAAAAAAAAGGCAAATAAATAACTAAATGAGCAAAGGACGAAAGGAAGGGAAGGAAGAAGAGAAGAAGAGAGGGAGGGAGGAAAGAAAGGAAGAAGGAAGGGAAGGAGGGAGGAAAACACAGAGGGAGAGTGAAAAGGTCCCTGCCCTTATAGAATTAATATGCTTTTAGGGGCAGTAAGATATACACATATGCATGTATATACACAATAAATATGAGACTTTGGGGGTGGGGGACCATAGAAGCTGAGGGGAGTAGGAGAGGCTTCATGTAGAAAGTGTTACCTGAACCAAACTGGAAGGAAGCTAGGAATTCTAAGAGGCAAAGGTGAAGAGGGAGTGCAATCCAGGCAGGCACAGGACATCTTTTGTAAATGCACAGACCTCCATTGTCTCAGTCTGAGGAGATCAGGGGGCCATTGATGCATTTTCTGGTTCAACCTCTTTTTAAGCTCCCCAAATGTCACAATGATTGTCATCCTTCAGCACTGCCCTCAATGTCACTAGTATAGTAGGAAAAAAGCTTAAAGTGAAACTAATTTACATTGACATTTACTGGACATTTTCAAGGTAACTTTCAGGTCCACTGAGGCTTTCTTGCATTTGGGGAATGAAAAGGAGAGAGATAAGAGATGTGAGAGGAATGGGAAAAGCTGCAAATCACCAACAGGCTTTGTTGCACTCTCTAGCACAGAAACATTAATAAAGGGAATTGCCCATAAAACTTCTAGCCATGTCTTCCTCTTTCCCCCTCATTTTCAATGATAAATTCCTTCCATCTGTTGTCTGTTCCTGCCTTTGAGCCTCCTCTCTAGAGATAACCAACTATGACAGAGTTAAGACATACTCTGAATGCCGCCACAAGGATGCCATGTATCCATGACAGCTTTCATTTCTGCAGCACATCAGACCTTCCAAGCCTTGCCTGAGGATGGCCACCAGGGCCTTTGAGTCTCCAAGGAGCAGCCTCAGTGGCTATCTCCTCAAGTGGACTCTATCACACCTACCACTCCCAACTCTTTAGGGTGGGGTTCTCTAGAAGATCACGTCAAAGTGAGAGAAAAATTAATTTCCTGACCATATCACTTTGTAGAAGTACCTAGCCCTAGTTTGCCTCAGAACCAGTTCCCCAAAGAGAGAAGTTGTCATAAGAACCAGAAAAAATATGAGGACATGGTGAGGGTAGATGTAAGAAGAAAGATGAGTCCCTAGTCAGCATAATTGTTCCCTTTCATAGACCTAACTAGAAGCTTTTAAAGTGTGTTTATAACTGAGGCTTCTTGCCAGCTGATCAGAAGTTGGAAATGGAATTGATTAGCCTGGAGAAGAGTTGACTCAGATGGAACACTATAGCTGTCTTCAAGCATTTGGAAGGTTGTCATGACAAAGAGGGATTAGACTCACTCTAATCCCCACCCCCCACCCCCAGAAGTCAGATCTGGGATCCGAGTGTAGAAATTACAAACAAATTTGGACTTGATGTGGGGAAAAATCCTCACAGTCAGAGCTATTCAAAAGTGGAACAGGCTGCTTCAGGAGGTAGCCAGTGGGGCTATGACTCTGAACCTGCACATCTTTCCACTGTACCACACAGAGTAAGCATCCAGAGAGTGCCCCCAAAATAGAGGCCAAGAGCAGGGAGGGTTAGTGCTAGGTTTGTTGTTGTTCAGCAGGTCCATATACCAGCCTGCATATAGGATGGGAGTGGAAGTCCTTCCTTCCCCGCCCCCAGAGTGAAAGTGATCCCCAAAAAGGCCTCGTGATCACCAGACCCTGGAGAGAGGAGCAACAGGGCAGAAATGGGACCAGGCAGGTGCTGGGGCTGCAGGAAGCTTGTCCCTTGAAGCCAATTTATAAACTTCTTAGTCCCAGTTCTTCCATGGAGTTATCTCACATTCTCTAAGCTAGTGCCAATCTTCCAGATTGCATTTTGCCTGGGCTGCTCATTTGAGGGCACCTTCTTCCCTCTATTACAGTCACCTATATCCATATCTTTTGCCTCATTCAGCTGTAGTCACCAAGAACAAGGGCTGTATCTTAGATTAGCTTTGTATGCACAGAATACTAGCACACTGCCTTGGATAGAATAATATAACTGAATAAGTATTTGTTAGGATGCATAAAGGTTTATTTATCATGTATTTCTATTAATGACCTGTTTTAATAATCACTTCAATTTGTCTGTGGGCTCCTTAAGAATTCTGGATATCTAATATCACCTAGAGCTCCTAAGGCCTAGGTATGCCCCTACCCTTGCAGTAGGTGCTCAGTATATGCCAAGATAACAACTAGGCATTGGCTCAGTAATTTGGGTGCTGCCTCCCATCTCATTATAGGCTGACTAAACTCAATTCAGGACACTGTGCAGTGCAATATAGGTACCAGAGACATGATATAGTACTAGCACTCAAACATTCAAAATGTGGTTTAAAATGCTGAGAGTCCAGTTTGAGGAGACAGATCAAACTCACAAAAAATGGAACAGAACCATAAGGCTGCACAGGAGACTATGTGGTAAATGGGAGGGGCAGGATGGGAGGGCAGAAGGAGCCCTGGATTAGGAGTCAGTCTTTGAATCCTACATCTGTTTCTTACAAGCTGTGTGACCTTAGGGAAGTCACTTGTCTTGGCCTCATCTGTACAATGAAGGGGATTAGAGTAAATGACCTCTGAGATTTCTTGAGAATGAACGAATGAAGAATGAAACTTTTCAAATGGCATATATTTTAAGTACTATGGAAGTTTGGATAGGGTAGTTGTCAAGGCTAGACAGTCTTGTGGAGAAGATACGAATGGCAAATTCAGAGAACGGTGATCAAGGGGATCTTTTTGCTTTTTTGCAGACAGAAAGAAGTAGCGGAAACCCAAGTCCCTGAACCCTCTACCAATAGCCTGACTTACGGATCTCCCTGAAGGAGAGCATCCCACCTGTCAGTGCACCCTTCCCAACTGACTCTTTTCCCCTTCCCCAGTCTGGCCTCAAAGGCCTTGCAGATGCCATACTCCTTATTTCTATCCCACAATCTCCCCATACCCACCATTCAATTAAAGGATTGCACTCAATGAACTCTAATTTAACTTGCAATTCTATATGTTATGATGTCCTCCATATAAACTCCTTATGTTTTATTCCTTCCCCAAACTCTGTGGTCCAGCTTCTTCAGCCTAGTTGCAATTCCTCCCCCAGGAACTACTGTCCCACATGGAATGTTCCATCTCCTCACTTCTATCTCTTACCTTTCCTCAAGACAGCTGAAATCCCAACTTTTGCAGGAGACTTTCTCAGTCTCTTCCCAACTTCGAGGAACTCATCTCTGAGATTACCTTCCATCTATTCTATGCATATCTTATATATATGTTCAATTATTTACAAGTTGTCTCTCCCATTAGAATGTAAGCTCCGGAGTGGCAGGGACTGTGTTTTCTTACTTTTCTCTGTTTCTCCAGCACTTAGAAGAGTGTCTAATGCATAAAAAACTTAACAAAGGCTTATGTTTTTTCTTAATAGTATTTTATTTTTTCCAATTACATGTAAAGATAGATTTCAACATTCATCTTTGTAAAATTTTGAGTTGCAATTTTTTCTCTCCCTCCATCTCCAAGACAGTCAGTAATCTGATACAGGATATACATGTACAATAGTTTCACAAAGGCTATTGACCAACTGACTGGCTGTTGTCTCCATTTCTGATCATAAGAAATTAAACTAGATGTGTTCTTGGAGGCAGAGTATAACCATTAACTGTCTCATCATGGGGACTTTACTAATATTCTTAGTAAAAGGAATGAAGGTATGTTGAAAAGTCAAGTGTTGTTGATAGAAATGAGAAACTATGTGTATATACAGATATATACAAATCCTGCTTTCTCATTTCTACATGATTTATGTTCAACTCTCTCTAGCTTATACAAGAAAGGACTGAAGTTTGATGATTTGAGATGTGAATTAATCAGGCATTCTAGACCAGACCATTACTTCGGACAAATCTCCTTCCTTTTCTGGGCCTCAGTTTCCTTATCCATGATATGAAGATCTCTAAGGCCCTAGCAAGAGCCATAAGACCCAGCTGTAGCTAACAGAAAGCAAAGCTCCACAAGTGAGAAATGGCAGTGACGGGGAGATATAGGGAGCTCTACTTCTTAACTGTATGTCCTTGAGCAAGTCTCTGCGTCTCAGTTTCAAAATCTGTCAAATGAGGATAGTAACATACATGCCACTTCCCTGCCAGACATGTTATAAGGCTCAAACAGACGACATATGTAAAGGTCTTTGGAAGCCTTAAAGTTCTGTATGACTATAAGCTATTATTAACCTCAAGATACAGATACTACATCACTGTTAAGTAGTCAGCAGCTATTGAGTTACTGTAGCTGAGTTGTGACTCCTGTATTTCATTTTTATGAACGCTGAAGGATGTGTGGGGTCTGCAAATGATGCACAACATAAAAGGATATTCCCTAGAGAGTGTCAGAACAAAGAAAGAGAGAGTAGAGTTCATCCTTTTCTGAATTAAGCTGCCTGCTGGAAAATTCATAAACTATCTATGTATGAGAAGGCTTTCTTCATGTTCCCTCAGGGGCTGTCAATACAGTGCTAGGGTTTTCTTGTCTTGAGCTACAATGGGTATTTTGCACTCTCAACATTTGAATCTATGGTTTTTTAATATTGCCTGCCCAGCCTAGACGGTTGAATTTTCAGTCTTCCATGGGATACCTGATGTTGATGATATAGTGGAAGCTGCAAGTCAGGGAATATCTCAGTGTCTAGAGAATTAAAATTGAACGTCACCTGAAGAATAATGGAGAAGGGAGTGGTTTATGTGAGCCACAGAAACAAATTACCAATGAAAGATAGTTCAAGACCAAAAGTGTAAAGAAGGCCTTCATAATGCAAAACCAGGGGGAAAAAGTGGGCTAGCCACATAATTAGAGCAAGGGATGACCAATGGATGACCCACTTGCTCCACTGGTGGCCACTTAAGGTCAATATATCCAGGAGATAGCCCCTAACACAGTAATCAAACTCCATGGGGAGGATTTATGAAAGGATATGCACAAGAGATATGCACAGGATGGATAGACAAAAATTGATTGTAATCCCGTCACTACAGAGAATTCTCATATTGAAGAGATCACAGATTTATGGAAGTATCAAATCAGAGTGATGGAAGACTACAGAGGGCAGGAATATCCATTGGAATAACATGGCCTGCTAGCAGAACGTCAAGCCAAGAACTTTGAAATATTCTCATTTTCACTGAAATCAAATGAGTTCAATTACCATCTCTATAGATGTTCCCAAATCTATTTGATCTTAATCTTTCTCCTGAACCTTAGTTTACCATTACCTACCACTTCTTGTATATCTCCATTCGAATGACCCATAGACATTTCAAACTCAACATGTCCAAAATATAACTCAATATATTGTAAAACTCATCCATCCTCCAAACTTCTCCATTTCTGTTTATGGAACCACCTTCCTCCAGTCACCCAGATTTCATCACTTCAAAATTGTCCTTGACTTTTTCCCTCTCTCCCCATATCAAATCAGTCATCAAGTCTAATCAATTCTACCTCCCTCACATCTCTCCATTCACACAGACTATCTCCCCCAGTTCAAACATCACTGCCTTTCACCTGGACTTTTAACATAGCCTCCTAATCAGTTTCCCTGGATCAAGTCATTCCCCATCTCCAATCTATCCTAATACAGTTGACAAATTGATATTCCTAAAACTCGGATCTTACCATGTCACCTCCTTCCTCAAAAATCTTCAATGGTTAGAAAGAACTGAGTTTGAATCCTGATTGAAGCAAACTACTTGATATTTTTTCTTTTTCTTGTTTGGTTTTATTTCCTCTTTACTATTTTTCATTCCATCTAGTACAATCCACCTTTGTAACCTGACTAATGTCTAATGTGAAAGTATTTTCAGATCCTATACTGGATTGTATGCCGTCATGGGGCAGGGGGGAGGGAGGGAAAGAAAATTTGAAACTCAAGGAATTGTGGAATTGAATCTTGTGAACTAAAAGTAAACAAACAAATTAATAAAGACAAAAAAAAATCTTCAATGGCTCCCAGTTACCTCTAGGATAAAAACCAAATCCTGACATTGTAAACAATTTGGTTCCCACCTACTTTTTTGTCTCATGTCACTCCCCTCTGTATGCTCTGTTCCATTCAAACTGCCCTATTCTTTACATAGCATGACATCTCCCTCCTCCATGACTTCCCACAAGTGATCTGTGTCTAAACATGCTCTCTCCTCCCTTGTGCTCAACAGAATCCCTAGTTCCTTGTTAACCATGTCTCAGGTGACATCTCCTGCTTGCCATCTTTCCTTATTCCCTCAGATACTAGCCCTCTCTCCCAAATAAAATTAGTTTGTACTGCTTGATATACCTTTCATTTGCTTACTTACGTACATGTTTTATGCCCTCTCCCTTCCCAGCACAGTGTAAGTTCCTTGAAGATAAGAGCTTATTTTTGTGTTTGCCTTGCCAGCACTTGGCATGGTGCCTTAATCCTAGTAGGTCATTAACAAATGTCTGTTGTTGTCAAAAATTGACATTAGACACAGGAAGTCAGAGATTCAGCATAGCATGGTGGAAAGGGAGCTGCTAGTTGGCACAGTGAGTCAGGAAAGCTCATCTTTGTGAGTTCAAATCTCACCTTGGACACTTCCTAGCTATGTGACCCTTGGCAAGTCACTAAAGACTCTGTCTCAGTTCCTCATCTGTAAAATGAGCTAGAGAAGGAAATGGCAAATTATTTCAGTAAACAGCTAAAATGACTAAAAAAATGACTGAATTGAACTGAATGGTGGAAAAGACACTGAATTAGGGATTGGGAAACCTGCTTTCTAGTCTAATCTCTGCTACTAGCTAGTTAAGTCCCCAAAGTTCTCTGGGCCTGAGTTTCCTCATCTTAGAAAATAATTGGACTGTCTAAGGCAATTGACAAATATTTAAAGTACTTTGTAGTTTAAAAATTTCTACCAGAATGTAAAAAATCCAGGTGCAGTAATACAAAGCAAAGCTGAAAGTGTTCTTATTTATAAGTAGTAGATGAGATTTCAGTTTAGTTAGAACAGTGTGAAAAATTAATAAAAATGAATGAACTCAAATATCCATAGGAAAGAGGACCAGCATGAAAGGCCGCATGTTTAAGGGGATTTAAAAAGGCTATAGATATAGATGACCAAGGTGCTATACATAATAGTTGCTCACTAGACACTGTTTCTGATTTGACTAGCTAAGTTTCTCTGACTACATCTGGGTCCTTGGCAGCTAAACTTTCACTCATTCATTTAGCATAATATTTATTGAATGCCTACTAGGCACTGTTTGTTATTTAGTCATTTCAGTCATGTCTGACTCTATGTGACCCTATTTGTGGTTTTCTTGGCAAAGATACCAGAGTGACTTGCCATTTCTTTCTCTAACTCATTTTACAGATGAGGAAACAGAGGCAAACAGGCTTAAGTGACTTGCCTAGGGTCATACCCCTAGCTGCCCTATTAGGTACTCTGCAAATAAATTTTTGGTGAAAGTTAAAAAATGATCCCATCCTTCCAAGAACTAACCATCTGGTTGATGAGATTATATATGAATCTATGTAAAATATGTGTATATGTGTATATGTGTACATATACATATGTAAGAAATAGTAAAGTAAAAATAGAAGCAGCTGATGATTAAGTCAAAGAATGAGTGGTAAAGACTAGTGCTGTATGAATTCAGAGGAAGGAGAAGTAAGCCATGCCCAACATTGAACAGCATGCTGTTTTAGATGAGGAAAAAGAGGTATGAGTTGGTCCTTGAACTGGGATATAATCTTAATGGGTAGACCAGACAGGAGAGGCTTTCCAGAAAGGGAGAGGTTTCAGCATGAGCAAAGAAAACTTGTGAATAAGCTTGACACATTCAAACAGAAGTGAGGACACTGACCTAGCTAGAGCAAAGGGTTTATGCTAGGAAATGAGTTATCTCATTAGAAAGGCAGGAGGCTTTGGGTAATTAGCTTCCTCTTAGTAAACCAAAAGCCTTACCCACCTCCATCTTCGCTTAGGGGGAACTAAGATCTTGCTAGTCAAGGCCATTAATTTGTGCTATACTTTCTCCTAATATTTCTTTTTTTTTCTTTTTTTGCTTTTTGCTTTTTGGAGGGCAATTGGGGTTAAGTGACTTGCCCAAGGTCACACGGCTAGTTTTTGTGTTAAGTGTCTGAGGCCAGATTTGAACTCAAGTCCTCCTGACTCCAGGGCCAGTGCTCTATTCAATGTGCCACCTAGCTGCCCCTCTCTTAATATTTTTAGTGACTTCTTGAGGTACATTGCAGCTTCAAGACAATATGTATGATCAGATACTAGTTGCTAAGAGCCATGAAGGGTGAAGAAAGACCAAAAGAAAGGGGAGAAAAGTCTCCCTCTCCTTTTAGCACTTCCTGAGCAGCCCTTTTGCCCACCAGGTAGAATTGAACATGAAACTAATCAATAATAATGCTGAGAATAGGTTGATTGGCCCTGAGGCATGTTGACTAGGGGGGTCTCATTTTTTAAAATGATGACAATTCCTATAATCAGCAGTGGCAAATGCAGTATGAGAAGCAGAAAGGAGCATCAGTGCAGCACAGAAATAGTGAAAAACAGCTTTGAAGAACAGCATCAGTAGATGACAGCCAAAACACTAAGTTTCAGGACCACAGCAAGGAACAGCAGCAAGTCAACAACAACAGTGAAACCCAGGCAATTGAGGGGAAAAGAGTGTATAACACTGATATTCCTCCCCTCTTCAGAGTGTGATTTTTCCAGGGATTTGTTCTCTTCTCCATTTTCACATGATTGTGTGAGGGATATTGCTCATTTGTGTATAGAGGCTGTGTGTATAGAGGCTTACTATGTGGATTTTGCTTATATATTTTGCTATTCTTCTTAAATTTAATACCTTTTTTTTAAACATTTATTTTTGTTCTGTTTTAGGTCAAGCCCTCAGTGAGGTTTAAGCCATGCCCAACATTGAACCCAAGTGGCCTGTGATGCCAGAGTTGAATGGGATACCCATTACCTTATTTCACAAGCTTTTTAACAACTCTTTTGTTATTTGATTAAGGGCACCAAAGAAGGATAAGCAACTCCCACTTCTTTTCTTCCTGTCCATCTTTCCTCTTGTCCTCTCACAGACCTTTCATGACATCCTGCCAAACATGTTACTGCAAGTTTCCATGAGTCCCCAGGAATCTGATATCATTAAAGCTGAAGTCAAAAGTTCCCAACTAAACCTACTCAGATATTTTCAACCCTTCTTTGCCCTCACTCAATGAGAACCTTGATCATGATACTATAAGGAACAAAACCCTGAGATACTATTAAACTTCCTGTGGAATAATTACTAGACATGTAATAAGCAATTAGAGATTAGAGAAAGATACAGAGCAATTATCTGCATGGTTTTCCTAATTCTAAAGCATTTTCTCACGTTCTTGGAAATTGTCTATGAACAAGGATCCCTAAGGGATAAATGGGAGGGTTCATCTATTATGTCAGGGCAGAAATTCAAATCAGTTCCTCTCTTTGGAAAAGATTAATAATTTTGTTTGTCTGTGTGTGGTCTTTTTGGATTTTTAAAGTAAACCATACTTCATATGCAATAATTGCTGGAATAGTTAACTGTGTTTTTTTGTGGTCACAAAATATTGCTATTTCTAAAAATTACAAGAAAATTTGGTTGAAGGGACGAGTATCTCAAAACTGGAACAGACATTCTTCTGGCCCAATGGAAGCCTCAGGCAGTGTCTTAGACTGACAGTTTGAATTAAAGTAAAAGATTTTGCCAAGAGGTAACATCTTTAAAATCTTCTGCCTTTTCTCCTTCAATACTCAATCCTTTACTGGGGTCCTTGTTAAGTTCCACATGTCTTTACCAATACAACTACATTTACTGCTGAAGTCCAAATAATTTTCTTCCTCCTCAGAACTGTCCATCCAGCTTCAGTGCTGAGGAAAAAATAGAATTTGAAATAAATAAAAGTAGCAAGCTAGCATTATATCAAGTCCATTCAAGACAATGCGGCCACCTACTATGTGTTTG
This sequence comes from Gymnobelideus leadbeateri, assembly GCA_011680675.1. Taxonomy (NCBI): domain Eukaryota; kingdom Metazoa; phylum Chordata; class Mammalia; order Diprotodontia; family Petauridae; genus Gymnobelideus; species Gymnobelideus leadbeateri. The sequence goes on from WOXC01001790.1 coordinate 93,574, forward strand.
CATTGTGTTATGTGTGCAGGGGGATAGAGGCTAAATGAAAATGTCCCTGACCTAAAAGCAGCTTTTTCTTATATCCTATGGCTACAAGAATATTTTTTTCATCAGCCATTCTCCCAGCTGTTATAAGGAACCAGCTCCTTAGACGTAAACTCCTCTCTTACACTGAGTTCCTTGAGAGCATAGACTGTTGTTTTTTGTTTTGTTTGTCTTTCTTTCTATTCCCAGCACTTAGCATAGTATCTAGCACATAACAGACCTTTTAAAATGCTTATTGACTGATTGGACAACTCATCAATCAGTAAATATTAGAGCACTACAGTAGTGTCCAAAGGGCTCTGACAGACACTGGAGGATGAAAATGGAAGGCGCTCTCTATTTAAGTTTACTTGACAATGACATTGAGAAAGTGGTTTTTTTTTCCTTTGAAAACCTGACCGTCATCACAAATACCATTCTCATCATCAGCAGATCATCATTCATCATCATACTCATCAAATAATAATCAATAACTGACCGCAGAGTGATTGATGTGCTACACACTTGTCAGCAAAGTTAAATAGATACAGCTCATGCCCTTTATGATACCTAACAGACAGATATCAGCAGACAAATGGTATACACAGTTGAGAAGAGGGACTAGTCAATAACAGACCAGGAATTAAACAAAACTAGAAAATGTGAACATTTATAGGGCCATAGGCTCATAAATTGGGAGTAGAAAGGGAAACTTGAAGGCATCAAGTCCAATCCTCTCATTTTCCAGATGAGGAAACTGAGATCCCAGAGAAGTTAAGTAATACGTGCTGAGTCATGTCGCTCAGAAGTGTGGAGTTGTCCCAAGACTTCATCTCCAGCTTTCATCTTTGGAACATTACAAACTTAGATGCACTTGAGAAGTTAGCGTTTACCATTTAATTTCACCTCCCAATAGTGCCATCAGAAGTTATGAGAGCAATTTCCCTAATGTGGGAATTGATATGATTATAATGCTCAGCTTAATTTTTCAGTAATTGTCCCTGGCACCAAGAGAGGAATCCTTAGCTCTTACATGCTAGCATGAAATATTAGAATTTCTACCCCAATAAATCTCCACATTTTTCCTGGCATCCTCACTGCCTCTACAAAAAGAACATAGTACCATTGATCCTCTAAGACACAACTATTTATCAGCTGAATAAAAAAAATAATTTCTTGGACAAAAACTTTTGTGAATGGGCTTGGAAAGTCATGTAATCCATTGACCCAACTCTGAAATTGCTGAAAAGTAGAGAAGCATTGGTGAGGATACAAGAGCATTCCAGTCTTGACTCTGTCAGTAACTAGCTCCGTGACCTTGTACAAGTCATTCCCCTTCTCTAGGCCTCAGTTTCTCCATCAGTAAAATGATGGGGTTGGACTATGTGACCTCGGAGGTCTCTTGAGCTCAAAAACTGTAGGATCTTAAAATGCAAGAATGTTGAAAGTTCACTTGAGAAGTGAGGAAGGATTTCCTTGATGTAGAGTCATGAGGTAGTGATGATCCCCCTTAAGAATATGATATTTATGCCCTTCTGAAAAATCCAGGGTTGAATCTTTTTCAAGTTAGTCATTCAACTGATCACCTCCACTATGCCTCTCTAAAAAATCTTCCCAAATATAACATTGATGGAAAAGTTCTTAACCCAACTAGAACAAATTCTAAAGGAAAAGTAGAATGATGTCAGGCAGCTAGGTGACACTGTGAATAGAGTTCTGGGCCTGGAGTCAGGAAGACTCATCTTCTTGAGTTTAAATCTGACCTTAGACATTTACTACTTGTGTGACCCTGGGCAAGTCACTTAACCCTGTTTGCCTCAATTTCCTCTTCTGTAAAATGAACTGGAGAAGAAAATGGCAAACCACTCCATGATCTTTGCCAAGAAAACCCCAACCTGGGGCAGCTAGGTGGCACAGTGAATAGAGCGCCCGGCCCTGGAATCAGAAGGACCTGAGTTCGGAGCCGGCCTCAGACACTTAATCCACACAAACAAAAACCTAGCCATGTAACCTTGGGCAAGTTACTTAACCCCAATTGCCCTAAAGGGGCGGCTAGGTGGCACAGTGAGTAAGAGCGCCGGCCTCGGAGTCGGGATGACCCGAGATCAGATCCGGCCTCAGAAAATGAGCACCCACACATAAATAATGACTAGCCATGTAACCTTGAGCAAGTTACTTAACCCCAATTGCTTAAAAAAAAAAAAGAAAACCCCAACATAACTAAAATGACCAAGCAACAAGAACAACAGTAGAATGATGTTACTCTCTTGCCTGTAGTGGGAGGACTTTGATTCATGCACAGCCCCTCCATGCTGAGATGTTCTCTTGCCAAACAATCTACAAACCTGCTTTTGGTCCACAGTACAATATTCTCGTCCAAAAGAAATATCAACATAATTTATACTTAGCTATCCAGTTCCTGATTATTTTATTGTTTCTGATTACTTAAGATATTTTACCCAGTCGATTTCTTATAAAAAGCAGAAAAAATAATTTGCCATCACAGAGACATCCAACTTGAGTTCTTGGGTCTTTTGGGGTCTTATTTGGCCTAGAAAAATTTAAAGGGACTAAAGAAAGTAGACACTAAAAGCAGCTATAGATTGTCCACTCTCTAGATTCGCTTGGAGAAAACATGGTACTGAGAGATGAATCTTTGTTCCATTCTAAATTTCATCCCTTTACTTAATTAGCTAATGACATCGATACTGTTGCCATGTTCACCTCCTACCACCCTGCTATTCACCCTATGGCTCATTTTTCACCCTGACCCCTTGTACAGCTTACCCCATAGTCAGGCTTGGCTGCATGGAGGCAAGAGATGATGGAACCTGGCCAGTCTGTTCCTGAGAAGATTAATTTCAGCAACAGGAGAGGAAGGGCCTGGCTTATCACTCCGGCTTCCCTGCTACTTGGCAGAGTAAGGTTGGAGTCACTGAAGCCCATTTGAAATGCCCAGAAAGACAGTTACCACTGTGTCCATACTTGAAGCTGTTCTACTGGGAATCTCCAGGAATAGAAAACTCAACGGACAAGAATAGATTCTGTTCTCCATTTCACCTTAGATGACTGGAATATGTTCTCAAGCCTTTTCTGACTTTCTCCATCCGGGGAGAATAATTAATGCTTCATAGAAATATTGTGAGACATATGAAATAGTATGAAAACAATGAGTCTTTCAGAGGAAAGGTGCTATTTAAACTGAAGGTATTTTTAGACCAGCATTTCTCTACCCTCACCTATTAATTGACCTAGAATCTATTCAAAGTGTGTTTATTCAATAGTTTGTAAAAAATTAATAATTATCTGGGGGCGGGGCTGGAATCTGAAAGACTGAAATTTAAGGCTGACTTCAGACACTTCCTAGAGCAGTGTGACCTTGGGCAAGTCCTTTAACCTCTATCTGCCTCAGTTTCATCAACTATCATTGGCTTATAATAGCACCTACATCCTAGGACTGGTGTGAGAATTAATAAGATTATATTTATAAAGCACTTAGCACAGTTCCTGACAAATAGTGGGCACTTAATAAGTGCTTATTCCCTCTTTCCCTTCCCTTTCCTCACTTAGATTTAATAAGAGAATTTTGATTAGACTGAGGAGGTGACTTTCTTTTATTAGGGTTGGACTTCCTTGATTCAAAATAGATTTATTCCCTACCCTCCTCTAAAAGGGAAAGCATCACCAAACTGGTTCTCAGAACTGCTATGTAGCTTAGAATGTAGATTTTACTTCTAACCCTCAGGAGGTGAGAGAAGAGCAGGTTAAAGAGATTCTAATAAGGAAAATGAAACATGTCTTGAATTGATCAAAAGTAATAGGTGAGATCAAAGGATATACAAGGTCTCCCCTTGAATCCATTTTGGATCATCCCTTTTCTGCCAGCAAATGCTCTCTCATGTTCCCCCTTTGACCCTTTTTTATCAGCCACATGAAAGGCCATAGGGGTCTATCATAAGTATCAACTGGCCATCGAGTTCCATCTTATTTCCATAAATGTTTGCGTCTCTGTGTTTAGGGTCACTGTTAAGAATTATATTCTTTATTTCTAAAAGTGGTTTTTTTATGTATGAATTCATATATTTGTACTAAGCTAGATTTCACCCTGACATCTCCATGAATCCAAGTCCTCACAAATGTTCCTCTCTTTTTCTTGGGCAAAACCATCTCCATTTATTCAGTGGGGTGCAGTCAACTGAACATTCTATTGTGTACTATTTAAAGAGCCTGAGAAAAAATGGTTGGGAAGGGACAGAATCCATCACAGCTCCAAATCCCTTCCTGGAGCAGTATGAGCATTTTCTTATGACTGAAACATTCAATCTTGATGACCTTCCTCAGCCCAGAGCTTTCAGACTCAATTCAAAAAGCCGGCATACTTATCCAAGAAGAGGGTAACATGGAAAGCTGGAGAGCAGGTGCTAAGTCATTTTCCCCAGCCAAGCCAAACTAGCAACTGAGTATGGAATTCCAGCTGGTCTGGGTTGATGTCAACACAAGCCTGGGGCTCAAGCCTGAGGGGAAAGAGATCTCAATTCTCATCTTGGCTTTGCTACTGACTAATTATGTGACCTAGGGCAAGGTTGCTTTCCTCTCGGTATCATTTGTTTCCTTACTAGAAACAGTGGCTGGCACCATTTTTGTATATATTGCATGTATACATATAAGTAGGATCATGCCGAGTCCCTCTGCTAGACTGTAATCTCTATGAGGGTGGATTTGCTTTTGCCTCTGTATGCTAGAACAATATCTGGCATATAATAAGCATTCAATAAATGCTGGTTGATTGATCTTTGGACCAAAGAAAATTGTAATGGAAAATCCATGCCAGGTTAAATTACATTGTCCCCTTCATATAAAGGCAATATGGTAAAATAGAATCCTAGGCTCAGAGACCTGGTTCAAACCTTCCTCTGACACTTATTAGCCCTTAAGCTCTATCTCATACAACTCACTAGGACTTAGCAAAGATGGGTTGAGGATCTGCCTGAGTTGCCCAATGACATTTCCTTTGCAATGCCATGTACCTCCCCATCGTTGGTTTCTCAAGTCTCCTAAATAGAGAAAAGAAAACATAATTATTTTCCCTCTTTTCCAAATTTCTCCCCAGGAGACTGCCATTCTGAGCAGATAGGGGGTGCAGTGGATAGAATGTCTGGCCTAGAGTCAGGAAGACCTGGGTTAAAAATCTAGCTTCAGACACTTACTAGCTGTGTTATCCTGGGAAAGTCCCTTAACTCTGTTTGCCTCAGTTTACTCATCTGTAAAATAAGTTGGAGAAGGAAATGGCAAACTTCTCCAGTATCTTTGCCAAAAAAAATATGACAGATACAACTGACCAATAACAACAGTCTGTTATTAGCTTTCAGTGGCAACTGAACTTCTAAAGGTATATCTAACTGGTGGTTGAAGGAGGGAGGATTTTTTTGGCATTTCAAATAAAGAAACCCAAGCAATGGTCACACACATGTATCATCCAGGTGATGTTGTTATTCCTGCAAATTTGAGGGTGATAAGAGAGTCAGCTTTCCATCTCATGGAACTTTTGCAAATAAAATCAATGAAGTTTAACAAAAACAATGTGGAAGATGCTGATCTGTAGCTATGCTGATGTTTGGAACAAGAAGCCCACTAAAAGTCCTAGGTCCTAGGTCTTTTTCAGGTTACCACAGGATACCACTATGGGGGCGATTAGGTGACACAGTGGATAGAGTGACAGGCCTGGAGTCAGGAAGACCTGAGTTCAAACCCAGCCTCATACATTTAACTAGCTGTATGACCCTGAGCAAATCACTTAACCCTGTTTGTCTCAGTTTCCTCACCTGTAAAATGAGCCTGAGAAGGAAATGGCAAATCACTCCAGTATCTTTGCCAAGAAAAACCCAGATGGGATTATGAAGAGTTGAAAAGATCTGAAAAACGACTGAACAACAAAAGGATATCCCTTTCATCATGTATGTACCCAATCATTTGGTGGGGTTTTTGTTTGCTTGTTTGTTTCTTCATCCAAGTGTATTAGTTGTATTACATTATTGACTCCTTACAACAACCCTATGAGACATGTAGAGCACACATTATTATCCCCATTTTATAAATGAGAAAAGTAAGAGCCAGAGAAGTAAAATGATTTACCCTGGATCACATAGCTTGTAAAGAGCACAGCTGGGACTCAGATCTGGGTCTTCCAACTGCAAGTCTAAAGTTCTTTTCCTACTATTTGGTTAAATTACTAGGAAGTTAATTAAGGAGCCTAAATACCTCCTCCATAACAGCTTTAGGAGTCCTCATATCAGTTTTGAATGGTTGCCAGTTCCCTCTGAAATTCTGATCAGCCAGGGACTGCTTACAGGCTCCAACTGCTGCCACAAAGCAACCACACATTTACTCGTTTGCAAAGCAAAATTTCTTTGAGAAGCAAAGGAACAAGGGGGGCAAACATTGTGACTTTATAAGCATAAAAGGCTACATTTAAAACAATGATTCATCTCATTTGCATAGGCTGAGGATCTTTCTCCAAAATTTCCCCTTTTAATTCGCTTTCCTTTTTTCAATCCCTCAACACATTCCACTACCAATAATACCAACAATAATAATAATAATTTAATATAAAATCAAGCATTTATTCTGGGTAGTTCGTTTGTCACAGTTTCTAAGTCCACATTGTCCTTTTCAGGAGCACCTCATAACACATTTGTACTAGCCATCACCTGCCTGTAAGGTTCTTCATCCTCAATACTGCCTCTCAAAAGCCCAATCTTCCTTTAGGGCCTAGCTTAGGCCATCTCATCGGTGGTTTTGCCTGATCTTCCTTTCTTCCTTCTTTCCTTCCTTCCTTCCCTCCTTCCCCCTCCAGGTTGTTAGTGTTCTTTTACTCATTTATCTGTGCACAGGGTCATCTCTACTTCTGTAGAGTGGAAACTCCCTGAGGGCAAGCATGTTGTCTTTTTATCTTTAGCATCTAGTCTAGTGTCTTGAGCATAGTGTGTATTTAATAAACGTTTGTTGAATGCAAATGGAAAAAATTAAATTCGAACACTATAATTATAATGAACAACTTTAGCCCCAAAGCAGACATATAAGAATGTACCTCCCTCTCTTATTTGTAGAGATGTGAGGCTATTGCTATAAAACACTGCATACAATGATTAACCTAATGTGTTGGCTAATTTTTCTGAGTCGTTTTTCTCTACTTTTTTATTCTTTGATATGAGATGGCTCTTGATGGGGAAAGGGAAAGGATGTTTTAGGAAATTAAAGTAGTATAAAAACAAACTATATTAATGATTTTTTGATTAAATGATGTTTTGAATAAATGTTTAAAAGTCATGCTTAGAAAAAGCCTTCTCTGAGAAAGGAATTGGTAAGACCATTAGGGGGAAAAAAGTTCATCCATCAAAGCATAGTGGATCATATTTTAAACTTATGAAATTTGAAACTTCTCTGGGTGAATGGATCATGCCTCCAGCTCAAACTGCCCCTTTCCTGCCAAACCATTCAGAACTGGTAAACTGGTAAATTAAATTCATTCTCAGCATCTCCTGGAGACCTAGGACCAATTCTGCTCTTCAGAATGAATAGTTAACTCCATATTCAAATGATCCCACATGGGATAAATTCCTCTTTGTTTTTTTTTTTTAACTTGGAGAATCTAATTTGGGGTTTTATCAAGAAATTCTGCTACCTAGACACCATATAGGATTAATGCACCATTGTATCCTTCAAATTAAATTAATTTGGTGCAGAATAGCTCAGTTGAGTATGAATGGCAGGTTCCTGAGTTCAGCTAATCTGTCTTTAAGAAACCCTAAATGAAAAGAATAAAAACATAAGACTGGAATCACTGCATATTTTCTCTCTTTTAGAGTGGTTTTCCATTTTCTATTATCACAGTACATTAATTAGCAAAACTGTAGCCTATAAACTGAATAAGTTCAATTCTTTATACCTGCAAATGCAGTGACTAGACCATCACATTTCTTTTTTTCCTTTTTTCCACATTAATATTTTAAAGAGAAACAATATTCAAGTAAAATTAAGGAGGTTTGGGAAAAGAAATCGACTTCTCTGTGTCTTCTTTTTCTTATCTGTAGGAGGAAGGGATTGGGTTAGAGGTTATCTAAAGTTTCCAGCTCAAATAGTCTATGAATCTATGAAAACATTCTGACAGATCCACATGTTACTTTTCACCTCCAATGCATATCTCCCCCGCCCAGTATTCTAAGGGTTGTGTCATATATATCCCCTTTTGGCTATTAGCCATTTTCCTTTTTATAAAACAAGTAAAACACACTGTCTTTGATTAGATATGGTAAGCATTTATTAAGTGCCCCCTATGTACAAGGCACTGTGGCAGGAATTGGGAAGCAAAAATGATGAGGAGCCCTTGACCTCAAAAAGTTTATTACCTAATGAGGATTCATAAGTAAATATAAGAATATTTGAGGGAGGAAAGTGGAATAATAATTGAGAGAAAAAGAAAAGAATTCCTGTAGGAGATGGTTAATATAATGAATCATGAAGAAATTCTAAGGATTCCAAGAAGTGGAGTTAAGGAAGGAAGATTTCCTGTACAAAGGCACAGAGGTGGAAAATACAGTAGAATGCCAAATTCAAGGAACAGCAAGTGAGTAAGTTTCACTAGAATGTTAAGTACACAAAAGAGCGTCTAGAAAAGTTGGCTTTTAAGTGCCAAGCACATGATGGTCTGCCTGTTAGATAAAAGAGGCATTGGCAGAATCTCAGGGCCAAGTGGTTATGCTTGAGGAAAATTATTTCATTGACTGGGTAGAGAATATATTAGAGAGAAAGAGACTGGAATCTGGGAAACCAATTAAGAGTGAATTACAATAGTCCAGGGTGACGAGAGCCTGAAGTAGGGCAATGACCTTGCTAATGGAGAAAAGGGGGTGTATTGGATAGACTGATAGAGGTCAGGTTGACTAGACTTGGTGATTGATTGGACATGAGAGGATTAAGGAGAAAGAATAATTGAAGATGGCTTCAAGGTATGAACCTGGGTGACTAGAAGGATGGTAGTACCTTTAAGACCAGGGAAGTTTGGAGGATGAGTTAGATTTATAACTGTTGAGTTTGAAGTATCACTCGAACAATCCAGATGCAAATGTTCAACAAGTAGTTAATAATTAAAAACTGGGAGTCAGGAAAAATATCAGGTTTCATATATCAATCTGAGAAGCTTTGGCATAGATATGACAATTGAACCTATGTAGTTGATGAAATCACCAATAGAGAGACTGTAAAGAGACAGAAGAGAACCCAGGACAGAGGTCTGAGAAAGGTCCTCAGCTAGGGTAGAAAATAGAAGGTATTTTAGCAAAGGAGACTAAGAAGAGGTAGTCACATAAGCAGGAAGAAAACCAGGAGAAGGTGGTATCATGAAAGCTAAGGGAAGAAAAAGGCTGAAGAGATGGTTGAAAGTGTCAAAAGCTGAAGAAAAATCAAGAAGGTCAAGGAATGAAAAAAGGCTGCTAGATTTATGAGTTTGGATATGGTTGGTAACCTTAAAGACAATGGTTTCTGTCAGAAAGCCAGATTTAAATGGGCTTAGAAAGGAGAGGAAGTGGGAACAGTAAGTTTAGATGACTTTCTAGGAGTTTGGCAGTGGAAAAAATAGAGAAATATAAGATGTCACCTTGAGAGTTACTGCAGCAGATACTTCCTTAATCCTCCTTCCTTCTTATTCCTCCCCTCCCCCCAATTGATACTAGTGATAATTCTAAATATTTTTCTTTACCAATATTCATAGACACTACTAGAAGAAGATAACAAGAATTTTATAAAATCTATGGCAGAAAATATTCTCAGAAGCGCTGCTGTGGCACAAAGCAACCAAATACTTAGATTCTAACTTCCCCAGGATTTAAAGTTCATGGAAAAACAGAGTTACCATCATGTAGTTGTTTAGCCCATCATAAGCATTGATTTATTGAGTAAGATATGTGCTCATTAACCTTAAAACTCAATCAATAATAACAATTCACATCTACATCATGTTTTAAGGTCTAAAAAGAAGTACCTTCGGCGGCTATGTGTCGCAGTGAGTAGAGCGCCGGCCCTGGAGTCAGAAGGACCTGAGTTCGGATCCGGCCTCAGACACTTAACCCACACAAACAAAAACCTAGCCGTGTGACCTTGGGCAAGTTACTTAATCCCAATTGCCTTCCAAAAAGCAAAAAAAAAGAAGTACCTTCCCTACTTAAAACTTTGTAAGAGGGAACCCAAGTATTATTAATTGGCCCAGCCCTGTGATTTCATTGACAATAGTCAGTCAATAAATATTTAAGTGCACTTACTATGTTCCAGGCACTGTGCTAAGAACTAGGGATACAAAGAAAAGCAAAAGACCAGTGAGCTCCTGGTCTTAAGAATGATATGTAAAAAACTATATACAAACAAATGATAAACAAAATAAATTGGATGTAATCAACAGAAGGAAGGCATTAGCATCAAGAGGAATTAGAAAAGGCTTCTTACATAAGGGAAAATTTTAGGTGGGACTTGAAGGAAGCCAGAAGGCAAAGATGAAAAGGGGGAAAAAATCCAAGTGTAGGTTTGCTTGGTAAGGAAAAGACCCACCTCTTCGTGTGAAATGGGGTGAAGGAAGACATAACTGCAAAAGGCATTTGAGTGACAAGAGATAAGAGGAGGGAGAAGTGTTCTGCATGTATTGCCATATTTTTTCAGTGAAATATGGAGCAAGGTTTTCAGAAGAGGGGGGAAGGAGAAGGGAAACCATTGAAGGTTTGAGAAGAGATGAAAAGGCTTGAGAAAATTATTGTTGTTGAGTGGGATAGCAAGTCAGTGTGTTGTGATTTTTTTCTCTATAACTTACCATCTTGGAGAGCTGCCCAGGACAACGAGAGGTTAAGTAACTTACCCTGAGTCACACAGCCAATAAGGGTCAGATGTATGACTAGAACCTGGTTCTTCCTAACTCAAAAGCCAAATCTCTATCCATTGTGTCATGTTGCCTCTTTACAGCAAGTATTATTCATCTCCATTATATAGATAAGGAAACTGAGGCCCAACGTGGTTGCAGTTTCTCAGGACCACACAGCTAATAAGTATCAGAGCCAGAATTCAAACACAAAGCTCCTGATGTCTAGTCCATTGTTCTTTCTTTGTTCTATGCTCTATGCTGCCCTTCAGTCACATTGTTGGTGTGAGAAGTACTTTGTAGTATAGTCTTGGACAATGACTGGAAAGGATTGGTAAGAATTCATACTTTTATTGGCAAAAGTTCTGTCCATAGCTTTCAAGAGAGAGTGGAATGGACCACATGTATCTAGCTCCTACTCTGCCATTTCTTCAGTAAAGTACTCATCCTAATGAAATCATGGCTCTTCAGAGTTGAAACAAAATGCTCCTATAAGAAAGAAAATCCCATTTTTCATGTTTAATTCACAACTTCATTATAGTTGAGGCATGGGGCTTTGTAGCAGCAAGCAATCCACCATACCCAGGGTGGCTGCCAACACAAGTTCTTAGATCTGCTTTTCTAAAGGAAAGCAACTCAAAATGGGTTAACAATCTTGCTTTAATCAATCAAACATATCATTTATCTAGTTCAGGGGAAAAAGTCAGCACCCCAAACTTCAGAGGATAAAGACAGGTTACAAGTAGAAGTTACAAGAAGACAGAGAAACATTTCAAGCAGACAAGCCTCCAACTGTCTGACCATTACATCCATACCTAGTCATAGTTACCAGAGAGGGAAGCGTCAACATCTGGGTTTTCAAAGCTGGGGGGGGGGGGAGGCTCTCAATGGCTGACCAGAGTCTCACCTGGTCAAATCAAACAACTCTTCTCAAAGGGAATTCCAAATCAAAGGCTCACATCAGGGTTTGTATAGCCTTCTCCTGGCTCAGATAATGTCACAACCCTCTTGACCCACTGCCCAATCACAGAGCACCAAGCCTCCTGCCACAGGCTCCAGGTGCACTTAAGCCTATCAAAGGGCCTAGGGGCAAGGAAGATCTTAAATTTCCATTCCCATAACAGGCTTCCAGCTGAATTATGAATAGAGTTGAGTATATATACCATGCACGATCATGAATTTTCAAAGAATTAAATTATAGTTAGTCCTAATTTACCAATGGGCTGTGTTCCTAATCTATAAATGGTGGTTGTTTCATAAGCCAGTTCAGAAAAATTTATAAAAGCCTACTTAATCCATGATGTCAAGTCAATACATCAACATACATCTATTGTAGTTGTTCAGTCATTTCAGTCATGTCTGACTCTTTGTGGCCCCATTTTCAGTTTTCTGGCAGATACCAGAGTGGTTTGCCACCTCCATCTTCATCTCATTTTACAGATAGGGGAACAGGTTTAAACAGGGTTAAGTGACTTGCCTGGGATCACACAGCTAGTAAATGTATGAGATCAGATTTGAACTCAGATCTTCCTGATCACAGACCCAGCACTCTATCCACTTCACCATGTAGTTGCCCCTAATGCATTTATTAGGTACTTGTGTGCCAGGTACCATACTAAGCCCCAGGGACACAAAAAAGTGAGAAAGAGTAGTGTCTGATCTTAAGGAGCTCACAACCTAATAGGGGAGATAACATGCAAACAACTATATACAAAGAAGACATATACAGGATAAATTGGCGATAACTTCAGCACTAATATTAAGGTCGACATGGAAGGGGACTATAACAGAGAGCCAGAAGGCAGAGGTGAAGAGGGAAGAAATTGTAGGAATGGGCACAGCCAATGAAAATGTACAGAATTGGGAGATAAAGTATCAGGTTCAAGAAACAGCAAGGCTATTAGTGTCACTGGATGGCAGAGTACTTGGGAGAGAGTAAAGTCTTACAGTAAAGAAAATTGGAAAGGTAGGAAGGAACTGGGCTATGAAGGGCTTTGAATGTCAGGAAAGGATATTATATTTGATCCTAGAAGTAATAGGGAACCAGTTTAATGACTAAGAGAGTGGAATGATCAGATCTGCACTTTAAAAAGATCAATTTGACAGCTTAATGGAAGACAGACTGTAGTGATAAGAGACGTAAGACGGGGAGACCAACCAGAATTCTACTGCAATAGAGCAAGAGTGAAGTAAAGAGGGCCTGAGTCAGAGTGATGCCAGTATCAGAGGACATAAGGGATTGCAAACAAAATATGCTATGAAGGTAGACACTACAGGACTTAGTAATTGATTGTATTTAATAGCACTGACAAGAGTTCTCGGTCCTCTGAACTGATAGCCATAGGATCAAAGTCTTAGAATTGTAAGGGAATTTGAGGCTATCTAGTTGAACCATCTAATTTTGAGGACACTGAAGCCCAAAGACGTTAAAATGATTTGCTTAAGATCATCCAAGCAATAAGTTTCAAAGCCAGGATTTGAATGTAGTTTCCTCTTACTGCAACTCACCATTCTTTCCTCTGCATCATTCAGACAAGCTTTCCCTACCTCTCACTATTCCCCACACTCCAATATTAATTACATTCTGGGTCCTCCATTTCCAAATTCAACCATCCATCCCTTTAGTGTGGCTGATTTTAACTAGATGTTAGAAGAACAATAATCTGATTAGACTAATTTACCCCTCAATTTATTTACCTTTTTAAAAGATGGTGCTCATTAACTGAAATGAAGCCCAGCCCCCTTTCCACTAGCCAGCCAGCCTTGCCCAGGAATGGGCCTCTAGGATCTTTAAATATTTCTAACTTTTAGAGTTTCTTTACTTCCTCCACTTCTGAATCCACCTCTTCTCTTGTGGCTCTCATGGCAACCAGAACTTTAGCCCTGAGTGGTGGTAGTAGGAAAATAGCCATTTGCAAGTGATAGATTGCCTGTACAATAAAATACAGATATTGAGTAGAATTGAATCTTTCCTTGATGATTCAAGACTTTGAACATGACTTTGTCATGCCTGAGGACCATCAATACAAATATCAATTACTAGCAAAAAAAATCTGCTAAATTTTCATCTATTTCTAGATAAATGGGAGTTAATATTGCTAATTTTATTGGCTGTGTTGCTATGGATATTGTAATAATATTTTACATTAATTAGCATTTGATATCAATAATAGAATAGGAATGTTTAGAAATTCTTAAGGCAAGAGAATTATTTTACTCTATTATTTACTATAGAAAGATAGGGAATCATCATTTGGCCACTATCTTAGACAGAAGAGAGGTGCCATCCATAAGGAATGAATTTAGTCCTAAAGAAAAACAAAGGAATGGACTGTGACCTTTAGAGACCCTTTCCTACAAAATGATTTCTTGATTTCAAATACTTTTAATAGAGAAATTTTTGCCAATCTTATTCTCAGCAGGTTCCTTAGGGACACTAATAGAAACAGCTTTTGAAACATAAGGCATATTCTCCCTGAGACGTATTGTTCCTCTTTCAATCTCTTCCTTCCAAGATGGTCTGAGTGTAGCTCCAGGCTCACTTGACCTATCTCAGCCTCAATGAATTCATCTGAAAATGGGCACCTATTCCACAGTGCTGTTGTGAAGGTCATCTATGTAAAGGACTTTGTTAACCTTAAAATACTATATAAATGTTAGCTAGTAGGTATTTTTTTCCTTTCCCCACCAAGTCTTAAAGTCATACTGAGAAATGCCATTGCTCTGAAACTTATAATTATGACCCTGGGAAAAGTTTTGCCTTGTTTCCCTCATCTTTAAAAGGGCTACTACTTGACCTATTACTTCACAACGTTCTTATAAGAAAAGAGCTTTCTAAGCCTGAAAGAGTAATAGAAATGCGTGCTATTGCTAACAATGAGAATGACCAAAATTGTTCTTTCAGAAGCTAACACTAGAGATTTTTCCTTAGTGCCCTCACTGTTTTCTCTCCAGTAGTAAGAGCCCACTGAGAAGGAGAAAAGAATATTGCATTCAGGAGATGAGCAAAAACCATAATATTTCCTCCCCACTCCCAGTCTTTTGACTTTTCAGGCATAATTTGTTCTGAAAGAGAATCCAGCTTCTGAATCTGCTGATGGAAAACTCAACTCTGATGGAAAAAAAAATTTAAAGAAAAAAAAATCTTTCTTTGTATTTGTTCCAGAGAATTCTGGTTGTTTCATGATTGCTGCCTTGCTAACTGATACACTGTCACCACAGATAGCAGATATATGATTTAAGATGATTACACCAGGCCATTTTCTCTAGAGGGAAATATTGGAAGGGGAGAAGAGACATAGAGACAGAAATAGTTAAAATCTTTGTTTAAATCTAAAAGTACATGTCCCTGCATCAAAGGAATTCTATCAATCCCTACATTTCATATTCTCTGACCTATTCATGATTGATCAAGTCAAATCAACAAGCATTTATTAAGAAACTACTATGTGCCGGGCATCCTGCCGAATGCTAAGGACACAAAGAAAGCAAAAAACAGTCCTTCCTTCAAGGAGTTCAAAGTCTAATGGGAATGGGGAGAAAAGGAAAAGTGAAGAGACATCATGCAAACAATTATGCATAAACATTATATATATATATATATATATATATATACACACACACACATAGGATAAATTGGACATTATCTCAGAGGTAAGGTACTTACAGCAAGAAAAATCAGAAAAGATTTCTTGCAGAAAACAGAATTTTAGCTGAGATTTGAAGGAAACCAGAAAAAGGCAAGAGGCAGAAGCAAAAGCAGAGGGGTAAACTCCAAGCATGGGAGGCTGAGAGTGACAATACATGGAGTTGGGAGATGGGGTGTCTTATGTGATGAACACAAAGGAGACCAGAGTCACTGGATCGTAGAGAACAGGGATCAGAGTAAGGTGTTAGCTGACTGGAAAGGTGGGAAGAGGCCAGGTTATGAAGGATTTCAAAAGCCAAACAGGATCATTTTCCAGTGGTTACTTGGTTGCTTGCTTAAGCTAGTTTGGTACCTTTAAAAAAGGCTCAAGCTCTGATGTCTATTTTAAAATAAAACACAGCCCCTTATAGTTTATTCTATTCTAAAGTCACTCTGTGGTCTGGATACAGCTGACTGCCTGTGCTATTGTCCTATGGGTGCCTTAATTTTCCAGGGCCAGCCCAGGGCCCAAGAGTGTTGCCAAGGTAAGGAAAAGGGCATAGCTCTTTAGATTCCTTCTGTAGGTGTGCTTCATCAGTAGTTTCTATACTATTTCCAAACCCTGTAGCCTATATTCAAGGTGGCAATGACTATGTTTCTGTTCATAGAGATTCAGAACCAGACTAACAAAGTTAAAGATCTTAAAAACGGAGACACTGATGGAGTCATTCTATAGAACTAAGGAGCTGTCAGTCTCAAATCCCTTTGCTGCTTCCATAACCAAACTTCAAATGTTAAGTCTACTCACGCTGCTCTTCCCATTCACGATCCTCCTTCTCACTGGCTTGGCTCTGCTGCTGGGCTTGCTTCAAGGTCCAGTATAACTCTTTGGCTCTCCGCTCTTCCTGAAGGCGAATCTGCATTTCTCCCCTTTTCCTCTCCTCTTCTTCTTTTCTCTAAAATAGGACATATTGAGAAGGCTGTCAGATACTTTACTAGGGAGAGGAAAAGGGAGTCTATGGGAAGGGGAGGAGAGTAAAGCCTCCATAACATGGGTTCTGAGGGCCAAGGCATTTTGTCAAAACACCTGCATAACTGTCTAGGAAACCCACTTCCAACCATGTCTGGGCTCCCATTGGCTACAAATCAGCAATGTTCCCAGAAACAAATTCAGCCTGACGAGCTATTCGGCTGGGAAGCCTCATGGAAAGAATATGATTTGTATCTGTGAACATCTCCCCAGTACTAAGTTGTTCCAGTACAAAATGCTAACAGAAGCAAAACAACAGATTTATTTCCTTTTCAGTGGCCCTAACAAGATATGATTTAGTTGCTAAAATTTTTTTAGAATATAGACTTATCTTCCAATTCAAAGATATACTTTCTAAACAACTAAAAAAGGATCCAAGCAATCTAGTCAAGTCAAGTGCTTCTCTTTGGAGGCAACATACCCACCATACCCCTTTCAGTGGGTT
Source organism: Gymnobelideus leadbeateri (assembly GCA_011680675.1). Classification (NCBI taxonomy): domain Eukaryota; kingdom Metazoa; phylum Chordata; class Mammalia; order Diprotodontia; family Petauridae; genus Gymnobelideus; species Gymnobelideus leadbeateri. The sequence goes on from WOXC01001790.1 coordinate 110,588, forward strand.
TTGACAATCCAATTCTCTGCAGTCTTTTCCCCAGGAGTGACTTCACTGCTTCAGATTGTATTTAGGATCGTATCCCTGCCCCCAGCAGCCTATGTAAAATTGCATTATTTAACAGTAAGCAAAAGAATGGGGCTTTTTGCTCACTAACTTTCTTTAATCACCAAGAATAAGACTATCACAGAAGTCCAGAAGGCCTGGAGAAAACCTATGGGGGGATGCTCTCATACTTTGGAAACACTTAAATGTTTAAGAAAAACATAATCTTTCCAATTCAATAGAAAATATACCAAGGCCTTTGTTGATTTATGGCATGTCCAAAATGGAGGCAAACTCTTACGCAAGATGAAGGCTGTGGTCTGGATTCCAATCTCTATTCTTCAGACACAAGCAACTTCTGGATAAAGATTAAGAACCCTTCAAGTAGCATTTGAAAATAATGCCTCATCAATAAGAAAGTTATAATAGTATTTCAGTTAAAGCAGTATTGTATCTATATTAATCCCTCATTAGGCTACTCCCAGTAATGCTCTGATAATGAATCCATGATGAGTTATTAGGGGTAGATAAATAGTACAAATCACTATTGATATAGAGATACTCTCATTTATTTTTTATGCATCTATATGGTGAAATAAATTTTGCATTTAAGGGAGAAATACGTAGTAAAGAATGTAGAATTTCTGAAGCAAGCATAGTTTAGTATAAATTAATGAGTTTCTGAAGCAAGTATGGCATGCTAGAAAGAGCCAAGGACTTGAAGTCAGAAGAGCTGGATTCTAATCCCAATTCTGCTATTTATGACCCGTGTGACTTTAAACAAGTCACTTACCTTTCAGGGCCCCAGTGTCTTCAGTATGGTGTAGTGGAAATATCTCTAGATATGGAATTAGAGGATTTAGATTCAAATCCCAGCCTTGTCACCTACATGTCCTTGGTTAAATCACCTAACCTTTACAACCATCATCAGTAAAGAGAAATTATTAGACTTAATGGCCCCTGAGGTCCCTCCCAATTTTAGATCTATGACTGGATGATTTCTAAGGTTCCTCCCAGCTCCAACATTTCTTAATTCGGATTATCAATCTCTTTCCACTTAAAAATAGCTATTTGGATACATTAGGAAGCAGTCATGCAAGCCCAGCTCAAGTCTTAGCTCCTCCATAAAACCTTCTCTGACCACCCTGACCCTCACTGATCACTCAATTAAATTCAACAAACATTTATTGAATGACTACTATATGCAGAGTGCTATGGTAGGAATAAGGCATACAAAGACAAGAAGAGAAATCCTTCCTACAATCAAAGAGCTTACATTCCACCAAGGGGGAAAGTGACTTTAAAAGTCTTGGATGAGGGTCTTAGGGAACTTTATCTTGTGGGTTTCATGATAAGGCTGTAAGGCAGGTGCTACAGTGTCCATTTTACAAATGAGGAAACCAGTTTAGAGAGCCAACCCAATGGTCACAGAGTCTAAGTAACGGAGAGGGGACATGACTTTGAATTCAGAACATTATCCACTACGCCATACTTCCTCACTCCCTTCTCTTCAACATAGTGCCATTTATACAACTCATTAGGCATTTGCTTTGGGATATCTATTGTACTATGGTCTCATCTCTCGGGTATGTGTTCTTATTCCACATTGCGTGTGGGCTCGTGTTTGTGTGTCTGATTTCTCCAAAAAGATCATAAGCCCCTTAAAAGCAGGGACTATTTTATATTTCCTCATGTCCCCTGAAGTACCTTACACCCCACTGAGATATAGAAACTATTTAATAAATAGTATTTATTGAATTAATTGTAAATTTAACTCAAAGGCAAAAAGTTCAATCACCGATATCCTCAGATTTCTGATGAATGCATGATTCAGATATGTGCAGTTCCCAATAGAATAGAGGAAAAGACAAGGGAAAGAAGGCGTGAAAGTGCCTTGGGAGCCCACCAAATGTTATCCATTGGAATCGAGACATTTCTCATGCTCTACTCTGTCTCTGGCAACTTTGTCTAATATACTTGTCTTTTTTTCTACAAAAATTCCAGAACCTAAAAGGAGTCATTACAGGAATCTTGGAAAGAAGGAATATGAAAGCATTATGCTGGCATGGATGTGTATAATGTGTGTTACCAATCTACTTTTCTTTGGAAACTGACCATTCCCAGTTGAATATTTAAAAAAAAGAGAGATTTTTCTCCAATTCAGACCTCATAACTTAAACCTCACAGGCCTCAATTGGCATTCTTAGCTCTGTTTAAATTACACCTTTCTGCAACTTGGTGCTGCTCCTTAGAATTCATATCCTGGTACAGAGGGGAGGGGAGAAGAAGGTGAATTTTGAAGGCGAAGATGGAGGGGAAGGTTGGTTTATTATTCTCGTGGTGATATAACTAAGATTTTCAACCAGACATGCCCCACTTTTTATCAGACCTCCTTGAGAATTATCTCGTTTGCATATACCTAATGGATCCCCTTAGGAATCCAGTATTTCCTCCACAGCACTCAGCTTCTTAATAATTGGCCTGTTTTGTTGTTAAGTCTAAGAATTATTTTACATACTTAATGAGGAAGAGCTAGTTACCAAATGACTCCAAGATGGTTCTCTGAAAGGCTCTTTAAAGTACATAAGGTGCAAACATTATTCTTAGCGAGTGTTGATTGATGATGATAAAGGCCTCCCAATGTTTTTGTTCAAGGTTGAGAAAAGATCGAGCCAATTCTTGATATTACCTCAGTGACCCATCATTAAAGAGAAGACCCTCATTTAAACTTTGGCCCAACACCAAGTACAGTAGGTGAAAGAAATTAATTTAGAATGAATTCAGATGTTGTGCCTATAGGCAGTAAAACATCTTGTATTCTATTTAAAGGATCTGTAGTAATCCAATCAATAATCATTCATTAAATGCCTATAATGTGCCCTGAATTGTGCTACCATGGATGGGAAACCTGCCACCTCCAGGCTGCATGAGGCCTTCTCCCCTTAATAAAAGAATTTGTTTTGTAAAATTTGGACTCAGTCAAAAGGCTGCACCCTAGCACCTAGAAGACCACATGTGGCCTCAAGGCCCCAGGTTTCCCACCCCTGGACTAGACCCGAGGAATGGAATAGGGACTACATCTCTGATTACATTGGTATGAGGAACTCCTTCTAACAATGCAGGTTAGCACCTTCTGAGCAACTTACTTATTCTGTTGTCTGCAGAGACACACTGAAGAAACTCTCTACTGCTCTAGCCATTAAGATGTAATTGGGAAATGTTTAACAAAATAAATAAAAATTATATTTTTCTTGCTGTCATTTTTTAATTGTGTCCAATTCTGTTACCCCTGTTTGAGATTTTCTTGGAAAAGGTACTGGAGTGTTTTGCCATTTCCTTCTCCAGCTCATTTTACAGATGAGGAAACTGAGGTAAACAGGGTTAAGTGATTGGCCCAGGTCATACAACTAGTAAGTGTCTGAGACCAGATTTGAACTCATAAAGGTGAGTCTTCCTGACTCTAGGCCCATTACACTACCCATTGAGCCACCTTGCTGACACCCCCTCTTCCTCTCTCCCCGCCAAATTTAGTACAACACAGATAATGTTAACGTGTGGTTTTCTGAGCGAATGTAAGCCCACCAGTATTGGTTTCTATTTGAGTTTCACACCCCAACTAGAACACTGAGAGGTTGGGTGACTTCCCACCTACCCCACCCCCACCCCTCTCTTAGAGGCAGTACTCAAACCTTTACTTGGCTTTAAGACTGACTCCCTATGCCCTATATCATGTTGTCTCTGGGTATACAAAGACAAAAATGAAATGGTTCCTGACCTCAGGGAGCTTATGTTCTACCAGAGGAAACCAACTATGTGTTCATAACGCAATATATATAGAAGGTGAATACAGAATAGTTTCAGGGGTCCTAGTACCTGGGGGATCATGGGAGTGGTTGCCCTTAAACTGAGCCTTGAAGGGATCTAGGATTCTAAGAGGAAGAAGTGAGAAGTGAGGGAGGCATGTCTGTATTCCAGACATGAGAGATAGGCAATGTAAAAGCACACAGATCAGAGTTGGAACATGACTTACAAGGGGCAGCCAGTGAGCATTTCTGACTGGTATGTAAAATATATTCAGAGGGTATGTGTAAGAGGCCTAGAAAGAGAGAATGGAGGCAGACTGAGAAAAGCTTTATTTGCGAGGAGAATGGAACCTACTAAGGACAAGAACTATGCCATTTTAATCTTGAATTACAGTGTACAGTACAGTGGTAAGTACCAGGCCTGACTCATAGTGGCTACTTGATTTTTTAATTTTTATTTACTTAATTTTTAATTTATGGAATTAAGCAAACATTTCCATAACATAGCATAATAAAAACAAGATAATTACTCATGGAACTGCAAATCTACTGTGTATAACTTGCTATTACTTTTAAATATATAATAAAATTATTATATAACTTTTTTCTTTTTTTCTTCCCTCCTCTGCACTTGAAATGGCTACCATTAGATACAAATATATGTCTGTGTACATATATACATATATATGTATATAATTCAAAATCATTCTATACATACTTTTAAAAGTCTTGAATTGAATTAATCAGGTAAATATTTCTCCACTGATGAGGATTACAGCCTTTCTATAACTTGGTAGACCATCATTCTAGGTTGCTGTAGCTTAAAAATTCGTCACCCTATAGCCAGAGGGGTATTGAACCTCTCTGAAATTATTCTCAAGCAATAGAAAAACAATGAGGAGAGGTCCAAACTAGAAATCTTCTAACTTGGTCAGACATTCTACAGTATAATATGTGGGCCATAAACTTGGTTTGGGAGATACACACACACACACACACACACACACACACACACACACACACACACACATCCTATTTATATGTTTTATATATACTATTTATATATTTATATTTATTAATCATACCTATTTATATATACATACTAATCCTATGTATTTTATGCATTTAAAAACATTATTCCAATGATGGGTCCATAGGCTTTACCAGTCTGCCAAAAGTCTCTATGACATAAAAAGGTTAAGATCCCCTAATGTAGCCCTTGTGCTTTCCTGGCCCTTTAAAGAGCCCAAGGTCACATTTACACCTATTTGTTTAAAAAGACTTCAGCAGTTTTTCAAGAGCAGAGTGGAACTAGCCCCCATGGTCTTCTTCAGAGCTTTTTCTCATGAGTCAGAACGAGATATGGTTGCAGTTCTATTCTCTGGACCAGTTGTGGACATCAGTCCAGTCTCCAATCTCTCACATTGTTTCCACCTCTTGACCTAGGAATTTGCCTTGGATTGCAAAAGAGGAAGTACAGAGGCAGAATGTCCAACAAAATCAATTTTGTTGCTGGTCTAATAGCTACCCTTGCTTATCCTTTAGTTCATGATTCCGATCCATGATTCAGATATGATGATTCCACTGATGCCTACTCTAAACCCAGTCTACATCTGATAATGACTTCTTGCTGTGTTCTTAGGTTCTTCAAATGTGATCAGATGACCCACCAGAGAAGAGAAGTTTTCCCCATCTGATTTTCCTGCACCCAATATATCTAGAAGAGAAAGATCTAGCAATTCTTTTTTTTAAAAAAAGAATTCTTTCTTTCTTTCTTTCTTTCTTTCTTTCTTTCTTTCTTTCTTTCTTTCTTTCTTCCTTCCTTCCTTCCTTCCTTCCTTCCTTCCTTCCTTCCTTTCTTTCTTTCTTTCTTTCTTTCTTTCTTTCTTTCTTTCTTTCTTTCTTTCTTTCTTTCTTTCTTTCTTTCATTTTTGGAGGGCAATTGGGGTTAAGTAACTTGCCCAAGGCCACACGGCTAGGTTTTTATTTGTGTGCGCATTAAGTGTCTGAGGCCAGATCCCTGTAATGGAAATGCAAATTTAAAGATCTTCCCTGCCCCTAGCTTAAGTGCACCTGGAGCCTGTGGTGGGAGGCTTGTTTTTCAGGAAAGCCCACACCTTGATACTTTGTGACTGGGCAGTGGGTCCAGAAGGTTGTTACATTCTCTGAGCCAGGAGAAGGCTATATAAACCCTTAGGAGAGGCTTTGCTTTGGGGCTCACTTTGAGAAGTGTTGTGTGATTTGACCAGATGAGACTCTGGGAAGCCGTTGTTGACAGCCCCCCGGCTTTGAAAACCCAGATGTTGATGCTTCCCTCTCTGGTAACTGTGATTTGGTATTGATATAATGGTTGGACAGTTTGGAAGCCTGTCTGATCTGTAAGTTCTGTAACTCTGAAGTTTGGGGTGCTGACCTTTTTCCCCTGAACTAGGTAATGTATGTTTGTTTGATTAAAGTAAGCTTGTTAACCCATTTTGAGTTGCTTTCCTTTTGAAAAGCAGATCTAAGAACCTGTGTTGGCAGTCACCCTGGGGATATTGGGGTGCTTGCCGCTACAATCCGAACTCAGGTCCTTCTGACTCCAGGGCCAACGCTCTACTCACTGAGCCACCTAGCCGCCCCATCTAGCAATTCTTGATAGTTGTTAACTTGTGAAATTATCTCCATGGGCACAGCTAGGTGGTCAGTAGAGCACTGACCCTGGGGTCAGGAGGACCTGAGCTCGGATCCAGCCTCAGACACTTAAAACACACACACACACACACACACACACACACACACACACACACACCCCTAACCGTGTGATCTTGGGCAAGTTACTTAATCCCAATTGCCCTCCAAAAAGCAAAAAAAAAAAAAAGAAAAAAGAAATTATCATCTCCTCTATACTATTATAAGTATAAGGGAAGCATGTATAGAATACATACCCAAGTGTCAAATTCTTTAAGAGAATTGCATTCTCTCACCTTGCATACTCTCCCTATATCCCCAGAGGGCTTATGTATGAGTTGGATGTTGATCTGAAATAAAGCTGGAAAGTTAGGTTAGATCCAAACTGCAAAAGGCTTTTGAATGCCATGCTAAAGAGTATGTATTTTACCCTAGAGGTAATAGGGAGTCACTGAAGGTTCTTGAGCAAGGAAGTGACATACAGAGAAAAAGGATTTGTCATTTAGAAAGATTTCTTGAGCAAACATGGAAAGATATCAAAACATTCTATTTCTCCCAACATGCAGCACATATCATATTTTTCACACAAAAATTTTCCTGGATCTCAAATGAGACATGTCACACCCTATCTTCCAGGACTTCCCACTGCTTTGCACTTCAGAATGGTGTGTTGTCTCCCTTTTGCTTTCCTAATGCATGGTGGTGTAGAACAGTGGGTTTTGTCACAAGAGCCTGTAAAATAGACCTTCTGAGGGTCAGCATCAATGCACTGGGGAGATGGGAAGACCACAAGCATGATGCAACATGATCTTACAACTAAATTGTGATGGAGGACCAAACTTTGAAAAACTTTGTCACTGGCCATAGTCAAAGATGAAGATCATTCCTTAAAGTGAATTGTCATTTTCTAGGCAGATTGGTTGTTATCATGGCAGCTAGGTGATTCAGTGGATAAATTGCCAGGTCTGAAGTCAGGAAGACTCTTATTAAGTTCAAATCTGGCTTTAGACACTAACTGCATAACCCTAGGCAAGTCACTTAATTTTGTTTTTCTCAGTTTCCTCAACTGAAAAAAACAAATGAGCTGAAGAAGGAAGTTGCAAACCCTTCCAGCATCTCTGCCAAGAAAACCCCAAAGAGTCAGATGCAAGTGAAAAAAGCTGAACAAAGGATTGGAGGAAAAGTTAGTTTATTTTGAAATTTTTCTTATTGAGAAAAAGGGAAATTCTGGGGAATGCCTGAATTATTCAGAGGACTTCCTCAAGGCTGTTTCTCACACCCAAAAATGGTGAATCTGCTGGAGTACATTTAAAAGATAAGGGTTGAAAAAAAAGTTTAAAAGCTAAAGGATGGTTATTCTGCCTTGGGCTGAGCTATCCTTTCTGATGAGAAAGCATGAACTCACCTATCTAATGGCCCCAGATCATTCTTCATATCTCATTTAATCATCCACCAAGAAACTCAAGCCTTACTTGGACTTCTTGCCATCTACTACATGACATACTCCCCTCCCCCCAACACTATAATTACCCTTCCACTTTCCATCCCTTGCTCTTGGAATCGTAATCCAATCTGCTTATCCAATCTAATACTGTCATTGCTATTGGAAAGTATATGACAATCTGCTTTATTACTCTTCTAGCAAGCCCTCTGACTCTCCAGAGCAAAATAATCTTTCCTGGTTATCATTCCTATATTTAGGCTATCTTCCCATCATCACTATCACCATCATCACCATCACCATCATCAAAATCACCTTTATATTGTGCTTTAACATTTGCAATGTGTTTTAAATGGATTATCTCATGTTATCCTAACAACAACCCTGTGAGGTAGTTACCATTATTGTCCTCAATTTCCAGATGAGGAAACTGAGGCTAAGGGAGGTTAAGTGATTTGTCCAGAGTCACACAGCTAGTAAATGCCTGTATCAACTCCTATCTCACTTTTGTATTTGTCTCTCCAGCACCTACCCAATGCCTGGCACAGAGTAAACACTTAAGAAATGTTCCTTCCTCGCTTATGAGGTCCTTGTTACCTGACAATATCTTATTACATGATGCACTAGGTTAAGAACATATTTTCATATTTTTATTAATAAGAAAAGAGGCAGTGTGGCATAATGCATAGAGAGTCTGACTCAGACACACGCTAGACTTAGGACCCTGGGCAAATCACTTAACTTAGTGCCCTGTGTAATTCACCAAGACTTTAACTTGCAGAGATATTGTCTATCTGCACTGGCAGAGAGAATTTCAATATTAAGCACTCTCTAAAGTAATGAAATTAGGGGTCTTCTCTCTACCCCAAATACTCAGAAGGAAATTCTGCTTTTTTTCAGTTGCACACTTTAGAAGCAGGTACACATTACCTAGAATCTTCATTCCATTCTATCTATCTACACACTTACCTACCCACCTCTCATAGAGATGTAAATAAAGTAACTTTAGATCCCTAAAATAAGTCCATTTAATCTTTTCCATTGATACTTAGGAGAAGTTTGGCTTAGTAAATGCAGGGCTAGCAAAGGAAGAAGACTTGGGCTCAGTTACTGCCCACAGTCTGTGAGATCTCAGTGCTCTAGGCAAATCTAGAAAACTGTAAGTCACAGAGAACTTGTCAGACAGCTTTGGGAGAGAAGTCTGCTCTTATAGGAGCCCCCTGTATCAATTAAATCACAAGACCTGTTCCCTGTCTTTAATTTTTTTCTGTTCCTATTCATAGGCTGAATAAAAACTCAGAATCTAGGACATGTCCCTTATTTACCTGCCACTATTCTCAGATATGGATTCTCTCTAACTCAATAAGTATTTTCAGCTTTATCACTAGGACTTGGCACAGTATTTTCAGTGAGTAGGCACTTAATAAATGTGGACTACATTAAGTAGTTTGTTTTGAAAATAATGATGTCAAACAAAAAATGGGAGGGAGGAGGGGAATCACACACCAAAAGTCTGAAACTCAAGATTTCAAAAAACAGTAGTCTCTCTATAGTTGGCAATATTTCTAAATATAAGTTTTATATAATGAGACACGAACCATAAACTATTTCAAAATACAGTAAAAGTAAGTTTTGTTTTTATTCAATTACTATTTAACCACACAATATAAATAAATCTATTCATACAATAAAAAAAGAAACGTTCCTTCATTCACTCATTTGATTTTGAGAAATTCACAAGAATCTGAAATAAACTCATTATAACAGAAGAAATCCAACTGGCCAAGTACTTGAGATAGAATATGTCCGAGCAATGTTCTAAGCATAGAAAGGAAGTTTATGTAGTATTGTTGTCTAAATAAACTTCCTTAACTTAGCCAACCAATACTATTACAACTATAATTGTTTTGCCCAAGCAAGAGGGAGGTCATGAAGGAGCAATTATTATTATTCCTATCAACATGATTATCAATTATAGTAGTAGTGATAGCATTCACTAAAAATGTCACTTTCCTCCTTTCTACTAATAATTATTTTAAAATACAAATATTTTAGTTAAAATGAAATGTTCAATTTAATTGGTCTATTCCATTTCCAGGAAAATCCTGAGAAGATGGATACCTTTTCCACATGGGTCCAGAAGACCTTGCTGGGCCCAGAAGACCTTGCTGGGCCCAGGCCAGCTCTCTTAGCAACTCAGCTAATCTAGTCTGTCTCATCCTGATAACTCCTCAGTCATTTCACACCATACGTGACCCACACAGGTCATTCGTATCTGCCTACTACCAATGGAAAATATCACTGAGCTGGAGGTGACTCCCCAACGGACTCCAGTAGGCACCTGGGCTCCTGATGACTCCATAAACTGATGAGAAAAGGCCAAAGTAGGAGAAGACAATAGAGAGAGTGGTTCATGTGCTCAGATGTACAAACAAACCTGGAGTCACCGGACCTGAGGCTAGCTGTCTCAGTACCAAACAGTTACCACAATTATAGCTACATTTTAAACACATCAGACTAAAAATGATCACCCAAGGTGCATTATTTAGCACTTTAAGAGGGAAAAGAATGCCTAATTCTCAATATTGCCAGGTCTTTTATTTGTGATTAAAACCAGACTATTAGAGCAAACTACAATGACATCGATGAGAGATAAGGAACAAGAGAAGAAAGTGAGTTCAACCTAAATGCATGACAGGGGTACACATGGCTCCTGAGAGCAATAATGTTCACAGTGATGATGATGATGATGATGATGATGATAATTGTCAGATAGTTGGTGCAGTGCTGAACTTGGGATCAAGAAGGTCTGAGTTCAAATTCTGCCTCAAACATTTATTAGTTATGTAACCCTGGGCAAGTCACTTGGAAATGTTAATTCACAAGGAAACTTTCTCAGTTTCTTTATCTGTGTAATAGGGAATAATATTAGTACCTTTCTCCCAGGTAGGTCCTCATTTGTTCTCAGGATCTAATGAAATAACATACATAAAGTGCTTTATAGTTCAAATTGCTATAAAATGCTAGTTATTATTATTATTATTATTATTATTATTACATTTCATTATCTGTAAAATAGGGTAGAATCCAATCCAAGAAATTTTCATTTTTCTCTTTGTAACCCCAGTACTTTGCACAGGGCCTAACAGATATCACACTTAATAAATATGATTAATTAATTCATTAAAATGAAGCATATAGACCAAATGATTTTTAAAATCACTTCCAGTTCCAGGGGTCTATGTTTCCCAATAAGAAAATATCTCACCAGATTTCAAGTTAAAGTAGCTTGTGAAGAAAGATGGTAAAAGGGTCCTATTCTGGCCCATAGTCATAGTAATGACTTCCTCAATGTGCTGCTTAGTCATGATATGACCGTATAAATCAATCAATCAATAAACATTTGTAAGTGGTTATTATATGCCAGGCACTATGCTAAGCACTGTACATAAGTACCCATTTTATTTCTTTTCCTGGTACCTTCCATGAAAATGTGAAACTGTTTCAATCTTAGCTACCCTAGGAAGTACTATCATACTTTTTGAAAATACACCAGCAGGTTTGCTTCAGCTCCCTTCTCCTTCAATTGTTATCTTCTTCCATTGATGAGTTCTTTCCAGAACCTCCATTTTGAGGAAAGGCAAAGACAAATCATCTTCATTCTCTGGACTTTGTCACTACATTATCAGCATGGATACCTCCTTTCCTTCTTTTCAGTTCCCTTTTGTGTGCTAGGGCTACATGGAACAGTGGTGTGCTGAGCTGAAGTCAAAAACACATCTTCCTAAGTTCAAATCTGGCTTCAGACACTCTTTGTGACCCTGGGCAAGTCACTTAACCCTGTTTGCCTCAGTTTCCTCATCTGTAAAATGAGCTAGAGAAGAAAATGGCAAACCCTTCCAGCATCTCTGCCAAGAAAACCCCAAATTGGGGCGGCTAGGTGGCACAGTGAATACAGCACCGGCCCTGGAATCAGGAGGACCTGAGTTCAAATTTGACCTCAGACACAACACAAAAACTAGCCATGTGACCTCAGGCAAGTTACTTAACTCCAAATTGCCTTCTAAAAAGCAAAAAAAAAATGGGCTCACGAAGAGTCAGACACAACTGAAAATGACTGAACAACTACACAACTATATTAGAACGTAATTTCCTCGAAAGCACATTGTCTTTTTACTTGTATTTATATTTGCAGTATATTGCTCAGTACCAGAGCATGACAACTGCTTAATAAATGTTTCTTGACTTGACTTGGTATCCATTTCCTGTCTCTTGACATCAGTGAATCAGAACTTTGGCTAAGTCACAGTTCTATCCTTTGAAAAAAATCTTCCTAAGACATATGACCATTGCCCATCCTCCATCTATGAGCTTGTATGTAACCTGGAGGAGGCTTCCATCCCATACTGAAAGTTAAGATTCCAGCAGACTCCTTGAATTCTGGTGTGACATTGTCAGCGGGGTTTATTAAGTACCAACTATATATACTGGAAAGATAAATTGGAAAAAACAGATCCTGTTCTGAGGGTCAAAGTCTAATGGAGAAACAACATGTAGATAGATAGATAGATAGACAGATAGACAAATAGGGATATATGGATCTATAACACATATATGTAAATATACATGTGCACATACACATGCATGTATACATATACACATAAATGCATTGTATGCATGCATACACATGAAGAGGATAAATCATGAATAGTCTCAGAGGGAAGGCACTAAGATCAGGAAGACACAAAAAGTCTTCTTGCAAAAGGTAGGTCTTTAATTGAGGCTTGAAAGAAGTCAGGGAAGCCAAGAGGAGGAATTGATGAAGGAGAGAAAGAGTAGAGAAATAGAGTGCCCTGCATAAAAAGAACCTATTACCCTGAGAAATGCAAGCTGTAAATGGAAATAACTCCAGTCGATAAAAGACTAGTCTTGGAGTCAGAAGAAGGCCTGAGTGACCCAGGGCAAGTCACTTACCCTCTCTCAGACTTAGTTTCTTCATCTGTAAAATTAGGAATGATAAAAGCACCTACTTCAAGAGAGTGTTGTGATGATGTAATCAAATAGCACATATAAAATATATATGTACAACACATATAAAGGCTTTGCAAATCTTTAAGCACTACAGAGAAACTAAGCAATAGCTAAATAATAATTTACTCACGTATTTTGTACCTCGTGGTTTACAAAGCACTTTCCTCACAAGAGTACTTTGGGGGTAGATAATGTAAGCATTTTCATGTTACAGAAGGGGAAATGGAAACTTAAGAGATATGACCTACTTCTGGGGCGTAAGACTCATGGTTGGGACTAAAACACAACCTTCTGGATTCAATGATGCTATTATTAATATTAGCTAGCATTTTATATGGAGTTTTAAAGTTTGCAAAACACTCTACAAATATTATCTAATTTGATCTTCACAATCATGTTGAGAGGTAGGTGTTATTATCCTCATTTTATAGATGAGGAAACTGAGGCAGACAGAGGCTAAATGACTTGCCCAGGGTCACACAGCCAGTAAATATCTAAGGTAGGATATAAACTCAGTTCTTCTTCCTGATTGCATGTCCTAGCATTCTATCCACTGTACCATCCAACTGCTAAGTCCCATATCCTTTTCCATGACACGTGTCATCCATCTCCCAGATCCATTGACTCATAGAATGATTGAATCTGCCAGTTAGAAGGAACTTCAGAGATTATCGAGGTCAGTCTCTTATCTGAAACACAAGATCTCCCTACAATATCACTGATGGGTGATTGATACCAACCTTTCCTCCCCGCCCTCCCTTGAATATTTGTCCTTCTTGTTGTTTGTCCTTTTTTGGAGAGGACCAATAATGTCACAGGGTGATATCCTAATTCCTGTGTGATTTAGACTTAAGTGAGGCAGAGCTGAGCAAACCCGTCAGCCTCACTCTCTTCCAGTCATCAAAGTCCAGTGGCAGGACAAAAGTTAAGATGACTGGCGATGACCCAGGATGCAGTGTAAACCCTTGGCACTCAAATGCCTGACCAAGCTCTAAGCATGTGAAAGCACCTGCTTCAGTGACCCTCATGACTGTTGGAACAATTAGTTTTCACGTGCCCATTCCACCAGGGAAGTCTTCACACACAGAGTAGACACCTCGATAACTCATGGATAGGTTTGAGGCCCATTGGTTGCCCTCAGCCTGGTTTAGCCCATCTGCTAAGATGGTTTATCAAGGTTGTTCGTGCTATAGCTTCTTGGAGCCACAGGTAAGAGTACCTGGTAAATGAGCAGCCCTGAAAAAAACTTGGCAAGCCCTCACAATAGAGGTGCTAATCCTCCTTGAATACCCCATATCCCGCATTAAATACACCCTTGAATACTTACAGTGATAGGGAACTCACTAAGTTTGAGAGAAAATCCTCTCTAATCATGGACAGCACTTCTTATTAGAAATGGCTTTCTTATGCTGGGCAGAAATCCAATCACTAAGGAACCACCACAAATTTGAAGGGAATATTTCTAACTTTTTAAAGTTGTCAGCATTCATTTGTTCATTTCTTTATTCATTCAACTGAGGACTACAATGTACTATGGGCCTTATGACCTTGGAGGCACAAGGAAGATAAAATCTCTGCCTACAAGGAGAGCAATTGGCTGCTCTTTCCAAAACCTTCCATTCAGAGACAGAATCATAGCCAGAATGAGCCATTGGTCAGATCTAGTGTGGTAATAATTCTAGTGTACTTAGACCACCCTTCAGGAGAAGTGGGACACTACATTAGCATTATCCCATTAGTGTTACTGTTAAAGAAGGATACCTCCTAAGAAAATGTTATTGTAAGCATATCCTCCTATACTGCATCTTGTGTTTTGGCCCTACCCTTACCCTCTGCTCACCTGGACTGGCCCATCATTGACTGTAGTGAGGCACACTTTCCAGCTCCCACATCCTCTTTAGAGTATTACTTCAATATTAAAAGACTCTGAGATTTCTTTTGTAGAGGGGCTCACTCCCTTCATTTACAATATATCACAATTCTACACCTTAGTAGAGTCTTCTAATATTGCCATGGTCAAGAAATTCATCACTCTGAGACCATTCAGTCTTTCAGAATTTAGTAATTCTGGTCCTCAGATAATGGGCATTCAGTTATCACAGTACTCTTGGAATATTAATAAACAATGCCAATTACTTAAAACATGCTTATTTGTCCACATTAGAAGATGCATATTCATGGCTCTTAAATGTCAAACCCAGAGCCATCACACTTAGATTCCAGCATTATATATTAAATATTGCTTGACTTAGTTGGGAAGTAGTAAAATTAGTAATGACAAGGGGAAAACTTGCTCTGATAATGGAAAATATCGTTTATCTAGTCTAACCAACTTTAAAGCTCTATACTCATCAAGAGGTAGAAAAGCAATTGATTACCCCCAGGTAGGTGGGTCTGAGACAATTTGGTTGGAAATTAAACACGTCACCTGAATGGACAGTGAGCTTTAATGTTGCAAATCTGAATGTTTCAAGATAATGAAACTTTAATGGAGTTCAGGCTTTTTCCTTCCCCTTTTCTGAGACTGTTTTAAATATGCTGTGGTCATCACTGCAGAAGGATGATTAATGGCTTGTTAAATATTTTAAACTTGTTAAAGTGGGCTTGTTAACTGATCTTCATTTCATTCTGTACCCTGATTGAATCATTCATGAAAGTCACACTTCTTAAGGGCTTTCTGTGATTGCAGTTAAACATGAAGAGATTTTTAACCAAATGGCATCCTGGTATTTAGAGGGGCTGCCTGTCATTTCCCATCCTTTGAAATCAGTGGCACAATAGAGAAAGTCAAAGGAAGAACCCGGGCTGTCACAGAGCCAAGTCATAATTGAATCCTCTGTCTGTGATGCTTAAATAACGATCACAGGATCACTGATGTAGAGCTCAAAGGGAGCTTGGAGGTCATCACATTCAACACCCTTATTTTACAGATGAGGAAACTGAGGCAAAGAGAAGTTAAGTGATTTGCCCAGGGTCACACAGCTAGTAAATATCTGATGTGAGATTTAAACCCAGGTATTTCTGACTCCAAGTCTAGAGCTCTAGACAGCTTCCTCAATAGAAAGGGTTATCCAGAGAATATTTCCAAAGGCAAGGAAAGAAACATGGCATAGCGAAAGGGATGCTTGGAGTCACAGGAACAGTGGTTCGAATCCCAGCTCTGCCACTTATATTTATGGTCTTGGGACAAGTCACTTCCCCTCTCTGCCATTCAGTGACCTTCTCTGTAAGATGAGGGAGTCTGACTAGATGACCTCGAATGTCCCTTGCAGTTCTAGATCTATTGCTATTACTGGGTCCCCAGTGGTCCAGTAGAAAGAGCACTGCCCTGGGAAACAGGAGACTTTTGTTCTTGGGCCAACTCCACCTCTAACTAGCCCAGTGAACTCAGGCAAGTTACTTATTAAAAACTTCTCACAAATCAAAGAATGAGATCATGAAATCCCACTTGTATTTGAGCATTGGTACCCCTCTATGACATCCCACTAGACACTAAGCCTCTGTTTAGGGATCTTCAATGATCAGGAACCCACTATTTCTGGTGGGGGAGGGGAGAAAGCTGCCCTCTCTGTGGTATAGTTTGGGATGAGAAACATTGCTCTATAGAACAGAGATAAAGGAACATCTCAACCATGAAGCTACCACCCTCTCTTCCTTGGAAGAAAATCTAAGTCCCACTCACCTAAATGGTTCTCTGTCTCTCATTAAGCTTGTATTATGCACAAATGTCTCTAGGTCTCAATTTCCTCACCTACAACTTGAAAAGTTTAGGCTAGAAGTCTTCTTAAGATGTAACATGTTAGAAACAAAATCACAGTCCCCCCAAAAATTGGATTTTATACTCCAGGGGATATAAGATGTCCATTGCTGATCAGAGCTAGTTGGATTAGAATAAAGTTACAGTAGAAAAAAACAAGGGCACTAATGTATTGTTGGTGGGAGCATGAACAGATTCAACCATTCTGGAGAACAATTTAGAATCATGCCCAAAGGGCTATAAAATTGTGCAATCTCTTTAACCCATCAATATAACTAATAGATTATATCCCAAAGAGATGAAAAATGAGAAAGGAGACTATATGTACAAAAATATTTATAGCAGTTCTTTTTTGTAGTGGCAAAGAATTGGGAAACTGAGGGGATGCCAATCAACTGGGCAATGACTGAACACATTATGGTAAATGTAAACCATTTGTCAAGTATGTTAATACTGTAGATTACTTTCATGCATGATTTGAATTCATTAGTCTCTGCTGCCCCTTCTAGTTCTGAATTCTATGATTCTTTGATATAGATATAAATCACAAGTATATGATGTTGGGAGTATTCTCTTGGCCTCTCTTAACCTCAGTTTCCTCACCTGTAAAATGAAAGGGTGGACCAGAGCCAGGTTTTCCTTAGTTCTGAAATGCAGTGGTTTTATAAAACACCAGCCACCCACAATTTTCAGAACAACCATAAATAAGTCATAGTCCCTATGTATCCTTAGAGTAAAGACTCTAAAGAGTAAAGACAAATGCTGCTAAATGACTATTGGCCAACCTTGAATTCCTCATGGATCCTCTCTTCCAGAACTTTGGCTGCCTTGCGGTCTTCCATCTCTACTTTCCATTTCTCTGCCAAGATCCGAGCCTTCTCATTTGCCATAGCATCCCGGAATTTCTTTGTGATTTCTGCCTCCTTTTGTCTCCTTTCAAGAGAAGACCAATAAAAATAAGCTCTTATTTTGAAACAAGCAAACAAAAGAAGAAAATAACTTTAAGGAAAAATACCCATGTATAATTGCCACCTGAATTTCCAATATGAGGGAACAAAAATACTCTATTTTGAAGGAAATCCTGGATAAAATCACTCGGGGAATTAACAGCTCACTCTGTGACAATCTGCAAAGGGAAGTAATGAGTGAAAAGTCCAATGCCTACAGTATAATGAGCCTTCTCCAAAATTTTAGTCCTTGCTGATTACACTTCAAGAAGGCCCTAGGATAACCCTTCTTAGAAAGAGTGTCTTAATCTGCTCTTCTATTCAGAAAGCTAACTGCATAACTGTCACCCCAGGATCTGCCAAGAAACCAATCCATTTAGACTTTGAATTGTGCAGAACCTATTATCTTGCTACCATTCTAGCTTCCCTCCATCAAATGTGGTTGTAAAGTGACAGGATTTAAAACCAGAAGGACGCTTGGAGCTCATTTTGTCCAAACCCTTAATTTACAGGAAAAGAAGGTAAAGTGATTTGCCTGAGGTCAATTAGTTAAAAAATGTCAGGGCTGAAATTTAGACTGCAGGTTCTCTGGCTCCCAATCAGTGCCCTGTCCACAATACCATGCTCGTGTCCCCTCACCAGAGTTCCTCGGCCTCCTTCTGGGCCTGTCTTCTTGCCCTTTCTGCTATCAGCTCCTCCGAAATCTGTTCATATGGCTTGTCGCCTGGGGCTTCTCCCATAATCCAGACCCAAACTTCACCATCTATCCCATGAAGCCATTGAATGTGTTTACTGCTCGCTGTGATACACACCCCAAAAAAGGGAGGGGAGAAGGAAAATAACACAAGGTCAGTTGGCTAGAAAATAGCTGAAGCAAATACATAGATTAACACCAAATGGGGTTTTAATTCAATTTAATAAGTACACATTAAGCAGCTATGCTGGACACTAGGGGAAATGCAAAGTCAAGTGATATTTATATTTATATACTCATATTTATATTTACAAAACAATTTTCTCACAACAGCTCTATAAAGTAAGCATTGAAAGTATCCTTTCCCCCATTTTCCAAATAAAGACTTTGTGACTCTCAGAAGTGTGGTGAATTGCCCATGGCAAACAATCTACACTATCAATGTACTTGACAAATAGTCATCCAGCTTTTACTTGAAGACCACCAATGAGGGGAAATCTACCACACCCTAGAGCAGTCTATTACACTTTTAGATAGCTCGTATTGTTAGGAAGTTTGTTTTGGGGTTTTTGTTTGTTTTTTTCCTGACTCAACTAGTAAATTTCCAAAAATAAAAAGCTAGATTTGGAGTAGAGGAGAGACTAAAAGAAAGGAGAGAATTTGGAACTCAAAAAAATTTAAAATGAATATTTAAAATAAATAATACACAAACACACACACACACACACACACACACACACACACACTTAAAAAAAAAAGCTTTCCCCATAGAGTTACCACTATGCCACACTGCCTCTCAGTCCTTGCCTTCTGAGAATTTGTCTGAAAAAGGATAGGGGCAGAGGATAACAATATATAAGGAGATATGCCTAGATGAATCTTCCAGAAAGAAGTACTAAAAGAAAAACATAATTTCCCAGTGTAAAAGACAAAAATAAATGGTCTTGTGGAGGCAAAGCTGTTTAGTTTTCTGCTGTGTTCATTATTATAGACTGAAGAAGGAGGATATAAAGAGGGGGTGGAAAGAATAAACCTATGTACCAGACAATGGGCTAAGTGCTTTGTACAGATATCACACTTGGTCTATAACACTTAACTAGAGATATCAGATAAAAAGCAAATTGATCAGAAAACAGGCAAAGAAAAATGCAAATTATGATTATGCAATAGCCTCACAGTAGCCCCAATGAGGAAAAATAAGGGGAGAGTACCTTGATCTGATAGTATCTAGCTTATCTTTAGAAGAGAATGCCTTTAAACAAGTATAGCTGTGAAGCCAGAACACCACAAGTACCAAATCACAAGGGCCAAGGTGTGAACCTTGTCCTGGGAAGATAAAGATGCCAGCCTGACCAAAGGCAGAGGGAATAGATCACATTCTGGGCTTCAGATTGTTTAATAGCAGATATTGCCAGACATACATAGACCATTATTTAAAATATTTAATCAAAGAAATGCTTAACCAAAAAAAGAAACTGAGCTGGTCACATGACAAGAGAGATAACCAATGGACAGCCTGTATGTTCCACTGGTGTATTTCCAATGCCAAAAGAAATCAAGGAAGGCCTCCCAGAACATTGAGCACACCCCCATTAGAAAACATACTGGAAGACATTGACAAGAATCAGTAAATCACTCAATAAGCATTTATTAAGCTCTTTGTATGTGCCTAGCATTGTGCTTCCAAAACTAGGAAGGTAGAAAGAGGGCATATTGTGAAGAGCTGTAAACACTAAATAAAAGCATTTTTATCTCAGAGGTACTAGGGAGACACTTGGGAGTGTCATAAGAAAAGCATCGATGGGTTGTCATCTATAAGGTTCAACTGATCAAGAGAATCCATGCTATGTGCCACGGACCATGCTAGGTTCTGGAAATACAAAGACAAAAATGAAGCAGTCCTTGCCCTCAAAGGTCTTATATCAACATGTACTTACATGTATATACTCTGTATATAAAATCAATACAAGGTAATTTGAGGGAGAGAAAGTTACTAATAATTTCAGAGATTCGTGAAGGCCTCATGTAGTTGATGGTATTTGAATCGTATCTTGAAAGAAGTTAGGATATATATGCATATACATATTTTAAATTCTGAACTTAAGTACCAAATAAAATGTGCATTTCCTTATACAAAGTACAAAAGAAAAAGAGGATCATGCATAAAACTGTGCATCTTTATTACATACACCTTTTCCCATTGGGTTTGTAATAAATTCAACATGTAACTTTCAAAGCTGTCTTACTTCTCTACATTTCCTTCATGTCTTCCTTCTTTGTCTTTTGTGAATTTCTTTTTAATGTTTCAAGGACATTTTTGACTAGGCAACTTTACCACAAATGTCTCCTTCTTCTCCCCTCCCATCACCCTACCACTCCTTCTTCTCATCTCCTCCCATCCCACTGAGGAAAAAGAAAAATAAAAATCCTTGTAACAAATAAATATAATCATGCAAAAAAAAATAAGACACTACAATGGTTGAGTATAAAAATACTTGTCTTTTTGTGTAGTTTTAGCCTATTCCTACTCTAAAGGAGGTGAATAGAATGTTTCATCATCCTTCTTTTGGAATCATGCTTGATTGCTGAATAGATCAGAGATCTTGTGTTTCAAAGTCACTGCTGTTGTTTCTGTTATTTTATTTTGTTGTTGCTCAGTCGTTTCAGTCACATCTGACTCTCTGTGACCCCATTTGGGGTTTTCTTAGCAAAGATACTAGAGTGGTTTGCCATTTTCTCCCCAGTTCATTTTACAGATGAGGAAACTGAGGCCAACAGGGTTAAGTGACTTTCCCAGGGTCACACAGCTCGTAAGTGCAGGAAGTTAAATGGAGGATGAGTCTTCCCGACTGCAGGCAGGACACTCTATGCACTATGGTGCAAACTATCTGCCCCATTGTTTTATTTTACAATGTGGTTATATTATGTTATATTATATATTATATATTGTAAAATTATATTATATATTATATTTTATATTACATTGTATTATACATTACGCAATATATTGCATAATATTATACATTATAATATATTGTAAATTGTTCTCTTAGTTCTATTAGCTACATTCACCATCAGTTGAAAAAAGCCTTCTCAGATTTCTCTAAAATTGTCTCTTTCATAGTTTCTTATGGTATAACAGTATTTTATCAGATTCATATATAGTAACTTATTCAACTATTCTTCAGTTGATCGACATCCCCTTAATCTCCAGTTGTATAGGCCTAGGAGGGACATTAATAGATCCTGGCTGGCTTATTGGTGGCTTTCCTTGATGAGTACTAATTAGCAATTTTTACAAATGAAGATGCCCTTACTAACTTCCTCTGTATCTTTGCTCACAAAATGATCTCCAAATGCATATCTGCCTGTTCAATTCTTTTTTTTAAACACATGCTTTATTAACTTCTGTTTTACATCATTCATTTCCGCCAGATTTTGTTACAATCATTTTCCCCCCGTTATTCCCCTACCCAACCTCCCAGAATAGCAGTCCCACAAGATATCGCTTCCTCCAATCTGCTCTCTCCCATACCTTCTCCCATACCCCCTTCGACTTTTCCATTAGAGGAAGGTGAATCTTTGTCCCAATGCCTGCACATCTTATCTCCCAATTATAAGCAAAAGAGTATTAATAATAGTATTTATATATATTTGAAGCATTTAATGTTAAGACCTCGAATTTTAGATCCATTTCCTTCCTCCCTTGTCACCCATTCCCTCTGGGGAGATAAGTAATTCAGTATATTTTGTACATGTCTAGCTATGCAAAACATTATCATAGTAGATATATTGTACAAGGCTGCTTATAATTCCCTCCCACTCATCCCACCCCCCACCTGGTCCATTCCCTACATAATCCTGTCCCTCTTCTATAATGGGTACTTCCAACCTCCCCTCCCCCCAAGGATGCCCTCCCATCCATCATCCCTCCTCTCATCCCCCTTCCCCTATTCTGCTGCAGGTTGAGATATCCCATTTAGTATGTATGTCATTCTCTCCCTGAACCAAATTCAATGAGAATGTGGTTTTGCCTTTTTGCCTTCTTATTCTTCCCCTCCCTTGCAACCACTTCCCCTTGCTTCTTCTACATGAGATAGTTTACCCTACCCTGTCTCTCCCCATCTCCTCTTGCCACTTTCCTCTCTCATCTCATAATTTCATCCCTTGAGTATTCTCCCTTCCCAACAGATTCAACCTATGCCCTCTATCCATATATAACTGTAACCATATACACACACATTCACATATGTATTTATATGACCACACACCCTTCTTCCATTATTTTCATAGTGAGAAAGATATCATCACTCACAGTTATTGCTTTTTCATATAGGAATGTAAATAGTTCAACTTTGATAAGTTCCTTTTCCCTGATTACCTTCTCAGGCATCTCTTCCTTCTTGTGTCTGGATGTCAAATTTTCTATTCAATTCTGGCTTTTTCCTCAAGAATGCTTGAAAGTCCTCTATTCCACTGAATGACCATATTTTCCCCTGAAACAAAATACTCAGTTTTGCTGGGTAGGTGACCCTTGGGTTCATTCCCAGTTCTTTTGCCCTCTGGAATATCATATTCCATGCCCTTGATCCCTCAGTGTAGAAGCTGCCAGGTCCTGGGCTATTCTGATTGTGTTTCCACAATATTCAAATTGTTTCTTCCTGGCTGCTTGTAGTATTTTCTCCTTGATCTGGGGATTCTGGTACCTGGCTATAATATTCTTGGGAGTTTTCTTTTTGGGATCTTTTTCAGGAGGTGATCAGTGGATTCTTTCAACCTCTATTTTGCCCTCTGGATCTAAAACATCATGGCAGTTTTCCTTGAGAATTTCTTGAAGGGTGATTTCTAGGTTCTTTCCTTGATCATGGCTTTCAGGTAGTCCAATAATTTTTAAATTGTCTCTCCTGGATCTATTCTCCAGGTCAGTGGTTTTCCCATGAGATATTTCACATTGCCTTCTAATCTTTCATTTGTTTGGATCTGCTTAACAGCATCTTGATTTCTCATAAAGTCATTAGTTTCCATTTGCTCCAGTCTAACTCTGAAGGAATGAATCTCCTCAGTGAGCTTTTGAGATTCTTTTTCCATCTGGCAAATTCGACTTTTTAAGGCATTCTTCTCCTCATTGCCCTTTTGGCCTCCTTTGCCATTTGAGTCAGTCTATTTTTTAAGGTCTTGTTTTCCTCAGTCAGGCTGTTGACCCTCATTTCATACTTTTCCTGCATCCTTCTCATTTCTCTTTCCAATTTTTCCTCCACTTCTTTTATTTGATTTTTAAAGGCCTTCTTAAGGTCCTCTATGGCCTGCAACCCGCTCATGTTTTCCCCTGGGGCTTTTGGAGCAGGACTTCTGACCTCACAGTCCTTTTCCTGCTCTATGCCCCCAAAATAGGAGTCTAGGGTTGCATTTTTCTGTTTCCTTTGCCTTGTCATGTTGCCGCTTATTTACTTGACTTTTGGGCTTGTTGCCACACTATGGCTTTAAGGCCAGATAGAGGAATTTTCATCCCGAACGTGTGGGAGGCAACTTCTGTGTCTGGCAAGCTGTAAACCCACCCACAACTTCCACCCTAGATCACAATCCAGATCCAGGGAGGTTAAAGCAAGAGTGATTACCCCCCAAGACTGATCACTGGATCTCCCTACAAATTCGCAGGCCAGGAGCTGGAGCTGCCTCTGAAAACTACAAAATGGTGTGTCTCCTCAGAGGCTTCTAGCCCCCAGGGGAAGGAGCCGATGCATTCCCCAAATACAGGTCCCAAAGTCCATAGGACACTAACCTCTTACTTTGTCCTAGGCATGTCTATGTTGATAATTCTGGAGTCACCACAGCTGCTGGTGTTCTGGGGTTCCTCCAGCCGGCTGGTGGCCCTGCTGCCCTGGGGCTAAAACCTTGGCTCACATGGACCTGGGCTCTGCTCGGCTCCTCTCCCTGCGCTCTGCGCACTGTGTGCTGCCAGCTCCCAGACCACTGTGCTGGTCCTTCCTGCAGGGCTGCTGGGCTGTCCTCAGCGGGAGGTTAGCTTCTCTGTGTCGTTCTGTGGGTGCTGGGGCTCCAGAAGTTGTTCAGAGTACCCTTTTATATAGTTTGGGGGGAATCTGGGGGCAGAGTGGCTTGGATGAGCTGTTTCTACTCCGCCATCTTGGCTCTGCCTCCTGTTCAATTCTTATTGATTTTTCAAGATCTAAACCAAGTCCTACTTCCTCCTAACCATTTCGCTAAAATTGATCTCCTGCTACTCTAATATTTCATAACACTTTCTGAGCTGGGTGTAATGTTTCATTCTTGCAATTCCTGCTACAAGGAAGGCTGGTTAAGCTCAGGAGCTCCAAGCAGCAGTAGACTAAGCTGATTTGATGTCTACATTAAGCTTGGCGTTAAAATGGTGAGCTCCTGAGAATGGATGATGGGGAAGAGCTGGGGAGGAGTACAACATTTCTTAAGGTGGAACAAACCATTCCCAGTAAAAAAATATAGAAAACAGAAGCTCCCATGTTGATCAAAATAGAACTAAGCCTGTGAGGAGCTCCAACAATCCAACCTGGGCATAGGAAGACCCCATCTTTAAAAAATAAAATAAAGGAGATGAAAATAAAAATTCAAAAACACTCTCTTAATTGCTCACTTGACCTTAAATTGTATGCTACTTGATATTGTGGATATAAATGCCCTACTGTGAATGACTCTATTTTTTGTGCAGATATATACTGTTGACATGCACCTAACTCTTCAATGTTGTAGCCTATTTCTTTATTTCATGGTACAATGGAAAGAACACAGGATTCGGAATTTGATGCTTAAATCCTGGCCCTACCTTTAATTACCTATAAGATTTTGGTCAAGTGCCAACCTGTCTGAGTCTCGGTTTCCTCATGTTTAAAATAAGGGCATTATATTCTTGGATTAGATGACCCCTGAGGTCCCTCCTAGTTCTAAATCTATTATCCTGTGATCTTAAAGGACTTGAGAGGTCACCTAGCCTATCACCATCACTACCTCTCATTTTATAGGAAAGAAAGCTAAATTTCAGAAATGGAGAATGACAGGCAAGCCATGTGTAATAGAGATGCACAGTTTTATGCATGATCCTCTTTTTCTTTTGTACTTTGTATATGGAAATGCTCATTTTATTTGGTACTTGTTAAGTTCAGAATTTAAAATATATATGTATGGGGGCGGCTAGGTGGCGCAGTGAATAGAGCGCCGGCCCTGGAATCAGAAGGACCTGAGTTTGGAGCCGGCCTCCGACACTTAATCCACACAAACAAAAACCTAGCCGTGTAACCTTGGGCAAGTTACTTAACCCAATTGCCCTAAAGGGGCGGCTAGGTGGCGCAGTGAGTAAGAGCATCGGCCTTGGAGTTGGGATGACCCGAGATCAGATCCGGCCTCAGAAAATGAGCACCCACGCATAAATAATGACTAGCCATGTAACCTTGAGCAAGTTACTTAACCCCAATTGCTTTAAAAAATATATATATATATATATGTATGTATGTATGTATGTATGCATATATGGCAGGTATAGCTAGGTTTGGATGCCAGGACTAACTCCAAATCCAATGGCTATTTCAAATAAGCTATAGGTATGACCTATAATCATGTACCAGAAAAAAGTAATTGACCCAAATGGGAATGGGCTCAATTGCTTTAGCCTTATTTACACACTATTCTAACCAACAGTTTGAGGAGAGAGAGGGATTAATAATCAATGGCTCAATATGAAGAGTGAGAGATTTGCCTTAGTGCTGTGTGGACCAGTGTTTGATGCAGTGTGATTTTGTATCTTATTTTAAGTAGCATGTAATTAATAAAATAAGCAGATCTAGAAATAGAATCAGTCATATACACGGCCACCTACATAGTCTAATCTGAGTAATACCAAGTAGCAGCAGCACCAAAGTCCTCCTGACCTGTAACTCCTTAGGTATGAGTTAAATAGAAGGCCCTGAGGTCTTCTCCAATTCTTATAATCTATGACTCCTTGATTCTATGACTCAGTATCTCCCCTAATAGTTCTCCAAAAATAACGCTGACCAACTTAATTTTACAAAAAGGGAGAGAAGGCATCATGTCCACAGATTTCTCATGGGAACGTTTGTGGACATGCACGAAGCTGTGTCTAAGGGGCCTAAAAGGGTGGAAGAAATGGGTGTGAAAATAAAAACTAAACCTCTCATTGGTAAAAATAATCTGAAGCTTTGTTAACTTCTAGGTGAGAGAAACCTGGAAAGCAGGAGCTCCAGATGACAGGGTGATAGCAGAGAGGAATGTTAGACGCATCTGCAGCACCGTGCCTTAGCCAAAGCACTCAGGCTATTCTGAGCTGTGGCCCAAGCTATGTGGGTTTGGGTTACAGAGGAGTCAGGAGATAGCCACTCGGTGGGGTAAGGAGGGCTGAAACTCTGTACCACCTTTGACGCATCTATGAGGCAAGAGAGTAAGGGAATCCAAAAAAAGGAATGATTAGGAGAATGAAAGGATTCATTCAGGAGGCAGGAGCAGAGACACTAGAAATAAAGAGCTCAGCAAAACAACCAGAAGATGAGGGTGGGGGATGGGAGGAGGCACAAGACAGTGCCTGGAAAAATGCAATTCAACTCCACTAGTAATAATGTCTCACTTTTATAGAACACTTTAAGGCTTACAAAGTTCTGTGAAGTGATGCATCTATTATTATTCCCATCTTACAGATGGGAAAGCTGAGACTCAGGAAGGTTAAGTCATTTGACCGAAACTTTTTTCCTCCAATGTCACCAGTGATTTCTTAATTACTAACACCAATAACCTTTCCCTGAGACCTCTCTGTAGCTTTGGATACTATTGACTACTTCCTCATCCTGTATACTCTCTCCTGCCTTAGCTTCCAAGATATGCTCCCTACAAGTTCTCCTCTTCCCTATCTGATACTCCTATAATTCTTCCCTGAGTAGTAGTAGTAGTAGTAGCAGCAGTAGCAGTAGTAGTATCAGTAGTAGCAGTAGTAGTAGCAGCAGCAGCAGCAGCAGCAGCAGCAGCAGCAGCAGCAGTAGTAGTAGTAGTAGTAGTAGTAGTAGTAGTAGTAGTAACAGCAGCAGCAGCAGCAGCGGCAGCAAGAGTCATAATATAACAACTAGGTAGAGCAGTGGATAGAATGCTGGGCCTGAGGTCAAGATTAGAGTTCAAATCCAGTTGTATGACCCTGGGAAAGTCATTTAATCTGTCTGCCTCAGTTTCCTCAGCTGTAAAATTAGGACAATAATGGTACCTACATCCCAGGGTTATTATGAGGATTAAAATGACATAATATTTGCAAAGCACTTAGCATGGTGTCTGGAATATATTTGGTGCTTGATAAATGCTTGTTTTCCCTTCCCTTGAGGAAGAACATCAAACAGTCTAATCATGTATCTCCCTCAATGGCCCTCTCTCCAACCACTGTTAACTCCTGTGGATTCAATCCTCAGTGGTCAGCACACTCACATATCCTGCACTCTTCCAATTCCAGTGATTCTAACTTCCTATCTACTTGTTCCCCTGCTTCCATCCACTTCAACCCAGTCCCCCTCCCAATGCCCCCACTCCAAATCCAAACACTTCTTCCATCTTGCCCTCTGTAATATCTGCTCTATAATTAAAATGTCTATCCTCTTAAGCCTCCTCCTTTCTCACTTCTACCATATTACTAGTACTCTCGGAGGCCTGGCTCATTACCTGGCATCCTTTCCCTTGCCACTCTTTTGAGGACCGGTTATATTTTCTTTTATATCCCTGACACTATGGTCTTGATGGAGGAGTGGAAATATTCCTTATTCCTCATTGCCACATCAGGACTCTACCTCTAGCTACAACTCCTCCTGGTTCACGCTGTCCAAATTCATCACCCAATCCAGATCCTGGTGGTACTTACCTCCTGATGCCCCCAGGATATTCTTCACCCTTCCTCAATGAAGTCAGTCCCTGGCTCACAGTCTTTTTCATCCCTCCCCCCCAATCCTGCCTTCATAGTAGAGGACTTCCTGTAACTCTTTCCATAATACCTTAACTTCCTGGTTGCTCAATCTATCCAGTTCCCATGACCTACTCCTCAATCCACCTCAGTTACAGAGTGATCATACAGTCAATTTTGTCATTAACCAAGTGTTCCGCTTCAATGTTTACAAACTATAGTATTCCATTATCTGATCATGATTTATTATTCAACCTTTCATTATGGCTCACCACACTGAAGCCTTTTCTTTGTCTTTCACTGTGATCTTCATTCCTTCCACATTTCAGTATTTTTCCAGGTCATCATTCTCCTCCCTTCCCTATCTCAACTCCTTGGTAAACTAATTCAATTTTCCATATATTCAGATCCCTTGTCCCTTGTCCCATCATTGATTATGTCTTGCCAAAACTCCAACTTGATTTACACCTGCCATCTGCTTTCCTTCTATCCACATGCTTCTGAACAGCACTAAAAAAAAAAAACCATGTTGAATGGACCCACTACAAATTTCTGTTACCTACTCTCAACTGAGCCCACAGGAGCCTTCAACAAGGCAATCATTCTACTTCTCCTTAGTAAGTTCACTCTTGTACTCTCCACAGTGGACAGTGGCTATTCCAAATCCAGCAACCATTTTCCCATACTCTCAATTGAGGACACAGCTTCATACTACACTGAAAACCTTGAAGACCCCTTCTTCACTCCTCCTTGTTTCATATCACTCAGACATCTGCCCCCATCATGTCCTTCATTTCAGTGTCTGATAAGGAGGTGAGCCTTCTTCTTGACAAAGCCTGTAATACCGCTGCATACACCCTTTATGCCATCCCTATCTATGTTCACTCCAGCAGATTGCCTCTCTGTCCTCACTCTCTCAATAATCATCAACCTCTTCTTATCTATTAGTTCTTTTGCTGTTACTGAGGTCTTTCCCTTCCTAAAAAAAATGACTTCAGTAGATCCTTTCATCCAAAATATTATCCTATATCATTCCTCTCCCTCAGCCATACCTCCTAAAAAAGTCATTTATTCTTGGATCTTTGTTTCCTTTCCCATAATTTTCTACTGAATGCTAGAATACGACTTTCATATTCTTCTTATTAATTAATTTCATATTCTCATTATTAACTGAGACTGATTTCTCCAGAGTGACTAATGGTATAAGGGTAGCTAGGTGGCACCATGGACAGAGTACTGGACCTGAAGTCAGAGAGACCTGAATTCAAATCAGGTCTCAGTCACTTACTAGGTATATGGCCCTAGTAAGACATTTAACTTCTGTCTGCCTCAGTTTCCTCAACTGCAAAATGGGATTAATAATAACACTTACCTGCCAGGGTTATTGTGAGGGTCAAAGGATACACTATTTGTAGTGCACTTAGCCCAGTGCTTGGAACATAGTAGGCACTTAATATATGTTTATTCCCCTCCCCCTTCTTTTAACTTTAAAAGTCTTTTCTCAGTCATCATACTGCTTGACCTCTGTTGCATTTGACACTGTTGATCACTTCCAACTGGATACTCTGCCTTCTCTAGTTTTCAGTGGCCCTGCCTCCCTAGGCCCTTGGTTCTCCTTCTAGTTGTCTGCCCTCCTCTGGGCCTTCATCAGTGTGAGAGATCTTCAAGGTTCTGTTCTAGGCCCTCTTCCCTTTTCCCTCTATTACTCTCTGGTATGATCATGTCATTAGCTCTCATGAATTCAATTATCATCTCTAAGCAGATTATGTTCAGATCTCTGTAGCTATCCCTAATCTTCCCTGAACAGTTTTCACAGGTGACAAACTGCCTGTTTAACATCCGACAGAACCAAAACAGAACAGATTATCTTTTCCCCCAAACTCTCTCCTTTTCCAAACTTCTCCATGTTATCAAGAGCACCACCATACTCCTAGTTCCAAAGGATTTCAACCTTGGTGTCATTCCTGAAGCCTCACTCTCCCTCACCCCAAATATCCAATCAATTACTGGCCTTCTCCTCTTTCCCTTTACAACATCTCTCATATAAGTCTCCTTCTCTCCCTTCACATAGCTACCATGCTAGTTCAGACCCTCATTACTTCTCACTTGAACTAATACAATGTCCCCCTAATTGGTCTCCCTGCCTCAAGCCTCTCCCCACTCTGATCCATCCTTCTGCCATGAAGCTTCCAAAGTGACTTTTCTCAAGTATAGCTCTGCCTGTGTCTTCTCATTATTCAATAAACCCCAATTCTTCCCTATTATGACTAGTATCAAATGTAAAGTTTGACCTTTAAAGGTCTTCTTAAAATCACCCCTTCAGACCTTCCTGGTTTTCTTTTACTTTACTGTCCTCTACCCATTCTATGATACAGCTCTGTTGGCCTAATTGCTATTTCTCAAAGAGAACACTCCTTCTCCCATCCCTGTGCCTTTTCACTGACTGTCCCCTTTCTTGCCCATCTCACCCCTGCTTCTTAGTTTTCATAGATTCTTTCATGACTCAACTCAAATACCTTTTTGCCAAAGGCCTTTTGGAGTCCCCCCGCCCAGGTATTAGTGCTTTCTACTTTCAGATTACCTCCCATTTTCTTTGTATGACTTGTGTGGACCTAGATATTTAATTTTTGACTCTCCTTTTAGAATAAGAGCATCTTGAGAGCAAGGACTATTTTTTATCTTTCTTTGTATCCTCAGTACTTAGCACAGTGCCCAGCATTTAATAAGCACTCAGTAAATGCTTACTGACTTGACACGTAGCTTATTGCCTGCTGAACATATATTATATATGTGTGTACGTATATGTATATGTATATGTATACCTGGATGTTTCATTGACATCCAACAGGATACAATGAAATTATTGTATCTAGAATTAGAAGACCTCGGTTCTGCTTCTGGGTGTGTCATTTATTCCTTATGTGACCTAAGTCAATACATTTAATATCTCTGAGCTCCATTTTTCTCATTTGTAAAAAGACTGGTTTGGACTAGATAATCCATAAAGTTTCATTCAGCTCTAAATATAACCTATGATATGAAATTCAATATAACCAGAATATTATTTCCACTCTCTACCCCAAACCTGCTCCTCTTTCAACTTTTCTATTTCTGTTGAGAACATTGCTATCCTTACATCTGCCTGAATTCTCAAACTTAGAATCATCCCTGACTTGGCCCTTTTCCTCATCATTCATGCCCAGTCACTCACCAAGACTTCTCAATTCTATCTCAAAATCTCCTGTAACTGTCTCCCTCTCCCATTTACCACTGCTCTACTTCAGGCCCTCAATGACCTGTCAGCTAAATTATTCCAACAGCCATCTAATTAATCTCAATACTTTAAGTCCATTTGCTCTCCACTCCAAACTCTATACAACTGACACATATCCCTAAGACACAAGACTCAGAATGTTAACTTCCTGCTCAGAACTCTGCAGTGTTTTCCTATTGCTTCTAGAAGTGGTATGCTGGTAAATGCTTAACAACCAGCTTTCTGGGAAATACATATATACACATATACATGTATATATGTATATGTGTATATATGTAAAACACTTTTAAATTTAATCTGCATTTTTAAGATATTCTCCTTCTCTTTCTTAAATCTAAACAATTGACCAAGATCTGATTCATAGAATTTACCAATTTCCACTAAAAATTTAAGAATCCACTCTCCAGAATCAGTTTGAGCTGGCTCCAGCATACGCCTATCTCTACAATAAAATACAAAAGTATCAAAATCTCTCTACTATCCGTCTCCAATCACACTTTATAGACCTATACATTAAATCATTTCACCCATCTTCTGTTCCAACCAAACTGACTTAGCCCTTCTCAGAAACTGACATTCCATTTCCATTCCAGCACAGCTGTCTCCCATGGCAGAATTGGATTCCCCCCCTTACCTTCACTTTTAGAACCACAGATTTAGACCTGTATATCACCTCAGAAGTCATCTAAGTCCTACTCCCTCATTTTAAATATAAGGAAACTGGAACCCTGAGAAATTAAATGACATTTTTAAGATCCCATTGGTAATCAAAGTACCTGGCTGAGTTTTAACACCAAGACTCCAAATTCAATACTCTTTCCACTTCCATCTGTCCTATCAGTCCTAGATATATGTACTAAAGTTAAAAATTCCTTGGGTTACTCTAAATGTGCCTAAATACTCATACAAACACTTGATTGATTGAGCACCTCTTGGGTATCTAACACTGATCTCGGATGCAGAGAGGATACAAGGGCTGTAGGATATGGTCCTCACTGTCAAAGAGTTTCCAATTTCATTGGAGAGACAAAATGAACACACACAGTCAACTAGAGAACAGCACAATATGGATGATTAGCAAGAGCCCCGACTCCTACTGCAACAGACATAGAAAAGAGAGCTCAGTAAGACACAAGAGAGTGAAACATGATCGATGGTTGGCAGGTGGAGAGGTGGTAAACACTAGAATGAATGCTATTAAAATTAGTAAGGTTTAAATTAAGCTTAATTGCCAAAATTAGCTGGCTTAGATAAGTATTCTTAAGAGAAACAGTTGAAAACCTGGGATCAAACCCAGAAAATGTGGGAATAATCATCCCCATATAGACCAGAGGTGCCAGAAAATGAGCTCTCTATTCTCAGTCTTTTTTTTCTAACTCACAGATGCATTTTTTTAACAGTCCTGAGACGTTGGGCAGAAGCCATCAATCTATTAAGCCATATGCCGCTGAAATGTTCTTTCTAACTGGCCACCCTCCCTTTCTCCTCCACCTAACCCAAGAAGCCCATCTATTTGGTGAGGGTGGGGCATTTGGAGGTCAAGCACAACAGGTCAAGGGACTGTTTTATTTCACTTTTGCCTTCGGGTCTCTAATGCTTAGCACCGATGCCTACTACACAGTAGGCATTTAATAGATGTTTGGTGGTAGATTGGTTGAAGAGGACTGAGAGAAGTTTTTGTCTCTTAAAAAGTGGGATTTGAATCAAATTTTTATAAGCAAACATCATATAGAGTGTGGGTGGGACAAGGGGATTCATCAAATCAAATTTATATTTGTTTGGGAAAAGAAGATGTTGAAGGCAGCATGTAATATCGTTTGCCTGAAGATGTCTGAAAGAAGTAATGGGGAGGGAAAGCAAAATATTGGCTGAAGAAGCTAAAATTCTACATTCCTTGATGTCGTTATTTGAACAGAAGAGTTACAATATGCAATATATGATACAATAAAAACACAGTCTTCTTTGCAAAATGGGAGAGAAGGCTATGCACTTAGACATTAACACTTCAGGGACACTCCATTTCAACAGTTTGGGCTCTCCTTCTACTGACATAAACCATAACTCCTCTACAACTCAACTGGTGCTTTTGTTATATAGTTGTACTCACAGCCTTGTTGGTTTCTAGCCCACCTAGGGATAACTCTCTTTAAACTTTGCTAGGCTGGTGCAGCTAGGTGGGGCAATGGATAGAATACCAAGCCTGAAGTCAAAAAGGCTCATCTTTCCGAGTTCAAATCTGGCCTCAGATATTTACTAGCTGTGTGACCCTTGGCAAGTCACTTAACCCTCCCTGCCTCAGTTCCCTCTTCTGAAAAATGAAATGGAGAAGGAAAAGGCAAACCACTCCAGTATCTCTGCCAAGAAAACCCCAAATGGAATCACAGAGCCAGACATAGCTGAACAACAAGAAGAAGGTTGATCGTAACCACAAATATACCACTCATCCCCAAATTCCCAGATCTGAAGGTTTTTCTAGCCCACTATGACCTACCAGAGCTTGCACCGTTACAGGTGGCCCTTCAAGAAACCAGAATCACCCTCTCCTCATGAACTGTTGAGTTATCAGGTTAAGACAGCTGTTCTTCTACAAATGACTCTATATAATATGATTATGTTCCTAAACCACAATTCTGCTCTTCAGGAAAAGAGCATCTCTTTATTCAAAACCACAACTAACTGGAAACTTGATAGGAAAATGAGCTACCTTGTGTGTGTAAAGACACAGAGAGATCTGGGCTTTGCTGATATCTTAGGACCTTTTGCTAATGGCCATGAGATGTAAAAAGGATAGACTGTTTCCCTGAGTAAATGTGACAAAATCAATCAGTCGCCTTTTCATATATGCTCCTTTGGAGGCTGCTTTCTAGCCAATAAGTTCCAGAATAACTGGGCTTTTTTTTTTCCAAACTAAAAAAGTATCAGGTTAAATTGAGTGACAGATTCCTCTAGGCAAGACTGGAGGTAAATTTGCTCTTTAAGCTGCTATTGAATCACAAATGTCACCAGTTCAGTTGATTGGGGACTATAAGAATATTGGCTTCTTTCCAAGGTAGCATCCCTTAAAAACGAAAACGGGACAGTGAGGTGGAACAAGAGATAGAACACCAGGCCTGGAGTCAGGAAGACTCATCTTCATGAGTTCAGATCTGGCCTTAGACATTTAGTAGCTGTATGATCCTGGCCAAGGCACTTAACCCTGTTTGCCTCAGTTTCCTCTTCTAGAAGGAAACAGCAAACCTCTCTAGTATCTCTGCCAAGAAATCCCAAGTAGACTCAAAGAGTTGGATGCAATGAAATGACTGAACAACAAACAAAGAAAAAAGAGACAAGAGGAACCTCAGAGCCAAAATTGCAGATGAGGGCCCAATTCAGCCGCTTTTGAAACAGCCCTAAACTTAAAGTCCAGAGACCCACATCTGAACCCCAGCTATGCTGTTTACACTGTGACCTTGGGCAAATCACTTTCATTCTGGCTTCAGTTTCCTCAACCATAACATTAGAAGGTTGGACTAGATGACCTCTAAGTCCCTTCCAGCTCCTGATCTCTGATATTGTGTAAACTACTATCTTTGAAGCTCAAAATCCTAGACCCAACAATCATCTAAGCTAACACCAGTGATCCCTATCAATCTGACCAGTTTAGGCCAACTTCCCGGGTCCTTCCCAACATCCTACTATTCTCAGATAAAAAAACAAACATGAAAACTAGCCATGTGACCTTGGGCAAGTCACTTAACCCCCACTGCCCTATCCTCCTCCCTCCAAAAAAAAAAAAAAGCAAAAAAAACCCCAAGAAAAACAAACAAAAAAAAACATGCAAGACACTGGACTAAGGGTCTTTGATCCCCCAGGAATACACAAATATGATATATTCTCCTAGGGACCTTCTAAAGGTATAGATCTCCAAGGAAGTACACAAACACACACATAATCAAAAAGAGGGCAGGACCCACAACACTGAAAGTGAAGAATTTCCATAATCCTACAATCCTTATAAGTTTATTTGAAACCAAGGAGCTTCATGCTGAAATAACTTGTCTGAAGTAATGGGTGAAAATGGCCAGAAGCAGATCACCAGCAGAAGAGTCTAAGAGATTGGGCTCCTCTTCAGAGGACATCTGCTTAGTAAAGACACATCCCCAGGCCCTCATGCTTTCTTTGTCCCAGCAGTTTGGCAATGTGGCTTCCATTGGTCCTTCTTGCAGACTGGGCATGATTCCTTGTGAAAGATTTACATGATGGAGCAAGAAAAAGGCTCCCTGCCCTCAGTTAAGAGATGTTTGTACTGCAGAGCAGTGCAAGGTCATAGGTCTGGGTTCCATTTTGGCCACAGACTGCACTGTCCCTGAGCAACCATTCCAAAATCTCATTGCTATTATTCACAAGGGGAGAAAGAACAGATGTAAACCCATGCCTTCCAGTAGAAGAACTCCTCAGAGTGTCTTTGCTACCAAAGCATCAGTAATATCATCTTCATATGTAAAATACAGCACATAGCCCTATCATTGTCCCTCTTTCATAATGAGGAAATTGAGGTTGAGAGAGGGAAACGGCCTTCCCTTGAGTGTCATAGGTAGTAAGTGGCAGAGCCAGGACTTAGGCCTTCCAAGTCTAAGCACAGCACTCTTTCCATTTCAATCTCCCCAAAGAGAAATAGAAGTAGGCTCCACAATGGGTTTCAGAAGTAAAAATGCTGGCTTCGAATGGCACCAGCTGATCCTAGCTAGAGAAGATTCTAGGCCCATGGTACAAACAAAAAATTCTAAGACGATGCCATGTGACCTCAAGATGACCTTTTCCTTGCTAGGAATATTTTTGTCTCCTATGTCTGCAAAAGGAAATCTCCCCAAACAAAGATCTAACTCCAATGACTCATCTAAAAGACAAGACTTAGAAGAGGGCTTTGGCTTATTCCACTTGTTCAAGAGGGCAAAACCAAGGGTTCAAGCATGAGTAGACATTGCAATAAGACAGATTTAGATTCAACATAAGGTAAAAATTTCTAAAAATCAGAGCTATTTGTAAACAGCATGGGCTACCTCAGGAGGTAATAAGTTCCCCATCACTAAAGACATGCAAATAGAGGCAGAATGAGGACTCATCAGAGATGTTATAAAGGCAGTTCTTACCCATATTGTAGTTGAATCAGATGGCCTCTGAAGTTGCCGTCAGCTCAGACTTTGTCACTATGATTTCCCAAAAAAATACATTATACCCAGGGAATAAATATCTCACTTACTCAGAGAAAGCCAAATCAGCATTTGTTTTCTTTTGTCAATGGAATTCCTTAAAGAAAGGGAGAATGAAAAGGAGGGAGGGGAGGGAGAGACAGAGACAGAGAGAGACAGAGAGAGAATCCCTGCATATACAAGTCATATCATACTGAGGCCTTGATGCTTTAAAAATCCTACCTCTGCTTCTTAGTATAGGCAGGTATTAAAAGTGCAAAGCCTTTGGTCCAGTTTTGGGTTCCATGGACCTCTTCACTATTGGTCCAGGAAAGAGGAATCCAGCCAAACTATCCCCAAAAGGGCAAGTTCCTGCCAGACATCAGTGGGGAGGCAGGGGTGGCTGACTCCATCAAGTACAGTCAGCCTGGAGTTAGGGCACCATGACCTTCTCTCATGACAGAAAAACTGAAACTGGATGAAGGAGGAGGAATGTGGTTTGAACAGAACCTTTTAGAGATTCTTCCCTAGATTCCAGCTGCTCACATCCTTTCTCAGGGCACTAGCTTTATCATAACTGAATTTAGGCACTGTGGCTGCATCTCCTGACAAGAAGTGACTAAGGGAAGCTGGCTACTCTCCTCCCATAGGAACTTGGGAATGTGACAGACTGCCAGAGGGTTGCATGTATTGACCTCTTTGGGTCCCTTCCACTGAAGAACTCTGTGCTGTAACAACATCACACGGCCTCTGCTCCACAGAAGTGAGGACTAGATAGACTGAGCACCCCTTGCCATAGTTATCTATTTGATTGTGCCTAATTCACTGTCTTCCTCTATCCTTTGTTTCCCATATCTGGAGAGGAAATCAAATAAAAACCCTCTTGCCCCTTCTCATTCATAATAATAGCTGATATTTATAGGACTTCAAAGTTGTCAGAGTGCTTGGCATGCGTTATCTCATTAGAGATACATAACAACCTATTTCAATCCTTTCAGTCATGTTTGACTCTTCGTGACCCCACTGGAGTGGTTTGCCATTTCCTTTTCCAGCTCATTTTACAGATGAGAAACTAAGGTAGGCAGGGTTAAGCGACTTGCCCAGGGTCACACAGCTAGTAAGTGTCTGAGGCCAGATTTGAACTCAGGAAGATGAGTCTGACTCCAGGCCACAAAATCTCTCCATTACTGCACCTAGCTACTCTGACAACCGTACTAAGAAGGTAAAACAGGTATTATTCTTACTCCCATTTTACAGATAAGAAAACTAAGGCAGAGAGATTGAAGACTTGCCTGTGGACACACAGCTCTTAAATGTCAGGAATGAACCCAGGTTTCCCTGATTCTAAAGCCAGCACTCTACCTGCTCTGCATTACAGCATGAGCTGGTACTCCCAGCCTGGTGAGGCAGGTACAACAGGAATTATTCCTATTTTAAAGATGAGGAAACAGAATCAGAGAGAAATTAAGTGATCATACAACTGGTAAGTATCAGGGGCAGGATCTCAACTCAAATCTCCCTAACTCCAACCCCAAATCCTATCTTCTATGCCATGTAACATGATAAAAATGGGTCTATCTTAAAACCCTCGTTTTGAGAAACCTGACTTTGGTTCCATGTCACTAATGGTTAGTTATTAACTATGTTCAAGGCACTAACTTCTCTGTGTATCAATTTCCTTACCTATAAAATGGAGATTACTATCTTTCCACTACCTCTCCCCACCCCCATCCTTCCTCCAGGCAATTATTAGAAAAACCTATGAAAAAGTGCATCTTCAAGCACCCCAGAAATCTGTTGTTAAGAAACACCAGTGACTGCACATAGCATCCATCCTTCTTATTAGAATCTTAGCACCTCAAAGCAATTAGCAGAGGAGCCAACGGAGGTCACATCTTCCAGTTCTGCAAAGACTCCCACGCCCATCGTTTACTTGTGATCTCAGCAGGTTCAGAGCTGCCAGATCACAGCCTGTCAATTAAATGGCTCCTCAGAGAGAGCCAGCTTTTTTCCAGAGTCCCCAAAGATGGAGCACATCTTGTAAGCACACAGCTTGCCTATTTATCTCACCACTTGTATCAAACCCCTCATTCCCCTGGGGGGGACTCTTTAGAAGTTACACTCATACTAACTGCATTTCTTTTTTCAAATCTGCTTCTCCCTCTGTACTGAAGACCCTTGATATTTAAAACTTCTTAATCTTTTTTGTTTTTTTAAAGGGTTTATTCCGATAAAGCATTCTCTGTTCAGTTCTGAGGGGTCAGGGCTCCCCCTCCTCCTTTGAGAGGCCATTTAGGAGTGACTTTGCCTCTTAACTCCAATTTGCTACCCACTGACAGGCATGCCAGACCCAAGAACGTGTCTCAGCTCTCTCAGATTGAAGATGCCCAACAATTCTGCCAAAGGTGGCACATATGCAAATTTGTTAAAAAAAAAAAAAACAGAAATGGGTGAGCTTTTCTGGACTGTGCCTAGGCATCTTCAGGCATGCCCTTTGTATTTTCATCATCAGAAGAATGGGAGGAGGACAGAAGGGAAGAGAATGCCAAGGGAAGAGTTGATTTGTGTAGCTGCATCTCATAGGTATGTTGTGAGGGTTAAATGAGATCAGTTATATAAAGCATTTTGCAGACAGACATTACAAAAATGTCGGCTATTGTTATTATTATAATGTGAAGCCAGACTTAGCTAGGAGGGTATTAGATTCAGCTCCTGAGTTAACATTTCAAAGTTAGCTCTGTGCAAGGAACATCACACTGACCAGGAATTGAGAGACAGGGCTGGATGAGTTATGGGGCTGAATTAGAAACAAAGGATCAGAGATTTACAACTGGAAGAGTCCTCAGAGGCCAACTGGTTCAACCCCTCACTTTACAAATGACAGAACTTAAGACTAAGAGAAATCAAATCACTGCCCAAGGTCACATAGATGGTAAACAACAGAGTCAGGATTCAAACTTGGATCCCAATCCAGGACAGCACTAGCTACTGACTCACACCCAAATTATTTCTCTTGTTATTCTCTGAGAGGGGCAGGGAGAAGGGATATATCGGCAAATGTAGGTGATGTAAAAATAAAAGATATCAACAAAGAGGGGTGGCTAGATGGTGCAGTGAGTAAGAGCGCCGGCCTCGGAGTTGGGATGATCCGAGATCGAATCCGGCCTCAGAAAATGAGCACCCACACATAAATAATGACTAGCCGTGTAACCTTGAGCAAGTTACCTAACACCAATTGCTTTAAAAAAAAGATATCAACAAAAATACATTTTTAAGAAAAGAAAATAGATTGTAGAAATTGGGATCACTTGACTGAAGAAGAGATGGTTAATATTTGTATTAATATTTCCAAATATCAGTTATACCACTAATCTGAGCACTCTCCTAGCTACTCCATACTTTAGTAAATTGTTTTAATAAGCCACTGTGGTCCAAAGCTTTCAACAACTAGTGGTCAACCCTCTGATTATGAGCCTCCTTGGACACTGGTCCTTGGAAAATAGACAAACCATTCATTGTGGACCAATACTTAAAAGTCTTTCACCTTGGTAGGACAAAACAGTACAGAGCCCCTCCATGATGAGCCATTAGAGTAAGACTTAAGTGTGTAGATTTTTAATAATAATGTCCAGCTTCAATGAGGACCATTGAACTTCAGTCTGTCTCTTTTTTTCCCCTGAGCTAATGACAAAAAGGACTTAAATTAACAAAAACAGTTGTTCTGCTTTTACCATTTGTTGCTTCAATGCTCACTCTAATCCCTCCTTTGTCACTAGCCATTGGCTCTCACTACACCAATTTTTGATCTTGCCTTTGTCATTCAAAATCTAAGGGGACACTACTCTGCTTTGATTCTATTGCCTCTTTCTTTGACAAATGCAGTATCATACTTGATGCCTCCATAAGAAAATATCACTCCTGTGATGATTAGCATCATGTATTGGGAATCCTGTGTAGCTATTTCAACTAACTAGTAGTTGGTAAATTGCTTGATGTTATATGGCACCACTGTGCACAGAGTGCCAGGCCTGGGGTCAAGGAGGCCTGAGTTCAAATCCAGCTTCAGACACTGTCAAGCTGTGTGACCCTATGCAAGTCACTTAATTTTTGTTTGCCTCGATATCAACTGTAAAACTGGGATAATAGCAGCACCTACCTCCTACTGTTGTTGCAAGGGTCAAATGAGATCATGTGTGTAAAGCACTTAGCACAGTGCCTGGTACTTAATAAATATTTAATCCATTCCCCTTCCTCTCTCCTTATTGGAGGGGTTTGTGTCACTTTTGCATTTGTGTTCCTAGCACCTAGAACACAGTTGTTTAATAAATGCTTGTTCACAATTTGATTGACTGACAGCAAAAGATGTAAAAATTTGTTCTTCACAAAGATCTGGCCAGACAGCCATAAAGTCAATCCAAGCCTGATCCATGCTACTCCATACCGTGGACACGCCTATCTGAATGCCTCTGCTTTCAAACTCTCCATCAACCACTCACTGAGACCCTAACTGGAAATGTAGAAAACTGCCTATTTCCCAGCCACCAACAACCACAATCTAACCACACACGGTGTGTTGCCACACTGCAAACTGGCTAAAGAGATACTTAAGAATCCCTCAGGGTCATCATTACATGAGAACCACACAGTAAACCAACTCCACTAAGCTTTGCCCCAAAATACTAATCTGCTCCTCAGTGCCTGTCAGACACACAAGAGCACAGGTTTCAGTCCTCCAAAATAGATGCTGCAGACTCCCATTGTACTGATGTGGGCTTTGGAGCATCACAGATGGCAAAAAAAAGAATGAAGCCACAGATCACATCTGCTGGACAGTGCAAGGAAGTGTGGGAATACCATCACTCCTGGAAAGGTATAGGCAGAAGCAACAACACATTCATAAAAATCAAACAAACAAACAAACAAAAAACATTCTATCTGGGTAGGCAGTAAAAATTACCAGGCTGAAGTATTCATCAGTAATCATATTCATATAATCAAAAAGATATTACATTAGGTTTCAAAGAATGAAGCACACACACACACACACACACACACACACACACACACACACACATTTTCCCTCTCTGCCTCTAAGAAACAGGATAGGCAAACAGAACCAAATTGTTTTAATATGAATTAGAGTTTCTATACAGTCATTTGCATGGTAGAGATTAATTAAGAGTGGTTTAAAATAACTGGGGCAGTCATAGCCAGTGGATTGCCAACATCAGCATTCTTCCTGGAGGCTCATTCATCATTATTTTAACCATTATGACATTCCAGACAATTTCCATTTGCTATCCATCTCCAGTTTGATAGCAGCCCACCGGGAATCATGGTGCCATATCAACTATTCTCTTGCTGGAGTGAGAACCAGCACTGCAGGTAACTCGAAGAAAAAACCAAAGCCCAATGGGTACAGGGATGCCCAATAAGATCAGTTAAAAAG
This sequence comes from Gymnobelideus leadbeateri, assembly GCA_011680675.1. Taxonomy (NCBI): domain Eukaryota; kingdom Metazoa; phylum Chordata; class Mammalia; order Diprotodontia; family Petauridae; genus Gymnobelideus; species Gymnobelideus leadbeateri. The sequence continues at coordinate 152,786 of WOXC01001790.1, forward strand.
ATAGAGGGACAGTGAAATGCACAGTGCTGTTTCCCAATGTTTAATGCTGACTCCAATCAATTAGACAGTTGACAAATGTTTGTTGAGCTCAATACTCTGGTAGGTGCTGACTCTTCAAGGAAATTTCTCTTTTGAGAATAGTGATAAAGCATCCATTGGATTATGTAAAATCCTATTTTATACACTGTTGGGGCTTTTCAAAAGAAATAGTAGGCATGCTTTCATAGGATCATAGGTGTTAGAACTGAAACAAATGTATGAATGAATGAAAAAAACATTTATTCAGACTTTATAATGTGCTAGGCACTATGCTAAATTGTGGGGATTCAAATCAAGCAAGTAAGACAGTCCCTACCCTCAAGGAACTTTCATTCTAATAAGGGAAGGTAATACAGGGCTAGAGATGGAAAATTATTTTAGTGAAAGGCAAACTCAAGCCCTGACATAGCACAGAGATGGACAGAAAGTGGCATGCTAAGCCTGAGACGAGGATTAGGTAAAGTGAGAGTTCACCATGCAAAACCTAGGACTACAGGAATAGGAGTCTGAGTTTTTAGAAGAAGAGTAGAAGCCCAGGGTTGCAGGTAGCATGGTACAGAAATGAAGAAAATGAACACAGAGGTCCTCTCTAGTCTTACTTACCTGAAAAAGAACACTTTCTATGACATATCCAACAAATGGTCCTTGAGTGTCTGTTTGAAGTCCTCCAATGAGGGGGAACCCACTCCTCCCCCAAGTGAGCCCATTCCACATTTGGATAGCTCTACCTTTTTTTGTCTTAAATAAAGCCCATTTGCCTTTTTGCAACACAATGCTTCTGATTTTACTCTCTATGGATAAGAGCTAATTTATTTACTTTTCTATTTGAGGATCATTGGATAGATGGATGGATGGATGGATGGATGAATGGATGAATGGAAGGATGGATGGATAGACGGATGGATGAAAAAAGTTTCCTAAGTACTTTCTCTATATCTAGCATCAAAAGGGACCTTTGAAGCAATATAGTATAATTAATATCACAGAAATTAAGAGACTTGCAGATAGTTCCAGAGGTAGAATTTAAACCCAAATCTTCCCATGTCAGAGTCAGCACTCATTATAGCTTGCCTGCTCTGCTCTCCCTAAGTTTTCTCTTCTCAAGGCTATAGAACTTTAATCCTTCCAACCATCCTTATATATCTTGAACTTGAAGCCCATCAGCACCATGATAGCTTTCCTCTGGACATTCTCCAGCTAATCTGTGAATTCTCAAAAATGTGATGTTCACAATCAATCAATCAATCAACATTTATTAAGCCATCACTGAGTTCCAAGCATTCTGTGACCAGAAGGGAATATAATCATCTAAGTTATATCCTTGGGGTCACATACCGAAACTCTTGCCTTTCCTGTTAGTCTTAGGTAACTAATTATATCTATCCTAACTTGGTGTGACTTGCCCAATTAGCAGAAGAAATTGCATCATCCCTAAAGAAAGACTTCATTTTGGTATTTGGTCCTCTGATTTCATTGGTAAGGAAACATCCTCAATCACTATAGATTGGTAACACTGTACCTTGGACTCCTAGAAAATTGCCTGGGTCTGGATCATTGAGAAAATAAATGACTTGTGCAGGGTCAGCTTGTGTCAAAAGTGAGACATGAACCTATCTTTTCCTGACTCCAAGACCAACTCTCTGTCCACTGCAACACATTGTCTCTTATATGAAATTTTGAAAAGACTTCCTAATCCTGGCAATATTTTAATGGCTTTTTAAGTCAATCAAGGCCAATCAAAGATGGCTTCCATTGCTCCAAATGGTCACCACACTAGAACAGATTTTCTTGAAAAAATTATTTTAAAACTTTGGAAATTAATTTATAGATGTTCATTATTGACTAGCACCTTCTTCCATAATACTTAGCACAAAGGTTTCTCATATACAGTTGGACATGCTACTATATCAGGCACATGCTTCATCAGAAAAAAAGTCATCATAGAAGGTGCTGCATCAGGGAACAAATTTCAATGTGCTTTACTTATCCTCCTTCACCCCTCTTATTTGCCATTATAAAATAAACCATTATTACAATACAATTGTGTATTTTCAGTCATTGAAAAAAGAGTCCCAAACTAGACTCAACCAAATCATTAAGCAACTTTGTGCTGTACAAAGTGGGAAATAAAAACAAAGAGGGCAAAAAGAAAATTTTAAGTTTATTATGAGAGTTTCCTAATCATTAGAGCTGTCCCAGACTATCAAATCCCCCACCACTGGAGATCTTTAATTAGAGACTAGATGACCACTTGTCAGAAATGTCAGAAAGGAAATCTCTCCTTTGGTTGAACTACATGATATCTGCATTCTGATCCCAACTCTGATATTCTGTTATTGAAAGGACACAGACCCTACCCTCAAGATGCTTGTAATACACTAAGGGAGGTTAGAAATGAAGAAAATGAGAATTGACAATATACTAAATTTTAAAACTCTTTAATAATAAAACAAAATAACAGTAGATTACAATTAGTAATTGCTAAGGAGCATAGAGACTGATTATATTTCCTTGAATCACTGAGCAGAATGTTTACATTTGGTAGAAATTAAAAATAATATTCTCAGAATTTCTCCCCTTCAAAAATTCTTTATTTAAATCTTCATTTTAAACTGTGATACTGCTTTTCCCGTAAGTGGCCCTGAGATTACCTCTTGATATTAACTGATACTCACTTGATCCAAAAAACCCTGCAAAATAATACAAGTCAAAGGGTTCAAATCAGAGTTTCCATCAACAACACCTGTGAAATTTGCAAAATTTTTCAAGGGTTTGTATATCCAAAATGCCATTATTTGAAATATATCACAATAGAGAAGTAAGATGTTCCTTTCTGCCATTCCAGTTGTGGGGTGAATGATCATAGATAGCCAGGACAGTAGAGCCTGGATATGTGCTTTTAAGTTGTATTCAGAAGGCCTGTTTGACATGCTCAAAAATGTGATTTCTGAGAATCAAGGGTTTGGATGTGGATTCTCTAATCATTTACCCTCTCTGGCATAGCGTGGCTCCCAAAATACCCAGGCATGCCTTCAAACCTCATGGCCTTATTAACCTATATATGAGGAGATAATATTGAGGAGATCTTTATGGGGAAAAAATGAATAAATTATTCCTAAGCCATGAGAGGATTTTGCCCAAAAGAAATTGAAGAAATAAAACCTTATGGAAGAATATAGATAAAAATGAAAATAAAAATAGAATTGAAATTTCATTAAAGTTCTAGTATGTGCACAAACCTGAAATCTAATCTGATGTTTCAGAGAAACAATCAGTTAGACAGCAACCCGTATAGCTCTGTTTCTGATATTGTTCTAAGCCTGACACATCCTCCTCTCTCATCTCTGCTCAGACAAACCCTACCCATCTCTAAAGACCAAAGTTAAGTCTCTGTCTTGGGATTTGACTCTTGGCATCTGAGTGGGCCTCAAGGGGAGTCAATACTACACTCCAAAAAAGCACGTTTGGTGTCTAGAACTGGGAAGGTGATAAAGGATCCTGGATTCAGCACAAGAAGAGGCCTTTAGCCTTCTGATTTCATAGATAAGGAAACTGAAACCCAGAAGAAAGGGAATAATGGGTCTGGGCTCACATGATCATTAACTTTCAGAGAAAGGATTTGAACTCGGGTTCTTCCTGACTCAGAGACTAGTTCTACATCCATAGTTTCTGTGCATTCTTCCCTCGTCTGGTCAGTTAACATCTTAAGTATCATGCTTGATTGGTGCCACATTTTAAGAAGGATATAAATTGAAAAGCAAACATTGTGCAGAGAGGTCTCAAGTTCATTCCATGACAATCACTTCAAAGACATGGAAATATGTAGCCTGGAGGAAAGGCTTCAGAGGAAATGACAGCTGCCTGCAAATATCTAAAGGGCTGGAAATGGAAGAGATTAGACTTGATGGGCAAAGCAGGAGTAATGGGTAGAGGTTCTAAAGAGGCAGACGAAGGCTCAAGGTAAGGAAAACCTTCCTAACAAATAGAACTGTCCCAAAGTAGATTAGGATGCCTGGGGAGGAAGAGGTTTCTGCTTCACTGTAAGCCTTTTTTTTTTCCTTTTGGAGAGGGGAAGGCAGGGCAATCGAGGGTAAGTCACTTGCCCAAGGTCACACAGCTAGTTTTCTGTTAAGTGTCTGAGGTTATATTTGAATTCAGGTCCTCCTGACTCCAGGGCCGGTGCTCTATTCACTACACCACATAGCCCGCCCCCTATTGTAAGTCTTTAAACAAAAACTAGATGACTGCTTGTTTGCTATGATTCTGCCAGGTACTGTGCTAAACATTTTACAAATATTATCTCATTTGATCTTCACAAAAAGGCTGGGAGCTAAATACTATCATTATCCCCTTTTTACAGTTAAGGAAACAGAGGCAATTAGAGATTAAGTAACTTGGCCAACGTCACACAGCTAGTAAGCGTTTGAGATAGGATTTTAACTCAGATCTTCCCTGCCTCCCGAGGGGGCATTCTGTCCACAAAGCCACCTTGGTGCCTTGAAGGCAAAGGGCTACCTCTTACACTCCCTAGTTTTTTCTCCAAACCCATAGCACATAAGATACTGAAGGGTGAAGTGCATGTTTCGGGTTTGGACAATCACCAAAACAAATGAAACAAGGTGGTTACACAATCCCTGAGGTCCCTCACAACTCCACATTCTGGGATCCATCTGTACATTGCCCCTTTCCCATAAAATTCTAGGAAAACACCTCAGCCAGGAATTCACTATCCCATCACACACTTTGGAAAACCCTAGGAGCTCAGTCTAACCCTGGCAGGTCATTAGCTTCTGGTGCTATAAATGATGACCAAAATCAAGGTGAGAATATTAAATTTACCTTGGCAAATCCCATCCTGCCTTTGGCTGCAGCCCTGCTCTCTTTCCACATCCAATTTTCATGAGCTCGAGGACAATGTTTCCACTTTGTATTGTTTGCCAGCAGGCTGAGGGCCAGAGTGCTCATCCTGACAGGAGTCTTGCCTTACCAATACAAATCACCAAGTATTCGAGTACCTGCTGTATGCAAGGCCCTGTGCTAATGCTGGGGTCACAGAGATGGGATATAATGCTGGCCTCCGCCCTCAAGGACCTTACTAGAAAGGGAAAGTATAGGACAAGGTTAAAAAGTAATGGCAGCAAAGGATTCTAGGAAAATTCAAGGAGGTCATTTTCAGCTAGCAGAATCAGGGAAAGCATCATGGAGGAAGTGGTCCTTGAGCTGGGCCTTGAAGGAAGAGAAGTACAAAGAGGAAATATGTTTTTCAAGGATAGAGTTATATCCTGGGAGGGAGTTCAGAGGCTGTTTCAATGTTCAGGAAATAGCATATTAGGATGAAAAAACAGCTAGCAATCCATTTTAACTGGATTGGAGATTAGGTACAGAAAAGGCAATAATGTAAAATCAGGATAGAAAGGTCAGCTGATGCTAGATTGACTTTTAGGAAGGCTTTAAAACCAGGGTCAGTTTTTTTGCATTTTATCCTCCCTAGGCAGTAGGGTAAAGGCATCATCTACCTTCTATCCCGTTCCCCTTTCCCCCCTTCCCCTGACCCTGCCCAGAATCTGGAAGTCACATGATAAGACGTGTGGATTCAGAAGATTATTTCGGTAGCTATGTGATAGATGTGAACTAGAAGACAAAGGAGCAAGGAGATCAGGTAAATACCAACAGCCCAGGCAAGAGGTGATAAGCTCCTGAATTAGGATGCTTGGCATGTGAGTGGGAAAGAAGATCAATACCAAAAATATTGTGGAGATCGAATAGTCTTGGCAAGTAAATGTGTGGGAAGAAAGGGAGAATGGGGTTATAGGAGGGAAGGAAAGGGGAAGAGGTTACTTTGGGGCATTAAAGCTTCCTGACTAGAAAGAACATGGTGTCATCAATAGACCTAGGGAAAGGGCAGCTTTAGAAACCCTAGAAATCCTCTCCTTCAAAATTCTCATTTTACAGATGAGAAAACTGAGGGCCAAAGATTATATGTAACTCACCTAGGTTTCCACAGGTAGGAAATGGAAGAGGCAAAATTCAAATCTAGGTCCAGCATTCCTTCTGATACCCTGTGCTATCAGAGAATATATGCTAAGAGTCTACATTACGACCTCAAAGGACCATTTTACTAAAGGGGCTAAAAAACATAATAGCCCAAGCCACTCCTATTAGAACCTCCTTGGTGCTCTCTTCTCCCCCGCCATGTGGAAGACAAGCTGAGGCATTTAGAAATCTCATGAATTTTCTCTACAAAAGTTTTAAGGCAGCACCCAAGATAGGACCATAAGTTCTTGAAGGCTCCATCTGCGACAAGTGAATGCACATTTATATGCAAGCTCTGGCGAGTTCTTGGAAGTTAGGAAGGTTTTGTGGAACCTGGTAAAAGGCTGTATAAATGTTGTCTGAGAAACAAACTAGCTAAACTGAGTTCAGCTCCCGCCTCTGACCCTTCCTATCTATGTCACTTGGGCTCTTAACCTCCTCAGGCCTCATTCAAAGTAAGGGAGGAGGAAAGAGACTGGACTGGATGGTCTCTGAGGTCCCTTCAAGCTCTAGAGCTATGATTCTGTAACTAGTTGTGTGGGGTCCAAAACCTTCAACCTACAATAAAAGAAACTGAGGCAGAACTCCAAGCTAATAGCACTATATTAAAGGGACCTGCCCTCCCAAAAGTGTATATCAGAACTTCAAGCTCTGAGATTCCCCCTTTCCCTATGGCAATAGTTTTACAAGGCTTGATACTCAGACAGTCACAAGAAGCAAAGTAAAATAGAGTCTCATTGGTTGATAGACCTTGCTCCTGACACTCCAGAAAAGCCAGAGATGATGCATCAGCATGGGTGGGCAAGGCAGGGGTCACCTCCACTGACCAAATGAGCATAAGATGCTCTCCTTTTCATGCTGGGCAAGAGAGGGTATCGAAGAGGTACAAAAATAAATTAGAAGACTTTCCATATCACATTAAGACCTCCTGTTCACACAGAACAATCACACAGTGATTGAACAAAAAGAGGGTCCTCTAGTCAGCATTCTTTTGGTTAAGCCAGTGAACTTTAAAACAGGTTAGTGATAATGAACCCATAGCTTAGAGTTTTAAGTTTTTAAGGCTGATTATAAGAATCTATTTTATCCTAATTATTCCTAGATATAAAATATATATGTGTGTGTGTATAATTCCTATACTAATATTAGTTAAGTAAACTGACTAAATGCATATTACTAAATGAGTATATCACCAATAATTGTTAACAATCACTACCCCTATGGAATCACACTGAACTGATTAATATTGATTAGAATAAAACAGGAATATGATCAATCACCCCTCTCAACTGAATTCTTTAGCACATGAGAAGGACAAAAATTCCAACCAGCCCTGAGTCCCATGTAGTCCCCTTCTACTTCCACAGCAATGATAGAAGAAAGGCAGCAAAGGCTACTAAACATAAAATAATTCTGCCACCATCTCCAACACTAATTTATCTGTTGCTGTTCTCAGTAATTTAACATCATCCAATGACCAACAAGTTGACACATTGTTAGAGAGACTGAATTACATTGGAATTGCCATCCTTGCTATAACTGAAGGCAAGAGATATAAAAGGTAACTAAATTCAATGTCATCCTGGTAGTTCTCTTTGGGAAAGTGAATAACAGAGGTGGCAGCAGAGGTTTCATCAGGTGCCACAAGGTAAAAAGAAATACCGTTTCATGAGTTACTTAGTTATCTCACCCTGCAGTGCTCCCAGTGCCCACCAAGAAGATAATCACAGTTTATGCACCAATATCTGTTGCAGGGACTGAAGAAATAGAAAAACACTATTAAGAACTTGACAAAATGCCATGAAGTCAGTCAATATATATCTTGATGTTGAAACTTGAGATTTTTCTCTACAAAGGTAGATACAAAGGAGTTTGACAAAGACTATTTTGGAAAAGAGAGCACAGGATCAAGAAATGGAAGCAGCCAAAGGCTTGGAGGCTGCTGAAACCTGACACTTGCCCAGCAAAAATACTTTGTTCTCTCTCTCCTTTTTCCTCTTTTTTACTGATGCTTTCGTTGTTGTTTGCATCACTGTAATTTTCAAATAGACCATCCTCATCCCCATTAAACACTGCCTAGAAACAAATTAAAAAGTTAAGCACCATTTGACAAAGCAACCGAATAGTAACACCATCCTGCTCCCCTAGTCTCCATCCTCTACTGAGAAGTATCTGACTTTCATCCTTCATTCTCCGGAGCCAAGATTGTTCATTGCAATTAATCTGTGGGTAGGCAGGCAAGGTAGGCAGGCAGGCAGGAAGGAAGGAAGGAAGGAAGGAAGGAAGGAAGGAAGGAAGGAAGGAAGGAAGGAAGAAAGGAAGGAAGGAAGGAAGAAAGGAAGGAAAGCAGGATGGAGGAAGGAAGGAATGAAGAAAGGAGGAAGGAAGGAAGGAGGAAGGAAGGAGGAAGGAAGGAAGGAAGGAAGGAAGGAAGGAAGGAAGGAAGGAAGGAAGGAAGGAAAGAAAGAAGGAAGGAAGGAAAGAAAGAAGGAAGGAAGGAAGAAAGAAAGAGATTCATTGGGACATCTTTTTTTTTAATTGAAGAAAGATAAGGGAGGGGGGCAAAGACAATATGGTGGAATAAAAGCAAGAACCTGTCTGAGCTCCCACCCCAACCACCTCCAGTATCTGTAAAATATGACTCTAAACAAATTTTAGAGCTACAGAACCCACAAAGTGACAAAGAGAAACAAATCTCCCACTAAAGGCAGCCTGGGAGGCTGACAGGAAGGTTCTATCACACTGGGGGAGCCAAGAGCAGTCCACATGAGCCTGTGGTCCCACGAGGGAATAACATACACACTCAATTGGGTATCTTACCCTACAGGAAAGTAGGGGGTAAGGGGATAAGAAGGGGAAATGATAGAAGGGAGGACAGATTGGAGGAGAGGGTAGTTAGAAGCATACACTTTTGAAAAGGAACAGGGCCAAAGTAAAATATACAATAAGTAGGGGGCGGGATAGGATGGAGGAAAATATATTTAGTCTTTCACAATACATTATGAAAACATCTTGTGTAACTATGTATGTATAACCTATATTGAATTATCTTCTCAGTAGAGGTGGGTGAGGAGAGAAGAAGGTAAAGAATCTGGAAATCAAAGTCTTAAAAACAAATGCTTAAAAAATTGTTTGTTTGTTTGTTTTTTACATGCAACTGGGAAATAAAATGTACAGGCACTGGGGTATAGAAATCCATCTTGCCCTACTAGAAAGTTACTATGGGGGAGGATATAAGAAAGAGCAGATTGGGGGAAGGGGTATTTAGTAAGCTCATTATCTTGGAGTGGGGGGTAGGGGAAAGATGGGGAGAAAATTTGTAACTCAAAATGTTGTGGAAATGAATGTTGAAAACTAAAAATAAATTTTAAAACAATTTTTAAAAAGAAAGATGACAGAAGGAAGTCCAGAAAGAAACACAATCAGGAAAGCTTTTACAGCTGTTGGTTGAAACTATTAGACACTTAACAAAAGTTAGGGGTTCCTAATAAAGATCAGCATTTTCATGCACAATTCTCTTCTGCAATAGTATGTATGTGGAAATTCTCATTTAATTTGGTATCTGTTGAGCTCAGAATAAAAATAAAATAAGAAAAATGAAACCTGAGGGGGCGGAGCCAAGATGGCGGAGTAGAAACAGCTCTTCCAAGCCTCTCTGCCCCCAGATTCTCCACAAACTATGTAAAAAAGGACTCTGAAAATCTTCTGGAGCCCCAGCACCCACAGAACGACACAGAGAAGCTAACCTCCCGCTGAGGACAGCCCAGCACCCTGCAGGAAGGACCAGCGCAGTGGTCTGGGAGCCGGCAGCGCGCAGAGCGCAGGAGCCGAGCGGAGCCCAGGTCCACGTGAGCCGAGGTTTTAGCCCCAGGGCGGCAGGGCCAGCAGCCGGCTGGAGGAACCCCAGAACACCAGGAACTGTGGAGACGCCAGAATTATCAACATAGACTTGCCTAGGACAAAGTAAGAGGTTAGTGTCCTATGGACTTTGGGACCTATATTTGGGGAATGCGTCAGCTCCCTCCCCTGGGGGCTAGAAGCTGCTGAGGAGACATGCCATTGTGTAGTTTTCAGAGGCATTTCCGGCTCCCAGCCTACAAATCGTGGGGAGATCCAGCGATCAGTCTTGGGGGGTAATCGCTCTTGCTTTAACCTCCCTGGATCTGGATTGTGATCTAGGGTGGAAGTTGTGGGTGGGTTTACAGCTTGCCAGAAACGGAAGTTGCCCCCACACGTTTGGGATGAAAATTCCTCTATCTGGCCTTAAAGCCATAGTGTGGCAACAAGCCCAAAAGTCAAGCAATTAAGTGGCAACATGCCAAGGCAAAGGAAACAGAAAAATGCAACCCTAGACTCCTATTTTGGGGGCATAGAGCGGGAAAAGGACTGTGAGGTCAGAAGTCCTGCTCCAAAAGCCCAGGGGAAAACATGAGTGGGTTGCAGGCCATAGAGGACCTTAAAGAGGACTTTAAAAATCAAATAAGAGAAGTGGAGGAAAAATTAGAAAGAGAAATGAGAAGGATGCAGGAAAAGTATGAAATGAGGGTCAACAGCCTGACTGAGGAAAACAACACCTTAAAAAATAGACTAGCTCAAATGGCAAAGGAGGCCCAAAAGGGCAATGAGGAGAAGAATGCCTTAAAAAGTCGAATTTGCCAGATGGAAAAGAATCTCAAAAGTTCACTGAGGAGATTCATTCCTTCAGAGTTAGACTGGAGCAAATGGAAGCTAGTGACTTTATGAGAAATCAAGATGCTGTTAAGCAGATCCAAACAAATGAAAGATTAGAAGGCAATGTGAAATATCTCATGGGAAAAACCACTGACCTGGAGAATAGATCCAGGAGAGACAATTTAAAAATTATTGGACTACCTGAAAGCCATGATCAAAGAAAGAACCTAGAAATCACCCTTCAAGAAATTCTCAAGGAAAACTGCCCTGATGTTTTAGATCCAGAGGGCAAAATAGAGGTTGAAAGAATCCACCGATCACCTCCTGAAAAAGATCCCAAAAAGAAAACTCCCAGGAATATTATAGCCAGGTTCCAGAATCCCCAGATCAAGGAGAAAATACTACAAGCAGCCAGGAAGAAACAATTTCAATATTGTGGAAACACAATCAGAATAGCCCAGGACCTGGCAGCTTCTACACTGAGGGATCGAAGGGCATGGAATATGATATTCCAGAGGGCAAAAGAACTGGGAATGAACCCAAGGGTCACCTACCCAGCAAAACTGAGTATTTTGTTTCAGGGGAAAATATGGTCATTCAGTGGAATAGAGGACTTTCAAGCATTCTTGAGGAAAAAACCAGAATTGAATAGAAAATTTGACATCCAGACACAAGAAGGAAGAGATGCCTGAGAAGGTAATCAGGGAAAAGAAATCAAAAGGAACTTATCAAAGTTGAACTATTTACATTCCTATATGGAAAAGCAATATCTGTGACTGATGATATCTTTCTCACTATGAAAATAATGGAAGAAGGGGGTGTGGTCATATGAATACATATGTGAATGTGTGTGTATATGGTTACAGTTATATATGGATAGAGGGCATAGGTTGAATTTGTTGGGAAGGGAGAATACTCAAGGGATGAAATTATGAGGTGAGAGAGGAAAGTGGCAAGAGGAGATGGGGAGAGACAGGGTAGGGTAAACTATCCCATGTAGAAGAAGCAAGGGGAAGTGGTTGCAAAGGAGGGGGAGAATAAGGAAGGCTAAAAAGGCAAAACCACATTCACATTGAATTTGGTTCAGGGAGAAAATGACATACATACTAAATGGGATATCTCAACCTGCAGCAGGATGGGGGAAGGGGGATGAGAGGAGAGATGATGGATGGGAGGGCATCCTTGGGGTGAGGGGAGGTTGGAAGTACCCACTATAGAAGAGGGACAGGATCATGTAGGGAATGGACCGGGTGGGGGGTGGGATCAGTGGGAGGGAATTATAAGCAGCCTTGTACAATATATCTACTATGACAATGTTTTGCATAGCTAGACATGTACAACATATACTGAATTACTTAAATCCCAAGAAGGAATGGGTGACAAGGGAGGAAGGAAATGGATCTGAAATTCAAGGTCGTAACATTAAATGTTTCAAATATATATATAAATACTATTATTAATACTCTTTTGCCTATAATTGGGAGATAAGATGTGCAGGCATTGGGACACAAAGATTCATCTTCCTCTAATGGAAAAGTCGATGGGGGTATGGGAGAAGGTATGGGAGAGAGCAGATTGGAGGAAGCGATATCTTGTGGGACTGCTATTCTGGGAGGTTGGGTAGGGGAATAATGGGGGGAAAATGATTGTAACTCAAAATCTGGCGGAAATGAATGATGTAAAACAGAAGTTAATAAAGTATTTGTTTAAAAAAAAAAAAGAAAGAAAAATGAAACCTATCAAATCTCATCTCTTTTCCTAATTAGTTATTTGACCTTGGGTAAGACATTTGTCTTCCCTAGGTCTCAGTTCCCTCCTCTGCAAAATGGGGTAATAACCTAAATGCCAAAATTCCCTTCTAACTCCAAATCCATGATCTTGTTCTAAGAGAAATTTAAGTAATGAACAACAAAGAAGCCTCAGGAGATAAGATTTTTTAAAGCTTTCAGCTAAGGACTGAAGGCCCTCTTTCAAAAAAAATTCTTAATTTACCTCTCTGCTACAGATTAAAAAATTATTGCAGAGCTTGTGACAGAGATTTATATGAGCCTATGATATAAGGAAATAGTTTCATTTCAATGAGCCTCTCAGTAGACATCAATAGAGTGTAAACCTATTGTGTTGTCCAGTGTCTTGGAAAAACATTCAAACAAAAAGATTTGTAACTAATGGAAAGGTTTTTCAGATGCTTCTGATCAGTAAGTGTGCTGACTCTATCAAACTCCAAAATATTACAAAGCTCCCTCTACAAAATTATCAGTAATGCAGAAGACAGCAGTCTTTTCTTTCCCCACTGGGAAAAGGCAGATTTAAAAACAATACAGCCCTGATTTCCCAGGACATGGTGTGAAGTTCAATGAATAGGCCATTCAGTTAGTCTTTTGATGTATCTAGATCTTGGATAAATCCTCCTGTGGGCAATGAGCTGGGCTCATAATTGAGGAGGAAGAAATCAGGCTAGATCACATCAGGGAAAGTATCCAGAGCTTCCAATGATTCTAGACCATTGCCTCCCACAAAAGCCCATCTTTTTAACACCAGCATCCTTTATGACAGCACTTGGCTATAAATCATGGAGCACATGATTTGAATTGGAACTGCATGTAACCAAAGGCAACAAGCTTGAGTGGCTCCAGTCCATTACAAGTGGTGGTAACTCACTCATGAGAAGTCACATAAGAACTTCATAAGATGAGAAAAGAAGATAGACCAGTCATGTGATGATGAGAGTCAACAGATGGATAACCTAAGTTCCTTTTGTCCATTAGGTTATCTACTCTGGAGCAAGGCCTCTGACAGATTTAGGGTCTTCTCTTTGGATAACTTACAGAAAGACAAGGGGAAGAATCACATAACATAGGAGAGGAGGATAGTTTGCAATCTGCCCAGTGAAAACAGTATTACACAGAGGTTAGAGGATTGGACTTGGAGTTACATAGCCCTAGGCTGAAATGCTACCTCTTATTTTTAAAGCTTTTGTGACCCTGAACAAATCACTTAAACCAGCTGAGCCTCAGTTTCCTCATTTGTAGAACAGAATAATAATAGCACCTATTTCACTAGGTTGTGAGGCTCAATGTATGTTAAAAATGTTTTTCAGATTTCAAAGGTCTATGCAAATATGAACTATTATTATCATCATAAGTATACATCTAACTGTTTAAGTCAACCTTCAGAATTACAGAACATTAGAAATTGAAGGGCCCCTAAGAATCATTTAGTATATTTTTCTTATATGACTAATTTAATAATAATAACTCACATTTATAAAGCACTAAAATAACCTTGTGAGGTGGGAAGGGAGGCCCCATTTGTAGATAGAATAGGAAGAGGAACTATTGCATTATTATCCCCATTTATAGTTATAATAGGAAGAAAAAACAGTTCATTTATTATCCTCACTCTACAAATGAGAAATAAAGGGTAAATATTACACTATTCCCACTTTACAGATGAGATGGGAAGAGAAAATATTGCAATATTATTCCCATTTTACAGATGAGAAAAATGAGCCAAAGAGGCAGGGTGATTTTTCCAATGATTACTGTGGCAGATGGGGGAGAAGAAAAGAGTTTTCTCCCTTTCTAGACCAGAATCCTCTCTGTCACATGATCTCTTTTTAATTGGTCACTCCCAGACACCCAGCAACAAACAACCAAGATTTAGAAGGAACAATCTACCAAATTGGCTCAAATATGTCCAATTACACCCTCCAAAAAAAGTCTTTGTACAAACTAAAAATTAAAGTGTACTGAAAAAAAATCGCCCTGATTATGTGCCTCAGACAAAGCAGAGTTGGCAGGGAGGTGGGAGATGTGGCCTATATTCAAATGGGTCATAACATCCTCATCCAATTGGGGGAGGGGAGACAACAGGGACAAATCCTAATTTCTTTCATTACAATTTTCATTTCACTACCCAGGCCTCTGAGGGATGGAGGTTGAAGGGGAAGGGTAGAGGGAAACAGACATAGAGGGCAGGAAAGATCTTTTTTTCTAGGATGGATATCAGTACTTGTGTTCAAAGCTGAGTAAACCACTTCCCCAGATCCCTCAGAGAGGGTACCACAAGCCATTTTTCCTGGTGCAGAGCTGACTTCAGCAGCAGCAGCAGCAGCCTCTTCTACTGCTGAGCTTGGGCATACTGGCAGGAGCCACTCGCCTACACACCACTCGGATTTGCTTCTCATTCTTGCTCAAAATATCCTGGACCACTGAACTGGTTAGCACATCATGGAAAAGCCTTTATAGAGCAGCTAATTGTGCACTCTTCTATAAACAGACAATGCTTTCAGCTTCCCAGAGGAAAGTCACTGTCAGGTCTTGCCCTGGTGACTGGTACCCAACTTGGAACAATAAGCCTGCCAAAAGAAGGTAAAGAGAAAGAGACAAAACACTCCAGTCAGCTTGGGAATCACAAAATCTCCCACCTGGAAGGGACAGATCTCAGAGGCCATTCCTAACAAAGAATCCCTTCTCTCACCATTCCCAACAAGCGGGCATCCAGACTCTGCCTGAAGGCCTCCAGTGAGTGGGAGTCCACTGCTTTCTAAGGCAGTACATTCCACGTTGGGACAACTCTATTTATTAAGGTTTTTTTTTTCCCTAACACCAAGTAAAAATCTGCTTCTGGGAAATTTCTCCCCTTTCTATCCCATGAACCTATTGTTAACAGGTTACTGTTGTCCACCCTCGAAAGAATGGTAGATCACTCAATGCCAAATCAGGATTAAAAGAAAGGGCAATGCCTCTGTTTCATTACTTCCTGTGGCTCACCTGGCCTTGGATGTCTCAGTCAGTGCCAGACCAAGAGTAGAGGAAGAATAGATAAACATTTACTATGGGAAAAGTATCTGATTCTATGCTTTTGGTTATTAAACTAGACCACAACCTATTATGCTTCTGGGCATGGAATATTTAGAAAATGGTGGGACCTCAGATGGTAAAAGCCAATGTTTATATAGCACTTTCAGGTTTATGAAACCATTTCCTATATTGTATTCATGGTCTTTACAACAATCCTGTGAGGCAGGTTTATTATCCCCATTTCACAGATGAAGAGACCAAGGCTTAGAGAAATTAAATGGCCTGCTTGTGGTTGAAGTTGAGTGTCCAAGGGGTATTTGAGCTTAGAATTCTGTAGACCCCAGGTCCAGTCCTCTTAACGCCATGATAGGCTTCCATTTCATATAGGAACATTCATATGTCCCATTAGCCCCAAGAGAAACTTTGCCAAAATAAGATGGATTTTTTCTTAACATAAAAGTTCCTGTTGGTTTTTTATTGGTTTATTTTTGTCACTGTTGTTTAAGGAAGATTTAACTGTAATGATATAAAGAAAGTACATCTATGAGGTTGGAAAGTCTGGGAATGTGCCCCTTTAACCATAAGTTTATATGAAGACAGGCCTATTGGGGGGAAGAGCAGTAGCCCAAAATAGGAGGGTTCAAATACTAAATTTGGTTTACTGTAAGCCATGCCAACTTGAAAACTTTTTGCAACAGAGTTTAAAAAAAGATTGTAATATCTTTGTGGTACCATTTTGGGGGAGAAGAGGAAGGAAGTATGTTCCTACACAAAAATACAAAAATCTCTCCAGTACAATTTGTCAAAGTGTCTAAAGTTCTTCCACACAAGAGACATTCCTCTGAGATCAGGCATCAAAGGTCCCTGTTAAAATGTAAATATTTTACCACAGAGGAATGATGAGAGGTAGTTAGACATAGTGGATAGAAAGATGGCCTGGTGATCAGGAAGATGGGGATTTGAATCCTGTCTCTAATTTATATAGCCATGTGACCACAAGTAAGTCAATTAATCTGTCAGGGCAACTCTTTAAACCTCTAAGTTACAGACCAGTTGCTATATCTGCATTGTTAGAGGAAGTTTCCACACTGGAAATTCCCTTTTCACTGATAAAATCCCAGGTGTGAAACAAAAAAAGGGGTGGGAGGAGAAATAGCCTGAATTATTAAAACCTTCCAACATGTTAATACAGATACATTTATTCAATTCACTGACCTCAAAGAGGGAGGAAGGGAATGAGGATTTATATAGAACCTACTAAGTGCCAGGCACTATGTTAAGCATTTTTGGCAAATATTAACTCTTTTTGATCCTCACAACAACATTGCAAGGTAGGTGCTATTATTATCCCCATTTTATAGTTGGGGAAACTGAGCCAGACAGAAGTTTAGTAACTTGCCCAAAGTCACATATAACTAGTTATTATCTAAGAACAGATTTGAACTCAGGTATTTCTGACTCTAGGTCCATCAGTCTATCCATTACACCACCAGTTCCCTCTAGAGAGAAGGATTCTGAGAGATTGGAACACCAGATAGATAACTTTTGATGGAGGGAGAGGGAAAGGTCAGGGATATCCAAGAAGGATAAATCATAATAGGCTAATGTGCTGGGATGAGATGGCCCAGGGCAGCATGGATGGGGAAGCTGTGGCCTCCAGGCCACATGTGGCCCTCTAGGTCCTCAAGTGTGGCCCTTTGACAGAAAAGTTGAAAAGTTTGGATTCCATCAAAGACCATGTGTAGCCTTGAGGCCAAAGGTTCCACACCCCAGGCTTAGAGATTAAGAAGATAGTGAAGGTAGCCATCTTCCTAGAGATGTGGTGAAGAGGGTTCTGAAAGGAAGAAAGAGGCTGTAGTAAAAAGTAGAGAACCAGAAAAAATGGTTTACTTAGCTGCCTTCCCTGGGATTGACTCTGGCCATGGTTTATGAAATCAGAGCCCACATGTGCTCACAGTGCCCAACTAAGAGGTTCTAGTGTAGTTGTCTAAGTTAAATTCGGGGGTGGGGGGTGTGAAACCAAACAAACAGCAGAACTCCATGGAAGGCAATACTGGGAATTTTCCAGAGAAATCACTCCAGACTTAGTCCCCATCTCACAACACTCTAATCTCTAATCTTAATCTATCTATTGGCTCCTTCCTGGCATCATACAAAGTACCCAGGTCTCCCATCCTCCTTTAAAAAATGCATTTCACCTTGCTATTCTTGGTCCTAGATCGATCTCTCTCTCTCTCTCTCTCTCTCTCTCTCTCTCTCTCTCTCTCTCTCTCTCTCTCCCCCTCCCTCCCTCCCTTCCTCCTTCCCTCCCTCTGTCTCTCTCTCCTCTCTCCCTCCCTCTTTCCCCCTCTCACTCCTCCCTCCCTTCCATTTTATAAAAAAAACTACTAGAAAAATTCATCTGACTTCCTTATCTCCACTTCCTTGACTCACAGTCATCTTTCAGCCCCTCACAATCTGGCTTCAGATTACATCAATCCTCTGAAACTGCTTTCTCCAAAGGTACCATCAATCTCTCCATTGTTAAATCCAATGAACTTTTCTAGCCTTCTTGACCTCTTTGTGGCATCTGACACTGTTGACCTGCTTCTTGTCCTAGTTTTTCTCTCCTTCCTTGGTTTCTGGACTCTGCCCTTTCCTGGCTTTCCTCCTACCTCTAACAGTGATTCCCCCTCAGGCTCCTTTGGTGGGTGAGCACTACAGCATTCCCCACTAATTATGGATGCCTCCCAAGACTATCCTAGTCTATATTTAATACTTTCTATAAATATTTTCTCTTAGTGACCTCATCAGCTCACATTGATTCATTTATAAAACCTATGTGGAGGAATCCCATCTATAGAACCAATCACAACATCTCTCCTGAGTCCTATCCAGTTCCACATCAAAGCTGCCTGTAAAACCTCTCCAAGATGCACCCATAAGCATCTCAAACCCAGCATATCTAAATCTGAAGTCATTGCCTTTCCTCCTAATACACCCCTCTTACAAACTTTGCTATTTCTGTTATATCTCCATACCCAAGTGCACAACCTTGGCCTCATCTTCAATCTTTGCCTCTCCTTCTCCATATCACATTCATTGCAAGTCTGGTTCATTCTTCCTCTATGACATGTCTTGCATCTCTCCTACCATCACTACCCTAATTCAAGCCTTCATCGTCCCTCACCTAGATCACTGCAGCAGCTAACTAATTAGACTCTTGGCTTCTATTCTCTCTCTTCTCTAATCCATTTTCCACAAATATGCCCCCCAAAAATAGCCAAACTCTAGCCACATCACTTCCTGATAAAGAAGCCACTCCGGCCCCTGTGCCTTTCTTTGCATTGTCTTCTGTGCCTATAATGCACTGCCTCCCCACCACAAGCTCTTAGAAACACTTGTCATTCAAGGTTGTTTTCCTTGTTTTTGAAGAGGACCAATGACATCATGAGTCATGTCTTGACTCATGCCAGAATTGGATTCAAGTGAGGTGAAGTTTCACAAAGTCATCAGCCTCACTCTCTCTTCCAGTCATTGACGTTCAGCAGCAAAACAAATATCAGGATGACTGGCAATGGCCTAGGATGCAGTAGGTGACCGGTGGATGTCTGACCAAGCTCTACGGTTGCCTTCATGGCCATTGAAACAAATTGTTCTCATTTAGCCATTCTTCTGGGAGAAATCTTCACGTGCTTGAGCTAGACATCCCCCTAACTCATCAATAGGTTTAAGGCCTATTGATTACACTCAACCTGGCTTAGCCCATCTGTCAAGATGGTTTGCCAGGGTGTAGCCAATGCATCTGCTATGATTTCTTGGAGCCACAGGTGGGAGTTAAGTGTCCAAAGGGCAGCTAAGTGGTACAGTAAATAGAGCATCAGTTCTGAAGTCAGGAGGACTTGAGTTCAGATCCTACCTCAGATACTTACTAGCTGTATAACCCTAGGCAAGTCACTTAACCCCAATTACCTTCCCCCACAAAAAAAGGCAGTGGGGGGAGGAGAAGAGAGTTGATGCCAGGTAGACACAAAAGGTGGATCTCCCAGACGTTAGTGATACCTTTCTCATCAGCTAATTGTGTATCTTATCTGTTTACATGCTGCATCCTCCTCCCCTCTCCCCACGTAAACTCTGAGAGGAAAGGAAGTTCTTTTGTTTTGTTGTATGCCATCAGTGCCCAGCATGTAGAGTAGGAGCTTAACAGGTGCTTGTTCAATTGGATTGGATAGAATAGTATGTACAAGAAGGGCCATGATCCAAAAGAGTTTATTGATAAATCAAGATTAGAATCTGACACTTTCTATGGACCAAACACTAAGAATTACTGATAGGAACAATAATAATTGAAGTCCTATTTTGGATTCTACAAAACCTTTATCTCAGGAGCCCAAAACCAGCACTTTTACACATGTCAAATCTTTTTTCTTTTAAAGGGGGAAAGAAAATATTATTCTAAACATTTCTGAGTCAGAAAAATTAGAACAGAGCCAGTCAGTAGGAAAACGGAGGCTATAACTTAGGTATCCTACCTTCAGCAGATGACTATACCCTTGGAATGAGTTCAGAAAGGCCTCAAAAGTTGGGGTTCTTAACCCTTTTTGTCATGGACCCCTTTGGTGGTTTGGTGAAACCTATTTGGTGAAGCCCGTCTTGAAATAATATTTGTTACTTATATTCACAATTGAAAGAAATGCTAAATTTCAATTAAAAGTTAGCGAAAATAAAGATGTATTTTTCCCACTCAACAAGTTTTCAGATCTTTTGAAATCTATTAATGGGCCTCTTAAGGTCCATTGTTAGAAGCCAAAGATTAAGGTCAAAGGGCAGAACAAAGTAAGAGAGAATACCAAGTCCCCACTGCAGCCCAAGATGAGCTGTCATGGTTTCTATTTCCAAACCCCACAAGACAATTTCGGAAATGAACTAATGTGGTTTTCCTTCTGTGTGTAAGAAAGACAGGAAAAAAAATTGTCTCTCCCACCCTCCAGAGGGCTATGAGTGGTAATGAGTGTTTCTATCTATAGGCTTTGAGAATGCCTTGCTCTGAAGGAACAGGATATCATATCCAGAGGAGGAATGTGGTTAGATAAACCTTTTTTTTTTTAATTCAACTCACGTACGACTTCCATGCTCAGTGTCAGAGTCCTAACTTTACATGGCCGCCTCCACACCTTTCTCAGCTGTGGATCATCTGGGTCCAAGGCTAACGCCAACTTCACAAAGCCTTTTTAAAGCTGAGTACCAGAGCCAACTATGGTCAAAACTATGAAGCAGGAGAAGTCCTGGTCCACCATCCTCCCCATGCAATACACACCTTCCCAGTTGCTTTCACAAGATCTTCTTCACCTGATGAAAACCTGTTCTTCAGTCCGCTGTTAGGAGTACTACAGATTTTGTGCTGGGGTACAGCTGCATCCGATCTCACAAGCCTATTTAAGAAATGAGGGGTAGCCTGGCACAGTGGAGAGGGGGCAGTCCATGGAGTCAGGAAAGCAGGGGGTCAAATCCTCTCTCTCATATACATAGGCTCTGTGTTACAACCATGGGTAATTCACTTTACCATCCAGTGCTCCCAAGAATTTCTCTAAAAGTTCTAAGAGAAGGAAGTAGAAGGCTCCCAAAAGAGAAGGGTACAAAGGAGGGTAGCAGAGTCATTTTCACAGTGCTCCTCTTGACAAGAGTCCACCTCTCCACACCCCTGAATCTCAGTGGCCAATCGAGGCAAACAGAGGCCCCCAGTCACCTTCGGACTCTAGCATCCCAGTACCTTTTCTCAGAAATAGGCCAGAACACACATCCAGGTCCATGGGGGGGGGGGGGGGCATAGTTCAGCAAATCAAAGATTTCCCCACCCCACTACAATTATAGGAAAAATGTTGATCAACATCATTGGCAAAGGGAGTTTCCACCCTGGGAGTTCCCTAAACCAATGAAATCATAGATCCAAACCCTACTCCATCTCGAACAAAAGATAGAAAAGAAAATTTTAAAACCATCAAGATTCACATTTTATGATAGTGTCAGAAGTGTGGCAAGGGAAAGTCTTCAAAGTCATAGAAGGAGGTTTGAAAGGTAAAGTATAGTTTAATCATTCAACAAGTATTTATTAAGCACTACTGTATGCTTTAATGTGCTAAGTATTGAGTATAGAAATACAATGAATGAAAGAATCCCAATTTTCAAGAAGTTTACAGATTATTGGAAGCAACAACAGGAAAGACAGAAGTGCATGGGGTGTTATGGGAGGACTAGCATCTCTGGTGTTAGGGTTGCTCATCCACCTCACCTTGGCTCCAAGAAGATGTAGAATGCATGCCTGCCACACCAGTAAGCCAGCTCAGCAGACAGGCTAAACCAGGTTGAGTGTAACCAAAAGACCTCAGACCCATTGGTGAGTAAGGTGTCTACCCCAAGCATGTGAAGACTTCCCCTGGTAGAATGGATGCATGAGAGAAATTTGTTCCAATAGCCATGAAAGCAACTGAAGGCAGGTGTTGTGGAGCTCTTAGAGCTTGGTCAAGCATTGAAGACCCCAGGGTCATTCACTGAAGCCAGGGTCATTGCCAGTTGATCTGACTTTTATCTTGCCACTGGATTTTGATGACTCTGGAAGAGAGGGTGAGGCTTATGACTGTGTAACTCTGCCTCACTTAAATCCAATTAATGCATGAGTCAAGACATCATCTCATGGTGTCATTGGCCTCTTTGGAAACAAAAGATGAACTACAGCACCCTCTAAGTGCCAGGCACTGCGCTAAGAGCTTTACAAATATTACTTTATTTGATCCGCACAATAACCCTGTGCAATTACAACTGAGGAAACAGACAAACAGCAGTGAGGGGGCTTGCCCAGGGTCACAAAGCTAGTAACTGTAAGAGGCGAGTTTGGAACTCAGATCTTCCTGCCACCAGGCCCAGTGTAGATAGAGAGCTAAAGGGATAAAGAGATCATATAGATATAGATATAAGTACACACGTACATACACACACACACACACACACACACACAAGCAAACTCTGAACAAGGAGAAACACAAGGTATTTCCCAATTAGAGATCTTTGACCTAGGTCTGACAGAGAAAGCATCACCTTCACTTCCTCTCTCCCTATACTAATCTCCTATGGACCTATATATCCAGCAACAACAGAGGTCAGAGATGCCCAAGTTGAGGGAGGAGGGAAAGGAGTATGGGAGCATCATGTTCTATCATGACTGCAATCTTCATAAAAAGAAACTTAAGTTGTATATGCAGTATCTGTCAGAGGAAATAATTTAATCTTTTACAATCCTGGAGGGGGTGGGTGGGGAGGCAAAACATCCTTGCCTTCTTTAGCAAGTACTCAGAAGTAGAAGACTGAATGACTTGAAAGGTTTGTCCTCAAATTTCTAAAGGTAGTAGATTTGTTTCTCCCCTTTCTGAGCCCTCTTTTCTACCTGCTCTCTGCCCAGCAACCTAGTGTTTTGCTCTTGGGAAACCATGTGAAATTCAATCACATTGAGTGTAAATGATTGCTAACAGATTAATGCAGTTATCCCAGGGGAATCAAAGCCTTTATCTAGGAAAAGTCTGAAGGGGTGGAATTTCAGGCATCAGCTGCAAGGTAGAGGGGGGGGGGGCGGGGTGTGTGTGTGTGTGTGTGTGTGTGTGTGTGTGTGTGTGTGTGTGTGTGTGTGTGTGTGTGTGTGTGTGTGTGTGTGTGTGTGTGTGTGTGTTTAAAGAAATTGACCTTCCCTAACTCCTGGAATCACACTAATGTAATCTATGGCCCAACAATGTATATTCTGGCCTTTAAAACATAGACCCAGTTCAATTACAGTGCTGCTTCTCACCAACTCATTTTTGTTTGGCCTGGTTTCCCTCTGCTCAGTTTCCTCTGGGAACCTCAAAATCTGTTAACTAGGTCTTCAAAAAGTCAGTCAACCAGTTAATTAACATTTATTAAACTTGTTCTATATGCCGGGCAATGTGCGTAAGTAACAAGGTCCTGTGCAAGTGTTCAAGGTAACAATGTATATTGGATATGACAGCCTTTGTTATTCTCCATAGGAAATGCAAAAACAGCAAAGGACAGGAGAAGGGAATTTAGGAATCATTCAGTCCAAGGCTCTCACTTTACAGATCAGGAAACTTAGACCCAGAGAGGGTGTGTTTGCCCAAGGTCATGTAGCAGCAAAGGGAATATTTTAATATTGCCTCAAAATCCCGTGATCCTCCCTTCCTATCATGCTGATTAATGATGATGATTACAATAATAGCTAACATTTATATAGTGTTTTTAATTTGCAAAGCAATTAGCATATGTTAACATCATTTGATCCTCACAACAACCTTGTGGTGTTGGCACTTGCTCTTATTATCTTTGTTTTACAGATGAGGAAATGGAAAACAGACAGACTCAAATGGAAGTGACTTGCCCAGGGTCACACAATCAGACTCTGCCAAAGGGGTCTCATATCTGAGGCAGGATTTTAACCAGGTTGTTCCATTTAGAGCAGAATCCTTGGATAATAGAATAAGAGTTTTCTGAAAGGCAGTGGGACACGAGGTAGGAAAGAATTCTGAGAGAAGACATCAGGTGTAAGCTTTAGCTGTTTCATATTTTTGCCAGAATGGCTCCTCACACATGTATCCACTTGTATGAAAGAAAAGGCATGATTGTTTAAAGGCATTCCCTATCACCACTGCCCCAGTTGCCACCACCCTACTCCTAGAAAGTAGCTTGAAATGCTGAGTCCACTCAGAGATAATGAGAACCACCCTCACTGGCCATCACAGGGTTCCCTCCTCCTGACTTTGGGTTTGTTTATCCTGCAAGTCCTCCCAAGAAACCCTGTTCCCTAATCCTTTGACTAGGTTCATGACTCCAAATGAGATTTCTATCTCTGTTCCCTGCTTCAAAAGGAAATTATTGTTCACTTATAATTCTGTAATTACTTTTCAGAAGGAGATATAGTATTCTTTATGAGGAAACAGAAATTACATCCTTCCTCTGCTTTGTGTCAGCTACATTAACCTGAAAGATTCAGGCTTCTCACTCCTGTAGGGGGCCTTCCATTGTCACCTTGTTTAGCAGGCAGTAAATGTGCTAATAATCATAATTATAATAGTATTATGCTAACAATGATTGTGTGAGGAATCAATCCCAAGGCACTTTTCATTCATAGACATTGGCTTTTCAGACTATATCCCTTCCCTCAGGAAACAAATGCCTGGAGTACTTTGGAGCACTAGTTGATTCAAAGGAGATTTTTCGAAAATTATTCTTTCCAGATGAAACAAGAGTGAGTGTCTACAGCATGCCTTCCTTGCCCCTAAATACTTCTGGCCAATCAAGAAAGGACAGCTTGACCTTGACCATAGATGATATTTTCCTATGCTCCTTCCAATGTCTTTCATCTCTCTAAGTTAGGGATTATTTATCTGAGGTCTGTGAACTTTAGTTAATTTTTTTATAACTATATTTCAGTATAAGTGGTTTTATTTGCAATTCCATGGATTTTATTTTATGCTTTTAAGATCATGATTCTAGGGGCGGCTAGGTGGCACAGTGAGTAAGAGCGCCAGCCTCGGAGTTGGGATGACTCGAGATCAAAACTGGCCTCATAAAATGAGCACCCACACATAAATAATGACTAGCTGTGTAACCTTGAGCAAGTTACTTAACCCCAATTGCTTTAAAAAAATAATAAAATAAATAAAATCATGATTCTGAGAAAGGGTCCACAGGCTTCATTAGGAACTGCCAAAAGGGTCCTTAATACAGAAGAGGTTTAGAACCCCTGGTTTAGAATGTGCAAAAAGATGCCAAGGCAGTGGGTACAGTTGAAAAGATGTCCATATTTTAGTAACAGAAAATTTAGGCAATTATTCCTTTCTTCATTTTGTTCATTTGGTAACTTCATTTTACAAGTATTTATTGATGTTGACAATGTGCCCTCAGCTAGGTGCTGGGCATCTTCTGAGTGATTGCCTAAGTGGAATGATTTGTTAGAATTGCCCAGAAAATGCACTCCTTCTCTAGACCATGCCCCAGAAACCTAGAAGATCTCATCAACCCTGGAATCCACAACTCAAAAGTGCCTTCTGCTCCCTTACTCCCCACTCTCTGATTGGATGGCTCCTCCCAGAACCTCCAGACAACAAGGAGGACATCCAACCTAGTCATTTCTTCATTTCCCACCAGGCTGCGCTCCTTTAGACTTCTCCATCATGGCCCTGCTATACCGTCTTCCTCCCTATTCCCCTTTCAGCTTCCTTTTATGTATTATCTTTCCCATTAAAACGTAAGAATCTTGAGAGTAGGGACCTTTCTTTTCCTTATATTGTATCCCTGGAAGTTGGCATAGTACAATAAGCACTTAGTAATTGCTTGTGGACTGACTTAAGGTTATCATCTTTGTAGGTTAGAGCTTGAAGGAACCTTGGTATGAAGAGCAAACAATAAATGCTCTCTAGGAATCAAAGGAAAGCATTATTATGAGTTATAGTAGTTAAGGGAAGCTTACTGGACGAGATGGCCCTGAAGGATCACTAGAATTTGAACTTTCACCAAAGATCTTTTAGATGAAAGTTGGATGACCATTTGTAGGGATGCTATAAAGGGGATTCAGATAGGTAGGTAGGTGGGTAAGTGGGTGGGTGGGTAGGTGGGTGGGTAGGTAGGTTTACCAGCATTAATTGTTTACCATGTGCCAGGCACTATACTAAGTCCTGGGCATACAAATGTTATTGTTATTTGTCCTTCATTTTGGAAGAGGACCAATGACATCACTGGACACTATGTTGATTTGTGCAGGAATTGGATGCAAGTGAGAGAGAGTTACACAGTCACCAGCTTCACTCTCTCTTCTGGAGTCATTGAAAGCCAGTAGCAAGACAAAGGCCTAGACAACTGGCAATGACCTGGGCTGCACCGGATGACCTCAGGGTCTTCAATGCTTGACACGCTCTAAGTGCTCCTCAGCCCCTACCTCAGCTGCCTTCGTGGCTGTTGGAACAAATTGTTCTCAAGCACCCATTCCACCAGGGGAAGGCTTCACATGTTTGGGGTAGACACCCCCCTCACTCACCAATTGGTTTGAGGCCTTTTGGTAACTCTTAAGTTGGCTTAACCTGTCTGCTGAGAGGTTTACTGGGGTTTGGCCACTGAGCATGCTACAGCTTCTTGGAGCCACAGGTGAAAGTTGAAAACCAGACAGAAATCAAAGGTAGATGAGTAGCCCTGAAAAGGGCTTGGCAAGCTTTCACAAGAGAGGTACTAGTCCTTCTTGAACCCCCCATAGAGTACTGGTGGTACCATTACAAGTAAAAAGAAAGATAATCGGGGGCGGCTAGGTGGCACAGTGAGTAAAAGTGCTGGTCCCGGATTCAGGAGGACCCGGGATGAGTTCCAGCCTCAGAAAATGAGCACCCACACATAAATAATAACCTTGAGCAAGTTACTTAACCCCAATTGCTTTAAAAAATAATAATAATAATCCCTGTCCTGGAGGAGCTTACATTCTAATAAAACAGAGCTGGGATGAAGTTGGGGATGAGAAAGTACCCGCAAAGGTCAGAGGGCAAAGTCCAGAGACTTAGAAACACAGCTTCTAACTAGGGGGGGAAGGGAATGAAGGAAAGTCCTCATGTACTGTCTAAAATAGAGGCTTAGGAAGAAATTCATCAAATGAGAGAATGGGGATGACACGGCCAAGGACGTTACAGGGTGAGATTACTATTGAGGCATAAAAAAGAAGTTCAAAGAGTTAGAGCCAGAGCTGGGAGGTAAAAGGTGCTGCCCAAAACAGAGGCTCTGCATTTTAAAAGAGAATTCTGGTGAAGACAATACATAGGCCAAAGCAACGAAATGTCAATGGTTTATCAGTCTCTGAGGTGGTGGAATAGAGTGCTTGGAGTCAAGTAAACCTAGGTTTAAATCCTGTCTCTAACAGGACCCTTGACCCTGGAGTGAGATGCTTAACCTCTGATCCTCAGGTTACCCATCTATAAAATGGAGTTAATCACATTTGTGGTACCTACTTCACAGGGTAGTTGTGGCGCTCCAGTGAGATCATGTATACAACTATAAAGGACTTTGCAAACTTTAATATGCATTAAATGGCTCTCCTCTAAATGGCCATTATTATTATTATTATCTGGGTGGGAGAAACATTTGGGGGCAGGGCAGGCAAGTCTGCCTTGAAAGCACCACACCAAAAACAATGCAACTACCTACTCTGACTCTGCAAAAGCAGCCCTGATCACTCCCATCCAGGAGAATTTATCAAATGCCTAATTGGGTGTAGCTGTGGTGGGTGCCCTATGAAGTGAACATTAATTACACTTTTCAGAGGAGCTCCCCCCTCCCCATTCCAGCCCATATTACAAGCCCGGAAGATGGGAAGGGAAATTACTCACAGATTCAGCCAAGGAGTTTGGGGAACATCCTTCTTAATGAAGCATTAGTTTCATTTAGCATTCCATAATTTTTTTCCACAAACGCAAATTAAAAACATATTTGGAAATTCTATGAGAAAGTGCTCCACAATTATGGGGATGAGGAGAGATGAGAATCCAGGGGTCTAAATATGAGGGAAAGTGGCTCCTTTCTTGTCTGTCAGTGAATAACAAAGTGGTGCTGAAAAGAGTGGGGCCAGAAACCTGCCAAGTGATAAAGAAGGAACATTTTCCCCATTACTATCCTAAGCTCTTGCTAAATTGCAGCATTTTCTCATTTAAATAAAATGCATCTTAATACAATTAGAATTAATGACTTTTTTTCCTCCAGTGTTTATGCTCCCAAGCAAGCTGCTAATTAGTCCCCTTGCTTTCCTTACAGGGAGAATGTGTGAGAGGACAAGGTCCCTGAGGCCAGCCCGAGGACCCAGGCTTTTTGTCTCCTCTCTCCCTTTCTCTCTTCACAGTTTCTGACAAATAGCCAGTGGCAGAAATGCTCCCCTTCTGTTAGCATTTTTACAGTTTTCATTTGAAGAGAACTGAGAATAGTCCATCAAGGAGTAAGGTACAACAGGATAGGAGACTGAGCTCCACCAATTAATTTAAATTGCTTCTTTTTTTCTAGAAACAGAAAAGACAGTCAAACCCTAAACCTAAAATTAGAGAGGGGAATGGTCTGGAACATAATTATTCTAGAAAAGGGGCTCATCAACATTTTTACTATTTCAATAATTTTATTTCAATATAATTGGTTTCCTTTATAGTCCTCTTTATTTTACCTAATAATTAAAAACATCATTTGGAGAAGAGTTCAATAGGTTTCACCCTAGCAGGGGTTATGGGGGGAAGAAGAAGGGAGGAAGGGAGAGACATCCACAACAAAAAGTTAAGAACCCTTACACTAGCTCTTGTTGATTCAATTATTTCAACAAAATTTTATTAGGTGCCTGTTCTGTTCGAGGATGTGTAATGTAGTAGAAAAGGCTGATGTAGGAGAAGGGCCTTCTCACTGAAAGTCTCCAGCACCAATGAAATGACAGGTCTGATTCTTTTTTTAATGTTCAATGTTTAGGAGAAAGTCATCCTTGGGCTAAGGATAGGAAAATAAATGAAACTGCCCCTGCCCTCAAGGAGTTTTCATTCTAAGATAAAACATGTACACAGAACAGTAAATATAAACTAAATACACAAATTTCAAGAGGGAGAGGATACCAACAATTGGGAAGAGAGGGGCCCAGGAAGGAACTCCTACAGGAAGTAACATGAGAACTGTATTTCTTTTCAAGGCAGAATCCCAGATGGCCCTAACTGTAGGCATTTTCTAGAAAACACAAGAAAGGAACTAGAGCAATGAAAAATCAAGCCATGCTCAGATAGGGTCCCAAAGTAGACCCTATCCATTCTGTCCACTATGAGCCCCCTTCCCTTTGGAATTTTTTTTATCTTAGGACCCTTTTACCCTCGTAAAATTTGAGACACTTCTGTTCATAAAATCTCTGGCTTGTGTGGGTTGTAGTGATCATTATTTACCATATTCAAAATTAAAACATTAGTAAGATTATGAAAATAGTTTTGATCTCACAGATTACCTGAAAGCATCTCA
Organism: Gymnobelideus leadbeateri; assembly: GCA_011680675.1. NCBI lineage: Eukaryota > Metazoa > Chordata > Mammalia > Diprotodontia > Petauridae > Gymnobelideus > Gymnobelideus leadbeateri. The sequence continues at coordinate 182,359 of WOXC01001790.1, forward strand.
GGGACCCTCAGGAGTCCCTGGGTCACACTTTGAGGACCACTGGTCAGGAGTATGGTTCCTATGAAAAAAAATCTGAAGATTTTAATGGAAGTAATGCTCAATCTGTCTAGAGTCATTTTTCACAGGTATTAGGACAGGTTTCAGGGAGAGCTCAAGGAAGTCCCTGCTTTCACTCTGCCATCTTGGCTCTGCCCCCTCCCCCCATTACCACTTCTCAACAACCATTTCTCTTCCTTTCTCCATCCTGTTGATATCCATGTTGCCACCATTTATAGATTTCCTGGCTCCCTGTGTTCCTCCCTGATAGATTCAGTGCCTGGCTCACAATCTTCTCCACTCCAGCCCCTTCCCATTCCCAATTTTTCTGGTTTCCCAGTTCTTCAACCTTCTCAACTCCCATGACCTCTCTCTCCAGCCTATTTTGCCCCTCCACTCCCACTCCTGTTTCCATCTCCATCTGAATTTGCCCCAGGTGCTGGAAAGCCTAATTATGACTCTGCCATTGAAATGAATTTGGTGACCCTAGTAGGAAAATGTGAGAGAAACTCCAAAATATGGACATAATGAGTTGAAAAACCCCACAGGTAAGGACACTGACATTATTTTGTGAATCTGATCAAGTGCCCTGACAAAACAGCAAGACAATTCACAATCCTCCTCTGGCTACGGCCCTTTTGCTCTAGAATTCCGGAACCCGACTGGAGATTCCAAAATGGTACAAACTGAAAAATGTATCATATTTGATCCCAATTCAAGCACATAATCCTTAGGTTCCTGGTATGCTTTCCCTCCTTTTTACCTCATTCTTTTATAAATCAGAAAATTAATTGCCCAGAAAATAGTCTATTGCATGGAGAAAACTGAATAAGTTTAATGTATAATTTATATATGGAAATGCAGATGTCAACAGTATGACAAATTGTCATATAAATATTTTTGCAGTTAACATTTTAGGTATCTGTCTTCCCCTTAGAGCAACTGTTACCCAGACTCTGATTAATAATCTTGTACTATAGGGAGGGTGGAGCTCAAAAGACTTTTTTCTCTTTTTACCTATCAGTGACAAATCAAGCTATGTGATTGACCAAGTCATTTGTAGTTAGAAAAGAAGAACAGGAAGACCAAATTTGGTCCCAACACACACACACACACACACACACACACACACACACACACACACATACACACCCCTTCCCCTAGCTTGTAAATATAAGGGGTGATTTTAGATGATCTTAAATATAGAGGCATGTATCTGTCAAAATCAAATCTTTCCCATCTCTCATTGCAAATTGGAAAAAAATAAAAAAAGATGGGAACAGTACATTTGAGATATTGTACAAGGAATATAAGCACACTGCTACACTGTTGGTGGAACTGTGATGTGATTCAGGCATTCTAGATTGCAGTTTATAAGAGAAATGACTAAGCTAGCCATACCCTTTGACCCAGTGACTATACTACTAGGCATAAATCCTCTCTCCCCCAAGGAAGCCAATGACAGAAAGAAAGGTCCAATGTATACCAAAATATCCATAGCTACACTTTTTATAGCAGCAAAAAAACAGAAAAGAAAGTAGAGGTCTATCAATTGGGAAATGTCTAATAAGAAAAAAAAATAGGAAGAAACCTATGGTATATTAATACAGTGAAGGATTACCGCATAATAAAAAATAATAAAGGGTTGAGAGGAATATATTTTTGGAAATGAAGGTGATGAAAACAAAAGATATCAATAAAAATTTTAAAGAGAAATAACAAATATGAGAAATTCAGAGAAACATAAATAAATTCGAATGAACTGATAGTGAATGAAATGACTGTAACACAATGTACACAATGATTATCATAAATGAAATGAAAAGATCCCTAAAAGGAAGTTGAGCTCTGAATAATAAGAAAAACAGCAATCTCAGGACATACCTCCTCTTTCGATGATGAGAGTTAGGAGACTATTAAGACAAAATATTGTAGGCATTGTCAGAAATAGTCACTGGGTCATATGCTTTTTTGCTTAATTGATTTTCTTTGTCATGGTGGAGGGTTTAATCACTGAGAGAGGGTAAAATTATCATGATCTAAAAACAAAAAACATGTGTAAAATGTATTTGTAAAAATAAATTAATTTAATTTAAATAAAGACAGAAATAAATAATGCCTACCCCACTGAAAATGACCAAGATTGTTTTCTACATAGGAATGATAACCCTTCTGTGTATATAACTTTTCAGTTTACAAAGCACTTTTACATCCATTTTTATATCCATTATTAACAATCAATCAGTAAGATCACCAATTAAGTGTCTATTATATGCCAGGTACTACCTAATCAGTTTCTCATAAGAACCCCTTGAAGAAGGCAACCTCATTTTACAGATGGAGAGACTAAGGTTCAGATTAATAAAGCATCGTAGTTCCATGGAAAGAGCATTCATCTTGAAGTCAGGAGAGATCCTAGTTCAAATTCTACCTCCAGTCCTAGTAGACATGTGCCCATGGGAAGTTATGTTCCTTCACAACATCAGTGTCCATGACTATAACATGAGTATGTTAATATATGTAATACTTGTTTCCTGAAATTGTCATGAGACTCAAATGAGATAATGTATATTAAGTACTTTTTGTAAAACTTAAACAGTTATTTTCTTGCCACCTCTTTCTATGGTTACTTGCCCCTGAATAATAAGTGGAAGAACCAAGAGTAATGATGGTAATAGCAATATAATATACTAAGAATGATCTGTTTTCTCAACACTATAGATACTCCTTTCAAAAATACAGATTATAGAACACACATTCCTCTCATCATGTGTACCTTTTGTCCATGTCTTCCCAAAAATCCTCCAGAGGGGGTTCATATAACATGCTGCTGGCCTTCTGCTTCATGTCTTGACCTGATTATTGCTTGATTTATCACAAAACCAAAGTAAAAACAAGGGCCCTCCATGTCTTATCCCTTGCTGTCACTTTATCTCACCTTCTTTTCCGGTTATGTAATAGTCTTGATGCCAATTTAAACTATTAATTAAAATGGCACCAACTTTTGGGATATATAGTTATATATATATATATATATATATATATATATATATATATATATATATATAGTTCTTTGATAATATATTTATGTTGCCCCATGCTGATAATCAAAGCCATAACTAGGAGCTACTCCTAAGGGACATTCTCAAGGACAGGCATCAAATACTACCATGATAAATCTGATTTGAAAAAAACTATTAAAGATGAATGGAAAGGCACTGGAAGATGAGATCAATATCTAGTGAATTGAAAATGTGACTTCCATATCACATAATTAAATGGAAAAAATACAGAAAAGAATCTAGAAAGGAAAAGTATATTAAAAATTTGAGATTATCTTAAACAATAATTAAAAGAAAACTCAAAAGATTGAGGCAAGGATTTTTAAATTTCTTTGTGTTGTTGATCCCTTCATAAGGCTGGTGAAACCTATGGATTCCTACTCAGAATAATGCTTTAAATGCAAAAAAATAAAACCCTTAAGATTAAAGCAGAAACTAATTATACTGAAATAGTTATCAAAAAATTGAAAATCATGTTCATGAACCCCTGGGTTAAAGTGAAATAAGACCTCAAAGCAATACAAAGAAGAAGATAAACAATCTAATATCGATCAAAAACTTATTTCACTACAAAGGCTTGAGAAGTAAAGAAATCAGAAGAAAGAAAAACTAGGAAATGGGATTTCTGGTCATCTCTGATTTCAACAAGCCCAACTCAACAAAAATGCCAGTTGAATCCAATGCAAAACAGGAAACTTGCTTACCATGGGCTGTCCTTGCTGTTGAATGAATCAATCATCCTGCCCACCCACTCAAAGCAAGTAACAAAATGTTATACCTTTATAGCCTTGTCAGGTGAGATTACCTTCATTCAAGAAATCAGTTGGATATATGAACTGAAAGGTGATGGGAGAGAGTTTCACAGACTTTTGAAGGGATTTTTATGTTAAATTTCCTATCCTATCTTAGTAAATAATTCTTTCTTGGGGGCAGTTAGGTGATGCAATGGATAGAACACTGGGCCTAGAGTCAAGGAAACCTAAATTCAAATGTGGCCTCAGATACTTCCTAGCTGTGTGACCCTGGGCAAGTCATTCAACCTCTGTTTACCTCCATTTCTTCATCTGTAAAGTGGGAATAATAGTTACACCTACCTCCCAAGGGTTGTTGGGAGAATCAATTGAGATATTAATTGTGACGCACTTATGACAGTTCCTGGCACTATAAAAATGTTAGGTATTATTATTAAAGCAGCTAGGTGGTATAATAGATAGACTGCCAGGCCTGGAATCAGGAAGACCTGAGTTCAAGTCCAGGCTCAGACATTTACTTGCTGTGTGAACCTGGGCAGATCATTTGACGCTGTTGGCCTCAGTTTCCTCATCTATAAAATGAGGTAGAGAAGGAAATGACAAACTAGTTACTTTGCCAAGAAAATCCCTAATGGGGTCAAGAAGAGTCAGGCATGACTGAAATGATTAAACAACAATAATGTTACCATTATGTCTGGCTGAGTAATTTATGTCAACTATAGGATAACTATAGGAAGAAGCATATTGGTGGGGAACTTTGGCAAAGGCACCCCCCCACCCCACCCCCCAGCATGCTAGGGTCTCCTAGAACACCAAGGGGAGACCCAGACTTCTAGTGTAAATGTAACTTAGCTCCAGAGCTTTCACTACACATTAATAATGAACAATAAAATAGTTAACATTAAGAGAAATGAGAGAAATTTTTGCTTTTAAAAATTGGAAAGTCACAGACCCAGAGAAAATCTATAATTAGTGGTTCAGAAATTCCACATTAATTAATAGTAAATCTTCCTCTCAAAGACAAGCCTAAACTTACCATTTTTAACAAAAGATATCACATACCCTCCACCAAAAGATGATAATTCCTCAAATATAAGTCAATTACATGCTCATTTATTCTACACAAATCACTGGTAGTTTGTATTGTTTTTTTAAAAACCTATAAACACTTAAAAGAAAGCAATATACTCCTGAAGAGCAAAAAGGAAATCCCAAAGGATGCCAGTGGTCTAAAGAATAGCTTGTCACCAATTCAATAATTATTGAACAAACGGCCCAAAAGTGCAGTAACATTTATATTTCCTTCATTCATTATTATAAAGTCTTTCAGTTCCATGCACATGGTTTATCCTAATTCTATAAATATATAAAATAGACCCAAGTATAGTGAGAGTGCTAGAGTGTTTGATGTCCACGTGGAAAACTGTTCTCAATTTAATAGATGTCACCAATACAATAACACCTACGTTTTACTCATATGAAAACATGGTACCTTCTGGAAAGGTGGTTCAGGTCTTTTCTGATTTTGTCTGACTTTAAACTCACTGGCAACTTATTGAAGTAGTAAACAGTATGGTGTTCAAGTTGTAGAAGTCACACCACAACTTAATCACTTGATGTACTCAAATGACATTATTTGGCTCAACCCAACCCAACAACAACAACAACAAATAAAAATCTCTCATCAACTACTTTCTCCATATCATGGAATCTTTCTCCAGTGATATCAAAAGTAATTTGGACTTGACAAATATAAAATTCTTTGTTTTGTTTTGTTTTGTTTTGTTTTGTTTTTGCTTTTTGGAGGGCAATTGGGGTTAAGTAACTTGCCCAAGGCCACACGGCTAGGTTTTTGTTTGTGTGTACGTTAAAGTGTTTGAGGCCAAACTGAACTCAGGTACTTCTGACTCCAGGGCAGACACTCTACTCACCGCGCCACCTAGCCACCCCTAAAATTCTTAATATACAGCAAGAAAAGATAGAGACTGAAGCCTTCATGCTGGAAGGTCAAATTGAATCAATTCACAAAGATGATAATTTAAATATCTTGGTCTCCTCCAAACAAAAAGTAATTAAGGAGAAAGCAATGTTTCTGTATATTGAGATGTACTGGTATCCTAAAATAAACACCTACACAACAGCAATCTTAACATAAACATTTTGAGCTATTAAATGGACAAAAACAGATTTGAAAAAGATATAATCAAAACCTAAACAACATCAACAAAACACAGTAGGTATGTCCTAAGGAAATTATGGAAAGAGTAAGATTTCCTTATCAAAGAAGGAAAAAAAGATTAATATAAATTCACAGAGCATACAATAACCAGAAATCAACAGAAATGCTTTTGGAACAATATCACTTTGCTGAGCAAAGGTAATGGCTGACAATAGATACATTGAATTTATCTAATAACCAAAAGAGGTTTGTTTCTGAATGGGACTTATGAAAAAGGTAAGATCCAGAAATGGAATCAAAAAACCCTACATTGGCAACCTCTATATTAACTTGACACTATGCCCACAATAATGTGCTAAATAAATGGCAGAGTTGAACATATTTGTATGTAGAAGCAATGGTTTATAGTGGCAATTCATGACTGGGTGATTGCTACCACAAATTACAGGTGGCTCCATAGCATGAGATATCTGGAACTGAAACACACCTCAGGGGCTACCTACCCTGACTCTATTTTATAGAAGAATGTACTGAAGCTTAGGGAAACTGAGTGACTTGCCTAAGGTGACAAAAGTAGTGTGGCATATTAGTTATCAGAGATGGAATCTGAACCATCTGACTCTGGAGTCCGTCCTTTTCAGAGGTTATGCAAGGAAATTATTAAAAAGAAAGGAAGGAAGGAAAAGAAGTGAAGGAAGGGAAGAAATGTAGGAAGGGAAGAAGGGAAGGAGGGAGGAAGGAAGGAAGGAAGGAAAAACTGAGCTACAGAGTACTTCAGGTTACAAAAATTTAGTACTTATCAAACACTATATAAAACACAATCTAGTGGTTAGGATTATATATCAGAAGCTCACTATGTTTCATAAGCCAACAGAAAACAAATCCCTCTACTACAACTACAGACCTTAAAATACCCTTGAGAATTCAATGTTTTGAACTGTTTCCTACAACTGTTTGAACTGTTTTGAACTGTTTCCTACAATCACCTGGATATAAGATTAATCCAAGCAAATTTAAGAATAAGGTTTTTCATAAATGGCAGCAAACCAAATACCCAAAGTCTCCAAGTTATGTTCAACAAAATGCTTTTAAAATCTCAAGATGAAAAGGAGTTTTAGTACAGTGTTTAGTCTTGAAGTCAGGTAGAACCAGTGTCTATGATACATGCTAACTGTGGAACCCCGTGCAAGTCACTTAACCCCTCAGTGTTCTAGGTAATGCTCTGAGAATTTAAGTTGCAAAAAAGATGCTGATCTGACTTCATAAAGTAAGTTCTTCTCATATAGCTCCTCACACCAATGAAAAAGAAAAAGAGAAACATAACAAAAGAAATCAAAATAAGATGGTCAAGCTTTCTATTCACTGTTCCGAACCGCCTCCCACTTTCCAATAATAATTAATAATAATAATAAAAATAATAGTTAATTATCACTTTGTCCAGGACCAGAACTATCTTAACTATCAAAAAAGATGAAGGGATCAAGATGAACATCAACAGAGCCATAGGGACAGCACTTGCAGTTTCATAAGGGACTCCTCAATGAGGGAAATCCCTCCACAAATACAGTTTAGCCCCTAAAATCTTAGAGAGCTGTTTAGAGAAATGAGAGGTTAAATGATTTCCTCAGGGTCACACAGCCAGCATTTGTCAGAAGAAGGACTTGAACCCAGGCTTTTCTGGCTTCAACACCAATTTTCTATCCACTATTACACACTGCCTCCCTCTTCCAAATAGCAATAATCCTAATAACAGTAGCCACCAATGATAAAATGATAAAAAACCCTTTAAGGGTTACAAACATTAATTGCTTCACCTAAGTAGTCCCCACTCTTCTGACTGATTCATCCACAGTACTATGCCACATCTCTCCCATGAAAAGAAAGAAAGTAGGGGCGGCTAGGTGGCTCAGTGAGTAGAGTATAGGCCCTGGAGTCAAAAGGACCTGAGTTTGGATCTGACCTCAGACACTTAACACACACACACACACACACACACACACACACACACAAAACCGAGCTGTGTGACCTTGGGCAAGTTACTTAACCCCAATTGCCCTCCAAAAAGGAAGGAAGGAAGGAAGGAAGGAAGGAAGGAAGGAAGGAAGGAAGGAAGGAAGGAAGGAAGGAAGGAAGGAAGGAAGGAAGGAAGGAAGGAAGAAGAAGAAAACACCATGATTCATCTTTGGACACAACCTTAGAACAGCAGGGTGCCTGCCCCAGTGGTTTAGCATAGTGATTGCTGCCACCTTCCCAGGTCTCTGGGACTTCTACCCATTCTCCCTATTCTTAGCTCCCACAGCTAATAATTGTCCATTGATTCAAGTAGCCTCTGAAAAGTTCAGCTCTCATTCCCTGGGCCCAGTCACCTCTTTCCTCCATGTTTGGCTCTCAATCAGTCCTCGGTGAGAACTCTGGCATCCAAACAGGTCAGCGGCAACCAGACTGGTATAGAATCACGAACACAAAGCCCTTGGTACTGGAAAGAGTTCTGTACCCCAGTACTACTCCTTTCTACCTATATAGCCCTGGGCAAGTCACATAGCTGTTTCAGGTCTCTGAGGTTCCTTTCTCTAACTTCTATTCTATAACCTGTGACTTCAATCCCCTCAAAAAAACAGGTTTCTTACTTCTAATCCTGGCTCCAGGATAAAAGCCAAACAGAGGATTTATGCTTGGAGTGAAAGTACTAGGGAGCCACAGGAGTTAATCCCCATCCCTGGGGAGATGGCCTAGTCAGTCCTGTACTTTAGGAAGATCATTCTGAGTGGAGTATGGGCTAGAGTGGGGAGAGACTAGATCCGGGGAGCCCATCCAGAAGTCAATTACATTAGCTCAGGCTTGAGATAAAGAGGACCTCTTATAAACTAGATCAGGCTAGATGGGACAAAGGAACTATTAGACTCTGGCCCCCACACCCACTAAACAGACTGGTAGCCAGTCTAAACTAGCTAAACAATCCCAGGTCACCATCACTTTATAAAAATGTTATAAATAATTGGAGGGACAGCTAGGTGGCACAGTGAGTACAGCACCGGCCCTGGTGTCAGGAGGACCTGAGTTCAAATCTGGCCTCAGACACGTAACACTAGCTGTGTGACTTTGAACAAGTCACTTAACCCCAATTGCCCTGCCCTCCCTCCTCCAAAAAGCAAAAAAAAAAAAGTTATAAATCCATTTCAATCAAAGCCCACTGTACCAATGTAGCCAGGTATCAGAAAATGGGTGGTTGCTTTCTAGTAACAAAATCCCAAAGCTACTCACTTGCTTTCTAATGGTGGGGCAAGGGAGAATGTATTGGAGGAAGGGGAGGGCAGTACTGGTCAGAAAGCAGAATTCTCTATCCTTATCTCCATTCAATTGGATTCAGACATTACTTCCTCCTCAAGCTACTCCTATTCTTTTCTGATTCCACAGTGTTCAACTCAACTCTAAAGCATTAATTCCTTCTTATTGCCAAGTCAACAAGCATTTATTAATGCCTGTGCACCAGGAACTATAATAAGTACCGGGGAAACAAAGACAGGCATAAAAATAGTCCCTATTCTCAAGGAACTCGAAGTTGAATGGAGGAGAGAATATAAAAACACCTACATACAAACAAGAAGTAGGGAAGATAAATTGGAGGTAATAACATAGGAAAGACAGTGGGACTGAAGGAGATCAGGAAAGGCTTTTCATAGAGATGGGGTTTCAGCTGGGACTTGAAGGAAGTCAGGGAAGTCAGGAGATAGATGAAAGGGAGAGAGTTCCAGGCATGAAGAACTGCCATTGCAAATACCTGTAGTCAGATAACAGAGTGCCTTGTTTGAGGAACAGCAGAGACCAGTATGCCTGGATTGTAGAGCATGTGGAGGGGAGTAGGAAGATGTAGGAAGATGAGAAAGGTAAGAAGTGGTCAGGTCATTAAGAGCTTTAAATGTCAAACAGAGCATTTAATACTTGGTCTTGGAGGTACTAGGGAGCCATGGGAGTTAGTTGAAAAGGGAGATGACACAGTCAGACTTACAGTTTAGGAAGATCAGTTTGACAGTTGAATAGAGGACCCACTGGAGTGGGGAGATACTGAATCCAGGGAGCTCATCCAGAAGGCAATTGCATTAGTTCAGGCATGAGGTGATGAAGACCCTCTTCTAGACCCAGATTCCTACATAGACCTATTTTAGGTTGACTCTTCCTTGCCATGGGTTGTTCCCTTTGCCTGGAATGTACACTCCCCTCACCTCTGCCTCTTAGAATCCCAGGATTCCTTCAAAGCTCACGTCAAGCCAATGCCTATATGAGACATTTCCTGATGGACACCCCCCCCCCATCCACCCATCTGCTAGTGCCATCCTATAATGTTAATGGGATTTAAGATCTTCCCCATGCCTTAATAGTTAATGGAACTAAGGGAAGCTTGCTTAGGGGAGACTTGTTTGTAGGAAGCCTTTCATACCTTTTGCTAATTTCTAATTAGGTACTGAGTCACAAGGGTTGTGATGCCTTCTGACTCTGAGAAGTATATATATATATATTCCCTGGTCCAGATTTTGAGTGGCTGTATGTTCAGAGCTCCCCATCTGCTCAGATGTAAAGGCTTTCTCAATCCAAGGATGTATGTAAAGTGTATAGTTGATTCAGGCAGTCAGAGCCCTGTCTGTTGGTCTTTATTTCTCTGCTTGTATATTCTCTGAAGTTCAAGGTACTGACTTTTCCCCTGAACTAGTGAATGTAATTTAAAAAAAAACTGTTGACCCCTTAAACAGCTATCTTTCCTAGTAAAGCAGGTCTAAGGACCTGTGCTAGTAGCCATCCTGGGGATGCCAGTGTGGTTTCCACTACACTTCCTCACTTCCCTTACCAAAATTTCTTTGTATTTGCTTCATATATATTACATGCTTGTTAATATGTGCACACGTTGTTTGTCCTGATAAGATGCATGCTCCTTGAGGTCAGGAATGCTTTCCTTTTTGTCCTTACATCCTCTGCACTTAGAATAGTGTCCGACAGAGTGCGAAATAAAAACTGGTTGACTGACTGATCAAGTCTCCCTTTAGAGTCCAAATTTGACTCTCCAGGAATATATCCCCCATTTATAATGTTGTGCCTATGGAATTCACTGCTTCCTGTTAGGTAGATATAGATAGATAGACAGATAGACATAGATATATGTATGTATATATGTTTGTGTTTGTATGTATATGTATGTGCATATAATAAATATATGTAATATTATAATGTAATATATCATGTTTTAACAGGACCAGTTAACAAGTTTAGGCAGAGTATGACTGTGCAAGCTAACTTTTATTAGATATAAACAGTTTCTTACCTGAACAATTGTAATAGACATCTAACTGATCTCTTGACCTGCAATTTCTTTTCCCCTATCATCTCTTCCGTACCCTATTATTAGAGTAATCCTCTTAATGTGCAGCTCTAGTGATACTCCCCTGCTTAAAAGCCTTTACTGGCTCCCCATTGCCTAACACATAAAGTCCAAACTTGCTAGCTCAGAATTGAAGGCCCTCAACAATCTAGCCACAATGCACTTTTCCAACTTTGTTTCACACTCCATCCATTCTCATGTTAGACTAATTGATTGGTCAGTCAACGAGTATTTATTTAGTATCTACAGTGTACCAGGCACTGTGCTAAGGATTGAAAATACAAATCCATGACTAAAACAACAGGCCTACTGTCTTGGGGTCTCTACTTTCCACCAGACCACCTTATCCTTCATAAACAAGAGCTAAAGTTGCCTCTGTCACCCTGTCTTGTTCACAAACATGTTCACAAACACCAGAGATAGCATCTGAAGAATGTTGAATGAGTAACTGCTCCCTGTGTATACCAGGAACAGAAAGAGGCAAGTGATTTAAGTTGCAGTGAGAATGAGCTTTTAAAGGATGGGGTAAAGGGTGGTAAGGATACAGCCCAGCCCAGAAGCAAGAAAGGTTCAAATAATTGACCAGCCCCAAAGAATGGAAATCTCATTTACTGTCTCAGCCTCTCTCTCACATGGCTGAGTCCTCCTGCTCTGGACACAGTCAGACCCCTATCTTCAGACCCTGACATTCTCTTTCACCTTTGGTCCTTATCTGTTAAATAAGGTGACTTGGAAACTGATTCAATCCACTCTTAGGGAACTGCAAGTTTTTCTAAGTGGTTTCACCCAGTGTCTAGGACAAGAGTCATGGCCTCAGCCACCCTGAGGCAATACATAGAATAGTTAGATAGGAAGTTTCTGTACTAAGCATAGGACCATCTTAGACTCTCAGAACAAAACTATAAATTAGAAAAGGCCTTAGGAAGCCTAGGAGTCTGAAAACAGGAATGCTGCTTTGTTTCTCTGTCTATACCTTTTCTTCCTGCCCAAAGGGGAACGAAGCCCAGACAAAGAAGATCATACCCCAGACATAACAATTTACCCCAAAGAGAGGAACTTTTTATGAGTTCCCAGCTCTCATAGAGACAGCATTATACGGGGGAAAGGGTACAGGAATTGGAGAAAGAGAAGCTGGATTCAAATCCAGGCTCTTCCATTGACTACCTATGAGTCTTTGGACAAGTCCTTTCACCTTCTTGGCCTCAGTCTCCTCACCTGTAAGCATTAGACTGGATGACCTTTCAGGCCCCTTCTCTGTTCCCAGATTCCCTCTCTCCTCTCTGCCACCCATCCCTCTGGTTCTCCTTCTCTGTCAAGGAGGCCCGGTTACCTCGCCTGAAATTCCGCAGCACACCCCCCTCGGCCTCCTCCCTGGCCGCCCTCGCCTCCCTCTCATGCCAGCGCCGCAGCTGCTCCTCCCTCATCTTGTAGAAAAGAATGTGCTTCTGTTCATCATTCAACTCTGCCAGGAGCTCCGGGTCAATGTACATTTCCCTCAGGATCTGCTGCAGCATGGTGCCCACTGGATAGGGTGGGATGGGCTCCAGTCCAGGCCAGCCAGGGCCAGCGATGCCAAGCCCCTGGGCCGGGAGAGCACTCAGATCAGCCTCCAGCAGAGAGCCCTCTCCTCCAGTTGTTTCTCAGTATCCTTCAGACTGTCATGATCCTCCTTTAAGAGCCATCTTCCCTTTTCTTTAGCACTCGCAGAGCTGTTCCACTCATCTTACCATGCTGAAGTAGCCACAGATATCAGATGGAAGAAAACTAGGGGGATGAGAGAGGATGGGCTGCTTCATACCACAAAACCAGCCCACAAGCTTTTCACCCCCAGTTGCTCCATCACCCAGCAGAAAGGCCCCGAGGCCCCGAGGCAGCTGGACCCTCTGTCAGCTTCTGCAGGGCTCCAGCCCCAGGCCAGGAGCCTACAGGAGCAGCCAGCAGAGTGTCAAGTGATCTACTAACTGAAAGTAACAACGACACCAGCAATATCTATGTCACTCCACCTGCCTCTGGGAATTGATCTCTCTTCTGCCGATAAGAGAGGAGACAGGTTTGCCTGTTATTTCCTAAGCTACGGGGCCAATTTTCAGAGGGAGCCTGTGGAACCGAGCTCCCGTGAAGGTGAAACCCACTTCTGTCTTCTCCATCACTGCTAAAGCTTCCTCAGGGGACGCTCAGTGAGGCAGCTGACATCCTGGTGGTGGAAAATGTTGTGGGTCTTTTTTTTTTAATTCTAGCCTTTAAAATAGCATTGAATTAATATTAGCCAGACAAGAATCAGCTCTCAAGGACTCATGTAAACCGTCTGTCAGCCTTATTACCGTTAATTCAATTTCCACCTCTGACTCAAGAAAGATAGGAGATTTCTGTTTAAGTAAATGGTGAACTTTTGCTACTTAATGGAAATTCCCTGATATCAGCCAAACACTGTTTCTGACTGGGGGGAGGGAGGGAAGCAGTTGGATCTAATAAGTTGAAAAAAATGTAAAAGCTAATAACAAATATGCTGGCAATCTGTTTAAAATTCTCATGGTGGCATAGGGAGGAAGAAAAACAATAATTGGGTCCCTGATCTAGGTATAGCTTTTACCCAACCACTGCCCATCTGGCAAGAGGATCCATTTATTTGTAGATGGACAGATGTGCCAGTGGGAGATCAACCACCTCCAATATCTAAGTTCTTAAAACTGGTAAAGATCCACTGAGGTGGGAAGACTAACTGGTTCCCAAAGATGTTTTCAGCTCAATTGGTCAACAGGCATTTATTAAGACCTATGTGCCAGACCCTATTTAAGCACTAGGGATACAAAGACATCTTTTTAAAAACAGTCCCTGCCCTCAAGAAGCTTACATTCTAATAGGGGAGTCAATATCTAAATAATGAGGTACAAACATAATCCGTAGAGAGTTGGCAGAAGGCAGTCGGAGAGTAGAAGGAACCAGCAGCTGAGAGGACTGAGAACAAACTCTTATATAAGGTATTGCCGTTGTTCAATCATTTTTTAGTCATGTCCAACTCTTTGTGATGGCAAAGATGCTAGAGTGGTTTGCCATTTCCTTCTCCAGCTCATTTTATATATGAAGAAACTGAGGCAAATAGGGTTCAGTGACTTGTCCAGGATCACACAGCTAATAAGTATTTGAGGTTAAATTTGAACTCAGGAAGACGAGTCTTCCTGAATCTAGGGCCAACCCTCTGTGCACTATACAATATCAACCAGCCCCCCAATTTCTCAGAAGGTACAATTTGAGTTAAATCTTGAAGAAAATCGGTGAAACTGAGAGGTGAAGGTAAGGATGCAGAAAAGCACTCCAGGCATGGGGAACAATCAGTACAAAAGAATGGCGGTGGGAAATGTGGTATCACATTCGAGGCCATGGATCTGGAAAGCAGATATATAGAAGTCAACTGTATAAAGAATAAAAAGAGTTACTTTGTAAAGAGCTTTAAGCATCAAGCAAAGGAGGCTGTATTTGGTCCTGAAGGTAATAGGGAGACACTGAATATTGCTGAGCAAGGGAATGACCTGATCTGATGGATGCCTTGGAAAATCTACCTTTAGCCACTGAATGGAAGATGGGTTAGACTTAGAGATTTGATACAGGAAGACCAACTGGGAGGCTACTGACATATCCTGTGATGAGGGCCTGAACTAGAGTGCTGGCTGTGCTAGTGGAAGGAAAGAGATGTTGTGAAGGCAGAAATGGCAATGTTTGACAATATATTGGATGAGGTGAGTATGAGCATGGTGAGGACTGCGGGCCTGGGTGACTAGGAAAATGAAGATATATTCCATAAAAGTAGGGAAATTGGGAAGAGAGGGAGATTTAGAGAAGTTCATAGGGGATAATTAGTTCTGTTTTAGACTTGTTGAGTTTGAGGTGTCTACAGAACAGTAGCCCTAGGGACAGCCAGGTGGTACAGTGGATAGAGCATTGGGCCTATGGTCAGAAAGACCAGAGTTCACAGCAGGAAGGGCGGGGCCACTGCCCCCTTCTCTCCCCCTCCCCTTATCTCCCTCTCCCTCCTCACCCTTCCCTTTGTACCCTTCTTCCTCTGTCCCCCTTCCCCTTCTCCCTCCTCATCCTTCCCTCCATCCTTTCTCCTTCCTCTCTTCCCAGGCCTAGATGATGCCATGGTGGAGACAGCCAAGGAGTCCATGAAGCCCACCAAGTGGACGTCATGGGGCTGTGCCGGGACATGTCCTCCAAAATGGGCACGTATCTGACAGGCGAGTGACAGCCACCAGTGAAGACTATGAACTTCTGGAAAAAATATGAACAAACTGACTAATTTGAAGTGTCTAGAAATGACAGAGATTGCAGCAATTACAAGTAGAAATCTAAAGGACTTACACCAGAAATAGGCAGCCCTTCAGTCTTCTCTGGATTAGATCACTTTAACTGAGGGGCAAGCAGCCACTCTTGATCAGGCCATTTACAAGCTGGATGCATATTCAAAGAAATTAGAAGCAAAGTATAAAAGTTAGAGAGGCAATGGAAGAATTCTTTAGCACAAAGACTAACTACAAGAATGTTTTATAAGAACTGAAGTGCACAGGATGGAACTTATCACCATGCTTCAATTCCTAAAAGGAAGTGGTGCTGCTGATTAAAGGAGAATCCCAGCCCCCACCTCTGGTTGGACGTGTAACTCCGGCCACCCCCTGTGTTTTCCTAAACCTGTGGCCCTGGAACCTCATCTTACCGTATATTTCCTTGTGTGCCCTGGACCAAGCCTCAGAAATCAGGATCAGCCCTGTCTAGAGCAGACACAGATGAGAGGCTCTAGTCTTCCTGTCTCCTCCCTTCTTTCCTCTCCCCAGACCCCCCTTGTCCCCTTTCATAATCTGTTCTTCAACTTAAATAATAAATTCCAGGGGCGGCTAGGTGGCGCAGTGAGTAGAGTGCCGGCCCTGGAATCAGAAGGACCTGAGTTCGGAGCCGGCCTCCAACACTTAATCCGCACAAACAAAAAAACCTAGCCGTGTAACCTTGGGCAAGTTACTTAACCCCAATTGCCCAAAAGGGGCGGCTAGGTGGCGCAGTGAGTAAGAGCACCGGCCTCGGAGTTTGGATGACCCGAGATCAGATCCGGCCTCAGAAAATGAGCACCCACGCATAAATCAAATGACTAGCCGTGTAACCTTGAGCAAGTTACTTAACCCCAATTGCTTTAAAAAAAAAATAATAATAATAATAATAAATTCCTATGTATGACCCTCAAGTAAAAAAAAAGAAAGAAAGACCAGGGTTCAAATTTAACCTCTGACACTTAACTTTGTGACCCTGGGCAAGTCACTTAACCCTTGCCTGTATGAAACTGAAGAAAAAATGCCAAACCACTCCAGTACCTTTGCCAAGAAACCCCATAGAGAGTATTAAAAACATTCAAAGACATGACATTGAAAGATGACTTCTCAGATTGGAAGGGCCTGGCATGTTATGATCCACAGTGTCACAAAGAGTCCACAAACATGATTGAACAACAACAGCAACAGGAAATCTAGTCTGGGATGTCCAAAGGACAACTAGTAACGTGTAACTAAGTCAGAAGAGAGACTAGAACTATTTATGTAGATGTGGGAATCTTCTAAGGGGAGATGATAACGGAACCCATAGGAACTGATAAAATCACCAAGGGGGATAGTATAAAGTAAAAAGAGAATGAGTCTTAATGGACACGGATGGTTAACGGGCATGACATGGATGAAGACCCAACAAGGAAGAGAACCAGGAAATAATAGCATTACAAAAACAGAGAGGGGATAGTATCCTCAGAAGTGGGCAATTGACCATTTCAAGTGCTGCACAGAAGTTGAGAAAGATGAGGCTAGTAGTTTGAGATCCCCCTACTCAAGGCCCACCCTAATTCCCCCACCTTGCCCCATTACTGGTGTCCTCTCTACCTCAGATTACTTTGTGTTTATTTCATATGTGTTTTGTTTTTATTATCTTGCCTACATGGCGTTCCCCTTCCAATAGAATTTAAGTTCCTTGAGGGCAGGAAGAGTTTTGTTTATGTCCTTGTATCCCCAGTATATGACACATACTAGACACATAAATGGGAGGAAGGAAGGAAGGAAGGAAGGAGGGAGGGAAGGAGGGAAGGAAGGAAGGAAGGAAGGAAGGAAGGAAGGAAGGAAGGAAGGAAGGAAGGAAGGAAGGAAGGAAAACAAGCACAATAGTCACATGAATCTAGCAGATCCAAAAGAGCTGATGTATAAGGAAACCTTATCAGCAGCAACTTGCCTAAACCTTTTAGACTCTTAAAAAGTTCTACTTCGTAGCTACCATATTGGCTTTCCTCTCAAATCAGTAGATCTTGATTTATCTGTGGATAGAAGGTGCCCTAAAAGCTTCTAACTCAACCCTCTCATTTTATAGATGAGGAAAGTGAGTCCCAGGGAGGTGAAATTTTGAGGTGACTTTTTCAATGTCACACAGGTTATAATCAGTAGGTAGAATCAAGGTTTGGACCCAGGTCCTCTTATCCCAAATCCAGCATTCTTTTCACTACACCACTTAGTCTTGCCATGGCTCCAGATTCATACAGAAAGAACATGCTCAGATTTGTTACTTTGGTTCAACCCAACATCACAATCCATGAGACCTGTGACATTAGAAGCCTCTTCTCCCACTTTCTCTCCTTTATACTAAAGGAAAGAAATCTAACTACGGTTCCACTCGATCCAGCAAACATCTCCAAAGTGTTTATTATGTTGATGGGTACCGTGCTAAAATGTAAAAAAATATATATAAGAACAATATAAATACAGTCATTAAAGAGGTTATGTTCTATTTAGTGAAGATAACGTTTACATGGACAACTATACAACAGAGCAATTTGAGGAAGAAAAGACCAAAGTAATTTGAAGTAATCGAAGAAAGCTTCATAAGGAGAAGATCATGGTACTTGAGCAGAACTTTCAAGGAAGATGAGGATTCTAAAAGGCTGATATGAGGAGGGAAAGCAGCCTGAGCAGAAGGAACAAAGCTTGGGATATAAAAACTAAAGGTCAGAGAACAGTGAATAATAGAATATTGCCAGGAGCATAAAGTGTATAAAGAGGAGAAATGTGAAATAAAGACTGGAAAGTTGTTTGAAACTCAACTATGGAAGGTCATCATAATAGCTCCCATTTAGAAAATACTTTCAGGTTTGCAAAGTGTTTTGTATAAACTATCTTATTTGATCCTCACTACAATCCAGTAAAGTAGGTGCTGTATTACTTCCAACAGTGCAAAACTTAGAAATTTGTGTTTCATTTTAGAGGAAACCAGGGTTCACTGTAGTTTTTTTATATATTTATTTTTTATTTTTTTATGTTCTTTTTTATTTTTTGCCTTTTTTTTTTTGAGGGAGGTGTGCAGGGCAACTGGGGTTAAGTGACCTGCCTGAGGTCACATGGCTAGTAAGTTTTAATTGTCTGAGGCTGGATCCAAACTCAGGTCCTCCTGACTCCAGGGCCACTGCTCTATTCACTGTGCCACCTAGCCACCCCTGAAGATTTCTTTAACAAGAGAATGCTATGGTTAGATTTCTGCCTTAGGAATTTATTCTGGTTGATGTGGAAGATTAATTAGAGAGTAGAAAGATTAGTGGCTGGGAGTCCAATTAGGAGACTGTTACATTAATCCTGGTGAGTAGCAATGAATGCTGGCTAAGTGATCAGAAAGAAGGACGTAAGTAGATGCTATGGGGAGACAATCATAGGACATGGTAACAGAATAATATGAACTGTTAAAAGAAATCTTGGGGGGGGGCGGATAGGTGGCGCAGTGAGTAAGAGCGCCGGCCTCGGAGTTGGGATGACCCGAGATTAAATCCGGACTCAGAAAATGAGCACCCACACATAAATAATAACTAGCCGTGTAACCCTGAGCAAGTTACTTAACCCCAATTGCTTTAAAAAAAAAAAAAAGAAAAGAAATCTTGGTTCAGGCCTCACCCTCTTCAATAAGGCAAACTCAGAAAATGAGACCAAAAGAGTTTATTAGTACATAAAGGCAGCTTGTGATTGGGTACAGTTGGCTCCTATTCAGACTGCACACAGCTTTTTTTAGAAAGGAGTAAACAACTTCCATATAAGGGCAAAAGTAGTTTGATTGATACCCATAATTATGAGAAGGGATTAGGGCCACTTCAGTTCCTCTCTAAGGATTTGATTGGTACATGTAATTATGAGGAGATAGGATTAGTGAGTATGGGCATCACCTTCTCCTACAGGCTAACTGTGCACATACTCAAAGTTTAAACAAGGTTTTAAAATGGAGTCACTCAGACTGACTCTGTATGGGTAGCAGACTTTGCACAGAGCAAACAGGGAAGGGAAGAGTCAAAAATGACATCAATGTTTTAGATTTGGATATCTGAGAGAATAGCAGTTGTTGGTCAGTAGTTTTTGACTCTTTATGACCCCCGTTGGGAGTTTTCTTGGCAAAGGTAGTACAATGGTTTGCCATTTTCTTCTCCAGCTCATTTTGCAGATGAGGAAACTGAGGCAAACAGAATTAAGTGACTTACCCAGGTTCACACAGCCAGTAAGTATCTGAGGTCAGAATTGAACTCAGGAAGATGAGTCTTCCTAACTCCAGGCCTGATAGTCTCCACCACCTAGCTGCCAAAGAATATTGGTATTCTCAACAAAAATAGGGAATTTTGGAGGAAGGAAGATGATAAGTTCAATTCTGAGCATAACTGATTTGGAAGGCCAAGAGGACATCTAAGGTGGAGATGAGATGTCCTGCAGGAAGTTAGAGATGCAGGGAAGGTACCAGGGCTAGGTGTCCAGATTTAGGAGTTGTCCATCTAAAGATGACAACTGAATCATGGGAGTGGATGAAATCAACAAGAGAGAGCCTTACTCAACTGGCTGCTATAGTAATCTACTTAGCCAAGAGATTGCTGCCCTCTGCTGACCAAAGTGATGTAGTTCTACAGCAGGTTCACCACTAAGGGAACCTTGAATCAAATCAATTTAATTCAACAAGCATTAGACATCTCTTATGTGTCAAGCATCTAAAATATTACAGTTGTGATATCAAAACTAGAAGGAGATATTATATTTAGCATTGACCAATGGTAGAGAAGGTAGTCCTCGATCCAACTCACCTCAACATTTATTCATCACCTAATGTGTACAAAATATTGTGTTGGGTACTAGAAGAAATCCAGTTTAGACACCAACCTCCCAGTCCCTCAAGTTTGCAACCTAGGATTCACTATCCTGGATTCCTATCTTTCATGCCCCTATATAATCTATTACCATTGCCTGTTGAGTTCACCTTTGCAGCATCTCTCTAATAAGACCCCTTCTTTCCTTTGACACTGTCACCAAGCCCTCATCATCTCATGCCTTGACTATTGCAAAATTGCCCGGTAGGTCTGCCTTCCAAAAGCCTCTCCCCACTCCAGTCTGTCATCCATTAAGCCATTAAAGTGATTTTCCTAAAATGAAAATCATCATGTCACCTCTTTACTTAATAAACTCTACTGACTTCCTTATTGCCTCCAGGAACAAATACAAAATGGCCTGTCTGATATTCAGAGCCCCTCATAACTAGCCCCCTTCTATCTCTCCAGTCTTCTTACACCTTACTCTCCAACACATGATCTTTGATCCAGTGACAGTGGCCTCCTAATTGTTCCACAAACAAGACACTCCTTTACTCCTCTCCAGGCATTTTCTCTGGCTATCCCTCATGCTTAGAATACTCTCCCTACTCCACTCCAACTACCAACCTCCTCTTAATTCCAGTGCTCACTTTCTTTTAATTAGTTCCTATTTATTTTGTACATTGTTTACTCTGTAAATATTTGTTTGTATGTTGTCTCCCCCATTAGATTATAAGCTTCCTTGAAGGCAGGGACCCAACAGTCTTTTGCCTCTTTTTGTATCCACAATGCACAATGGCAAACAGTAGGCACTTAATAAATGTTTGAGTTGAATTCAAATAAGGTAGTCCACATAGAGTTTACAGGTACTTAAGAGTATATGAGACATACACATATAAATTATTATTGTAACTGCTGTTTTAAGTGTCACCGATAGATGCCAAAGTTACTGTCACTGTAGCTTTAAAAGCTAAGTTGAATTTTTAATTTTTGGCAGTTTTTTAAAAACTGAGAATAGAACCCTAATGAAGACAGTATGATGAAAAATGTGGAAAAGACAGAAAGAGAATGAGGAAGTTTTTTCTTTCTTAAGAGGAATATCTAAACTGTTATTTTTTGAAGAAACATGATAAAGAGAATTTTATGAATGAATCTGGAGAGATACTATTAAAAGTTATGTTTTTAAAAAAATTCTAAAGGCAGAAAGAAAGGAGATGAATAGAAATCCTGTCCCAATGGAACAGTTTTAACCTTTTCTTTGCTAAGATAATAAAGCAAATTCTTGCTGAAAGACTTTGTTTGGCATGTTGAGTGAACTGATTAGGGTAATTACATTGCTAGAAGTAAAGAGGGGTCATCTACAGTAACAGTGTTGATTAGAAGTCATTCTAGCTGTGATCTTTCTCATAGATAAAATATTAAAGTTATTTATATCTTTGTTATTATTTATTGTGCTGTCAATTAATTGTATAGCCAATAACTTGAATACTGAATTACTCCTAAGAGATTAGGGGTTTTGATATAAAGATATGAAAAAACTACTAATTAGGAAATTTTTCTGGAAATTATTAAAATAATTCAATATTTAATGTTATTTCAGTACTGTTGATATTATGTTGTAGGCCTCTGAGATGATTAATTAGAGAGAAAGAGGTTATAATTTTATCAATTAATGAGGAAATATCCAAACATACCCCTGGGTTACCCTAGAACTCTAGATAATGAGTCAAATAGCTGGCTGAGGGGTGATCAACATTTGAGGCTGGTTATTTGCTTATCTTCTTACAATACAACACAAAAATAATAGAGAACGGGGTGGCTGGGTGGCGCAGTGAGTAGAGCATCGGCCCTGGAGTCAGAAGGACCTGAGTTCAGATCCGACCTCAGACACTTAATGCACATACAAACAAAAACCTAGCCTTGTGACCTTGGGCAAGTTACTTAACCCCAATTGCCCTCCAAAAAATAATAATAATAAATAAAAAATAGAAAACTTACCAGTGATAAGGAGGAGGGATTTAAATTTAACTTTAAAAGGAAAGTAGGAATTCCATGAACTAAGAGAATGCAAGATGATGTTTTAAAAACAAACAGGATAGGGGCGGCTAGGTGGCGCAGTGAGTAGAGCGGCGGCCCTGGAGTCAGAAGGACCTGAGTTCGGATCTGACCTCAGACACTTAATGCACACACAAATAAAAAAAACCTAGCCGTGTGACCTTGGGCAAGTTACTTAACCCCAATTGCCCTCCAAAAAAAAAAAAAAAGCAAAAAAAAAAACAAATAGGATATTTCATGACAAAGGCATGGAGGCAACAAAGTATACATACAGTATGTTTAAGGGACAAATAATTCAGTGTGGCTCATGCATAAAGAAGAAGGAAGAGTTTTATGGGATAAATTTGGAAAGGTATCATAGAACCAGATTGTAGAAGGTCTTAAATGTCAGATAGGATTTTGGAATTTGGGAGTCATCTGTATAAAGGTGATGGTTGAAGTCTTGGGGAATGAATAAAATTGCCAACAGAGAAAGTAGAGAGAAAAAAAAGGAATGTTGAGGTCAGAACCACAAAGATAACACAAAAGTGGTCAGAAAGAAGATGGACAAAGAAAAAAAAAAGACAGAGAACTGTTATAGGGATAGGATACTGAGCATACTCACAAGTATGCTTTATATTGGGAGCCGAGGAAGGAAAAAGCACCCATAAAAAGGAGGTGGTCGTTTGTATCAAATGCTTCAGAAAGGTCAAGAAGGGTAAGAACAAAAAAAAAAGGGGGCCACTGAACATAGTGATTCGAAAGTTGGTAGTTACCTTGGAAAGAGAAGCTTCGATAAAATAGTGAATGCAGAAATTAGATAAGTGGTTGAGGATTAAGTGGTGAAGAAGTGGGAGCAAAAAGTATATAGATAAATTTTTAAAGAAGCTTAGCAGTGAAAAGGGGAAGAAAGGCAGATGTTAACTGCATTGCAACAAGGAAAGGGGCTTTTTTTGGATTGGGTAGAATGGAAAATATTTGTAGAGAGGTGGAAAGGAGTCAGGGGAGAAAAAGAGAGAGTGGTCAATCAGTGCGATCGATTAGGCACATAGCATACAGAAAGAAATTAACCTAATAGCTAATGTTTAATAAACCCAAAGACCCCCAACTACTAGAATAAGAATTTAATATTTGATGAAAACTGCTAGGAATATTGGAAAGCAGTTTGGCAGAAATTTGGTTTAGACCACAGAGTTTGTGCACATAACAAAGGACAGACCTAGCTACATGCAGTTAAGTCATTGAGGCCCAATAAGCCCTTATCATTATCATTACTTAGCATTGATTAAGAGCTGGGTTATTATGGGTACCACGGTTTTCTTTTAAGCCTTTTTCATTTGAAAAGCTTTCACATCTTAAGGTATTTTGGCACAGTGAGAGAGCACTAGAAATGATGCTAGGAAATCTGGTTTGAATCTTGGCTCTGGCACTACCTGTGTGGTCACAGGCAAGGCACCTGACTGCCCTGAGTCTGAATCCTCATCTCTAAAATGGAAGGAGAATTATGATAACCCAGAGTTTTGTAAATCTTGAAGTATATACAAATGTGAACTATTATCTATCTGTACAACTGTATACTCCACTTGTTTCATGGGAGGTAGCCTCCATGTGTAATAGAGGAAATATACATATAAAGAGATACCACTATGAAAGTGTAAACTGAACTGTGATGAGTGAAGGGACAATGGGGCATCTCTTATTCTGTAAATATTTACAAGCTACTATGATGAAAGGAATGTATAGGTAAGCAACAAAGGAAACCAGATTGAAATTCATGTAGTGACCATGGAAACCAGTCCTCTTTTTCCCCTCTGTCCTGGACTGGCTTGCTTCTGCCCCAAAGGATTTATCTTCTCTACTACTCTAAGAGATTTTTAAAATTTGGCTTTAAGTTATTAACCCCTCTCTGTTTAATACTTCTGCTTATAACCTCAATCTGGCTAAGGCTGTGGTGGAATAGAATTATAAGGCTTGTGATTCTTCCATCACTCAGGCTAGATGCTGGATGTGTCCTCTACTATTCACAGGCTTTGTCCCTCCCATTTCCATTCATCACAAACAACACTGACCACACAACAAGGGTTAGTGACCCTTTATTTATATAATAATGGGAGTAAGCAAGGGAAATGGGAGTAGCAAGGGAAAGAACAGAGGAGTAGAAAAGAGGGGAATAAACAGTCTATGGGCAAATACAGGCAATAGGGGATCCTACCAACCACAGCAGAGAACTGACTGTTTTTGATGCCTTCCTCTCCTGGAAAGAAGTCAGTCTCTAATTTGGAAACCAATCCTCTCTACCCCTTTATCCTAGGCTAGATTCATAGGAGACAGATGTTGACAGTAAGGGTAATTAGGACCATCTCACCAAACCTGGTCTGACTGGCTGTAATGGAAATGCAAATTTAAAGATCTTCCCTGCCCCTAGCTTAAGGGCACCTGGAGCCTGTGGTGGGAGGCTTGTTTTTCAGGGAAGCCCAACCTTGATACTTTTGTGATTGGGCAGTGGGTCAAGGAGGTTGTTACAATCTTTGAGCTAGGAGAAGGCTATATAAACTCTGATGAGAGGCTTTGCTTTGGGACTCACTTTGAGAAGTGTTGTGTGATTTGACCAGATGAGACTCTGGGAAGCCGTTGTTGAGAGCCCCCCCGCTTTGAAAACCCAGATGTTGATGCTTCCCTCTCTGGTAACTGTGATTTGGTATTGATGTAATGTTTGGACAGTTTGGAAGCCTGTCTGTAACTCTGAAGTTCTGTAACTCTGAAGTTTGGGGTGCTGACCTTTTTCCCCTGAACTAGGTAATGTGTGTTTGTTTGATTAAAGTAAGCTTGTTAACTGATTTTGAGTTGCTTTCCTTTTGAGAAGCAGATCTAAGAACCTATATTGGCAGCTACCCTGGGGATATTGGGGTGCTTGCTGCTACACTGGCACCACAGCCCCTGGTCATAGTCTTTCTGGGTCTAGCTGCAAACCACAATGTTAATCACAGAAGTAGACAAAGCCATAAGCACAGCCATCTAACTTCCAAGAACTTTGTAGGAAATTCCAAAGGAGTAGGCTCTGTACTCAACTCTGGAAAAAAAAAGTAAACTT
This sequence comes from Gymnobelideus leadbeateri, assembly GCA_011680675.1. Lineage (NCBI taxonomy): Eukaryota > Metazoa > Chordata > Mammalia > Diprotodontia > Petauridae > Gymnobelideus > Gymnobelideus leadbeateri. Next base: position 207,999 of record WOXC01001790.1, read on the forward strand.
GGTGACAAAATGGAGGATGAAACACAACTTCTCGTTTTCAACCTTGATTCCCTCCCCTCAGACTTTTCTCTCTAGAATTCTTTGCAACAGCTCTAGTAGTTCCAGTTCTAGAACTGGCTGATGGATGCTAGGTGCAGGATCCATGACAACATTGGACCACCCAAGCATTATCTCATTCTATTCCCCACCAAAACTGTTTATACCAAGGAGACTACAATGAAAGTAAGGGGAGTCCCAGTTGCTGACAGAGAAACCAAGATTTGAAGAGGATGCTTGACTGGCCTACAATCATATTTTAAGTCAGTGGCAGCAACAGAACTAAGACCTGAAATCATTTGAAGTATTCCCAGTGCAGCCTAAAATGGACCCATCAGTGTTCCCTTGGCTCCTCAAGCAAAAGCTGAAGGACTATTTTTCCACAATATCACTGAAAGGATTCCTGCTCTAGTTCAAATGTTGGACAAGAGGACAACCAAGGTACCTTTAGGCTTTAAAATTTTATGTTTAGGGAAATAGCTCTTTAATCAAGTGTATAGCTTAGCTGGGAAAAAGGCTTCTTCAAGGCACCACCTCTTAAGTATGATGGTTCCAAAAAGGGAATTTTTTTCACCATGAATGGAAATAAAATCTAGGCCTAGGTTGTCTTGGCCATCTGCTCAAGCCAGTCTCTTTTACTGTTCTTTCATTTTAATTGATTTTGGGGAGAGAGAGAGACAAATGGCAATGAGAAAATAAGAGACTTTCTTCCATAGTCTTTGAGTCTATCCCTGTACTCCTTAAATATTATGAAATGGATACTGAAAATCTCAAAATGGATTCCAGTGTCTGTTCTGCCTGTGAAAAGAGACTAGAATCTAGTCCTTTCTCTATCATTAATTAGCTGGTGACCCCAGGCAATTTATTTAACCTCTCTGGGTTTTCAGTCACCTCATCTATGAAATTGGGATGATAACACCTTGCATGCCTGAATAAGGGGATTGAATAAGGCAATCTCAAAGGTCGCTATCAGCTCTATTATCTATAAGCATATGATAAATATCAGGAGCTAGCCAGAGTCCCCAGTCTACTTTTGGAGGACAGCTGTGGGAAGGACAAAGGAAACAGCCAAATCCTCAGGTAAATTATAGATCAGAGCTATAAAGCAAGGGCCCTCTGTCAGACAAGCTGAAATGAAGAATCAAATTTCAAATAGACTATCGCCTGGACAGTAGGATGGGAAAGGGATGGAGGGGAGGGGGGTTGCAGACTGTAGGCTTCCTGCCCAGGCTGTCAGAGGAGAGGCAGGAAAGCTCCAGAAGATTCCCAGGACATATGGCATTGGTAGAGCAGGTCCTGCAAGGGATTGCTGCCAGTTACAGACACGGAAGGAAAATGGAGAATGCACATGTAATCAATCCCTGGGTTGGGGAATTTCTCTCTCCTGCAGCCTTGCCCAGCTGAGCCATAGATGAGGCTGTGGCTCCCTCTTAGGGCAGAAAAAATTTCTGCTCCCAGCACAGTTCTACTTTTATTACTCTCAAGCAAGGGAAACATCCCTTTTCATGTCATCTGTTGCTTGGCTTCCTATGATTTCTGCTGCACTGGAACAACCTTTCTGGTTCTGGTGCACGAAAGAAGAAACAGGTCTGGAGCAGAAGGAGTCTAAAAGGGCTCCAGCTCCTAGAGACACACAGTCTCCTTCCTCTATGCTGCTATAGCCCAGGAGTGAGCTGATGAGCAGCTGATGGTCACACAAGGAGGCTGAGCAAGATTTAGGACTCTGTGAACTTCATCATTCAATCAGCAACAGTATTTATTAAAAATATACTCTAGGCAAGGCATCCTGCCAGGCAGTATGGAAGAGGGTTCTCAGCCTCAGAGGATGACATGACCTAATTGGGAAGAAAAGACATTTAGCCTGTTGGCCCAGTTGTAGACTACATTTTTCTACACAATCTAAATGGAAGAAAACCTGAATGCAGGTTGTCAGTTGTATTTTTCTTTCTTCTTCTTCTTCTTTTTTTTTTTTTTTTGGTCTATGGACTTGTTTCTTTCTTTGTTTTTAATTTTAGGGAGAGTCATCTACATTTGGACCAATAGGATACATCGAAAGATAAATAAAAATACAAGGTAGAGTGGGATATGTGAGAAACAATTAGGATCATAGAACTATAAGGACCAATAGAGGTCACTTAGTCCAATCCCCTCATTTACAGATGTAGTCCCAAGGAGATACAGTCACAGGTTCATAGATTTAAAGCTTAAGAGACACTGAAAAAGCTTCCAATCCAACTCCCTTATTTTACTGATAAGGAAACTGAGGTCTAGAGAAATCAAGTGATGGCTTTTTAGAGTTGTAGATTTAGAGCTGGAAGAAATTTTAGAGGCCATTTAATCTTACCTCCTTATTTTACAAATAGGAAAATGAGGCCCAAGAAGGTTAACTTACCCAAGGTTATACAGGAAAGACAAAAATAAGCCTAAATTTGGCCTAAATTCTCTTGAGTTGAGTGGTTTTCCTCACAACCAACAACTGTGTAAGATAATTATCTTGATAATTATTTGAGGCCAAGTGTTGTTACCCAAATAAGACTCAAGAAAGGATTTATAATTTTATATTGTTTATAAATTTCTAAATATAAATATAAAAATTACAAAAATTTATAATTTTCCCAGAAAGGGTTACTCCCAGGGTAGGGACTGGTTCCCCCAAGGAAGCCTGAAACCTGCTTATAGCTTAAACATTTAAGTCTTAAAGAGTTACCTGAATCACTGAGGGATGACTGCCTAGCCATAGGAGGATAAAAGGAAGCAAACAAGGAAGGAAATGAACATTTGAGCACCAGTGCTTAAAGACAACTATTAAATGTCTAAGGCAGGATTTGAAACCTGGCGTTCTTATCTCTAAGTCTAGATCTCTATCTACTATGCAGCCTGGTCTCTCCTTTTCATTTGCCACTGGGAGAAACTGAGGTTCAAAGAGGAATCATTCAGTCATTCAACAGGCATTTATTAAGTGGCTGCCATATGCCAGGCATGGTATGTGTGAGCAGACTAACTATAAAAATACTAGAATATAAGATGCTATGATAAAAGGATGTGATGGGTCTGGTGGTGAGAGTGTGGGAGACCAGCCTTGTGTATTACTGTGATACGAAAGATGCAAGAAGATGGGAAAGAAGTACCCCCCACCCTTCCCCAGCACATTAGGTGAACCCTATGCTGTGAACTTATGAGAAAACATAGACAAGGGTCACAAAGGGTGTGAAGGATGGGTGAGCTGCTATTTATATCCTTGAAAAGAACATCCCCACTGAATAAGTTAAAGATCCAACTGGGTGTTTTGAGTATGTACTAGATATGGGATGCTGTCCTAGACTAGCTGTGTGATCCTGAGGAAATGATTTATCCAGGGTCACAGGGTTAGTAAAGTGGCAGCAACAGGATTTGAATCCAGGTCCAGCTCTGAGGTTCTGTGACTCTGACCCTACAACTAACACTCTTTCCCAATATAGCCCATCAGTTCATGTTTAAGGGGGACCACTCTGGTCTGGAATACTCAAGGAAGGTTTTTCAAAGGAAGTGTGGCTTGAGCTGGATTTTCAAGGATGAGGCTTTGGGTGTGTATAACTAAGAAAGGAGGAAGAACATGCCCAGCCCCTGGACCTCAGACACTTACTAGATATGTGACCCTGGGCATATAACTTAATCTTATTTGCCTCAGTTTCCTCATCTGTAAAATGAGTTGGAGAAGGAAATAGCAAACCACTCCAGTATTTCTGCCAAAGAAATGGTGTCACAAAGAGTCAGATATGACTAAAATGACTGAACAACAGCCAGTGACCATATGAAAAAATGCTCCAAATTACATATAATAAGATAAAATTAAAATTAAAACAACTCTGAAGTTTCACACACACACACCCCAAGATGTAAGACTTGTGGGTTTTTGGAAGACCTGTGGAAGAACAGAACATATCTGTGCATTGTCGATGGAGTTTGTGAATTGGTATATCCATTCTGGAAAACAATTTGGAACTAATTTGTACATGCCCTTTGAACCCAGCAATATCACTACTAGGCATATACTCAAAAGAGATCAAAGACAAAGTAAATACAGCCATATATGGGAAACGTTTATAGTAAGACTTCTTCATTGAAGCAAAGAACTGCAAATAACATGTACATTCATCAATTGGTGAATAGCTGAACAAATAGGGATGATTAGTATGTGACTGTGACAGAACATAGGAATAGGACAGATCATAGGAAATGTCAAAAGGGATAGATTCAAAGAAACCTGTGATGACTTCTCTGAACTGACACAGAATGACATGAGCAGAACCAGGAAAACTATTTCTATAAATAACCTCAATATCATAAAGGAAAACACCTTTGAAAGTCTCAAGAACTCTGATCAATGTCGTAACCAGTCATGACTCCAGAAGACTCCATGAAGCCTGTCTACCACCTCTTTTTGGAAAAGTGATGGACAGCAGGTGCTAAATGAGATGCATTTTCAGACATACAACACAAATTTATTTTGTTGGACTACAAGAGAGGACTTTTGTTTGGTGGGGAGGAGAGTTGAGAGGACATTGAGAGAGTAGTGTTAGTGATGTTGCACTGTAAAAAAAAGTAGAAAAGGGTCAATGAAGCATTTGAAAAACAAAAAAAGAACAAAAGTTCAGAAGGGGAAGGAAGGAAAGGGAAAGAGAATTAGCACTTATTAAGTGCCTACTATGTACCAGGTACAAACAAATATTATGTCATTTGATCCTCTCAACAACCCCCTAGGAGGTAGCTGATGTTATTATCCCCACTTTACAGTTGAGGAAACTGAAGCAGACAGAAGTTAAGTGATTTGCCCAGGGTCACACAACTAGCAAGTATCTGAGGGAGGGTTTATACTCAGGTCTCCCTGATTCCAGGGCCAATGCTTAACCCATTCTTACACCTCACAGTTCTACTGTGGTAATGCTATCACAGTGAATTATTTATGTGCAGGGTGCGTATGGGTGTGTAAAATATATGTGTATGTGTAAATATATATGTGTATATATTGCATATATATGTTGTATTAATAGAACAATGTTTATCAAAGTATACTGAAAAACTGGATCCAAGCAAATTTTTTAATAAAAATAAAACATTTTAATGTCTAATACAGTAAATATTGAGATATAAACAAAAGCTCTTGGTGGGGGAAAGTCATCAATAATTTTTTAAGAGGATAAAAGGACTTGTAAGAACCACCGTAATAGATTCACATTTTCATATATAATCTTTTCCTGGCCTCTTTTGTACATGGAAATGTTTGTTTGTTATTGATTTTCTAGTTCATAATTTTTTTTCTTATTGAGTGGGATGGATTAAATGACCTCTATGGGATCTTCTGGCTCTAAATCTATGATCCCAGCAATTTCTCTATACAGTCTCAATTTAATAGACCATTGGGATAGAAGGGATCTTAGATCCCATTTAGTTTAACCCAATTGGTTTTAGAGGTGAGGAAAGTGTGGTTCAGTGAGGTTTCAGTGAATTGTCTAAGGTTACAAAGGCAGAGAGGATCAGACCCAGATCCTTCTGTTCTATTCTGTTCTCTGACCCCAGATCTAGGACTTGCTCTCTGTCCCACAATGCCCCTCTAAAAAATAAATTTTCAAATGACTCACCAACCCAATGGTATGCTAGTTTTCCAAAGGAACAACTGTGTTCAAGCCCGTTTCCAGTTAAACTAGTCCTTACCAAGAGGAGAGAGTATTAGCGGAAACAGTGACCTTCATTCAGACAGTAGACATGGAATTCCATTTGTCAACTGCTCCCCTCTTAGAAGACAGACATGTTAGCTACACAGCTGTCTGAAAGTAAGAAATTATATCAGTCCATCAAGGAACACTTATTAAGTGCCAACTATGTACTAGCCACTGGGCTGGGGATACATGTCCAAAAGTGCCCCTCTAACCACTAACTTCTGAGGCCACTGGACCTGCAAAAGTCCAGGCCGAATAAAGTACAGCAGTCTTCCCTTCCCAAACAAAAAAATAAGTCCAGGCCTGGTCTGCTTTCCCGGAGAAATACACAGGAATGCTCCTGACATCTTTTGGACCTCATTAGTATGAACATGGAAAAAACTCTCAGAGTCTAATTTAAAAAAAAAAAAAGGAAGGTAAGCCCATGAGCGTGTAGAGAGTACAGGGAAGAAGGTACCCTGCCTCCTGCCTGTCCTCCACTGGTAAATCAATCGCCTCAAAAATCCCCTAAATGCTATGAGACTGTGGCCTGTGCTGCAATGAGCCAGGGAGGAGAGAAAGCCTAGTCAAGAAAGCACCTAGTGACTGGAGAAGCAAAATAGGAAAGCCCCTGCATACATATATGGGGGGAGGGGAGGAAGGGGATAGAAGCTAAATATTAATACATTGCCTGAAGTTCTACTTCTCTTTTTTGGAAGACAATTGGGGGTTAAGTGACTTGTCCAAGGTCACGTGGCTAGTTTTTGTGTCAAATGTCTGAGGCCAGATTTGAACTTATGTCCTCCTAACTCCAAGGCTGGTGCTCTATTCACTGCGCCACCTAGCCACCCTTGAAGTTCCTTCCACACCTGGAGGCCCCCTCCTCCAGCTTCTCACTCCAGAATACTCATTCCTCTTGCCCCTTACCTTTTTCTCTAACCACCACCCTAAAGTAACCTTTATTCCCCCCCAACCTGTCAGGAAGACCTGAGTTCCAATCCAGCAACATTTTACTAGTTATATAACTCCAAACATGTCACTTAATCTTGTCCAGCCTCAGTTTCTTCATCTGTAAAATGGGAACAATATTATCTACTTATCTCTGAGGGTCATCATGGAGACTAAGTGAATTGATATATCAAAGTAAATGCTATATAAACTTTAGCTATTATTATTACAATGGTCAAGCTGAACCTTGATGAAGAGATCTGATAATGTAAAACCTCCCTACATTACAAAGGTGAGGTATTATGACTGTGGAAAATGGTATATATGTGTTACGAATTTGCTTTACGTGTTGGTTAGTTTTAGGCACTTTTTTCCCCTGTTTTCTTTTTAATTGTTTGTTATAATGGACGGCTTTCTGAGTGAAGGAAGGGAAGCAATATTTGGGGAAATGAAAGTGATACAAAAAATACCAACTTATTATGATTGTTGTTGTTTTTATTTAAAGAGTACCAGATTTGGAATCAGGAGGCTTGAGTACTGACCCTAGCTGTATACTTTGGACAATCTACATAACCTCTCTGTGCCCTACTTTCCTCATCTATAAAATGGAAATTACAATCCCTACTTTGATTCCCTCACAAGGCTGGAAGAAGGACCAAATAAGTAATACCCATATGTTCATGAAAATCAAACTGTATTTGCAAAATATTAGGTATAAAATGAAACGTTCCCAGAGTCAGTCCATGCAAGTGGACTGCCTGGGCTTGAATCCTCATGGTCTGAGTCATAATCTTCATTATCTCCCCATAGCCCTCACTTCACTTTGCAGTCTGATGTTTCATACAGCAGTCATATTACGACAATGTTATCCCCTTACTCACTGTATTCCATGAGGGAACTCAGTGACTGGTATAATTAAACACCCCTAATGTGAAAATCTTTAACGTAGAGTTGTTGGTAGGTGGTAGATCCAGGTTTGGGTCCCAAGTTTGTACAGGGCCTCTGAGGGGCTTTCTCCCCTCAGAGGCCCTTTCTGCCCCATGCTTTCTCATGCTCTTCTCCTTGGCCTCCAGTGTGGCTCAACTAAATAAAACCCTCTAGGGCTTTTTCCCACACATCATTCTTTGCCAGGAGCTCTTATCAGTTCCTCTTTTGAACTTCAGCAAGGCAAAAACAACTGGTGTTTTGTTTTGTTTTGTTTTGTTTTCTTTACCCTCCTCTGTGTTTGTCTTGACAAAAATTACCCCTCAGGAGCACTGCGGGTATCAGACACAAGGTGGATTTCTTGGCAGAGAAAGGTGTCTCTCTCTCTTTTCCAGCATCCTGACCACAATAGTACAAACAAAAACAACACTGAAAGACTTCAGAACTAAGTTCAATGAAGTGTTCTCTTATGCTTTCAAAGAGGGGCTAAGGAAGCAGGCCTCCCACCTCTCTGCCACAAGACATTGGACTAGCAGAGCAGAAGGAGACTTCTATTAATGGGAGACTGAGACATGGCTGGTGTGTTATTTTGTTGTACTTGACTATACTTATTTGTTATGAAGAGGGGATAGCCTGGAAGGGAGAAGAAAGGGGGAGTTAATGAGTAATGCTAGTAATGAAAAAAAAGTCAGAAAAGAACATCAATAAAATATGTAGAAATGATACAGTCTTTGCCACCCAAGGACCTTGTCAAGCAACCCAAAATCTTGCTATTGCTAACTAGAATAAAAATGCTTTATTTTCAATAAACCAACAAGCATTTATTAAACACTACAATAGACAATGATATTACAAATGGAAGGAAGGAAGGAAGGAAGGAAGGAAGGAAGGAAGGAAGGAAGGAAGGAAGGAAGGAAGGAAGGAAGGAAGGAAGGATGGATCTCTACTTTGGAAAAGTTAACATTTAAGAACAGACAACAGAGATATTTGTAAGTATGTAAGGAAACAACATTTAACACAGATAGTTAAATATGAAGTGCTAAGAAAATAATTGAAAGGGGAGAGAGGGAAACAAAAAAGAAGGGGGAAAGATGAAATGGAAGGGAGGGAGGAAAAGAGGAAGAGGGAAGGAAAAAGAGAGATAGAGAGAGAAAGGTAGAAGGTAGCATCTGAGTTATGCTTTGAAGTAGCTTACCTCAAAGTCCCTAGATGCTATGGACCCTAAAAAGTAGGGATGAGGAAGGAGTATGTACCAGACAAGAGGGATAGCCTGTACCAAGGCCCAGAAGTGGAAGGCATAAGTTGTGTACAGGGAACAGTGACTTAGACAGTTTGATTGAAACATAGAATAATGTTTCTAAAGTAGAATAATATTCAAGAATATTGGAAAGGTTAATAAAAATAAGATTTTAGAGGGCTTCAAATGCCAAGATAAGGAACTGGCATTTTCTCATAATGGCATTGGGAAGGCACTCAAGATTTTTGAGTAGGAGTGGAACAAGGTCAAATGTGTCTTTTAGTAACACCAATTTGACAGCTATATGGATGAAGGATTGGAAAGAGAGAGACTAGAAACTGAGAAACCAATTAGGAGCCTGTTGCAGTCATCCAGGTGAGAGGTGATGAGTCCATATGATAAGATAGAGGCTGTATGAGTGACAAAAAGGGCAAGTATGCAAAGGATATCGTGGAAGTAGAGAAGACACCATTTGAGAACTGATTAGATTGGGGGTGGAGGTGGAGAGCAAGAGACTGACTCAGGCTGAGAACATGGCTATTTAGAAGGATGGGGGTGCTCTCAATAGAAATAAAGAAGGTGGGAAGAAGATTTGTGAGATGAAAGTGATGATACTGTTTGGCCAGACAACTAAACATCACCATCTGCAAACACTACCCCTCCGGCAGCTCTGGGTTCGAGCACGACAACCCTGAATGATTTCACATCCATTATGGATTTCTCCTACTCCTGGATAAAGGAGAACTAGGAGCAACACATCTGGGAAAGCATCCTAATAATTAGAACTGTCCAAAAGCAAAACAGGCTGCCTTGGGAGGCGTGACAGGAATGATCGAGAGGGGATTTTTATGCAGGTTCAGGTTGCAAAGTTTCTGAGGTCACTTTTAACTCTAAGAAGATGTGACTCTGTGATTAGCATATTCAATAGAGACACCCCCATTTTAAAGAAGATACTACAGGCCCAGGGATGTGCAACTTGTCTGACTGAGGCCACAAACAGTGGCCTCAAGACAAGAGAGAAGAGAATTTAACTTCAGAGGAGAAAATAAACTATGTACCCAGAGGAGGTTGGGTGGGAGTGAGGAGTGATTTCATAGTCAGATTCCTTGGCTTCTAAGGGTCATAGGGCCTAAACCTGAAGAGTGGAAATACTGGTCAAAGGGTCAACATGTGGACCTTGATTCCAAAAGAAACAAGGAGTGGCCTCTTGGGCCAAAAAGAATCAGACTCTCACTCTTGGCTTCAACTCTGGCATTAGTCTGGCTAGATTCTTAGCATGACCAGGAATATAACACAATAGTGTGGGCTCCAGGAGTAGGAGGTGTTTTCAGAGCTAAGATAAAATGCTCTATACTTCAGTGTCTGGCCACTTATTCTTTACTCTGAATTCTTTCAGTTTTCTTCATCTCAAACATGGTTTCCAAGTCCAATGCCTAATCCATCTTCCTTAATTATTTCCCTTCAGTCATGTTAATACTACCCACCCTACTAGCACGTGCACACGTGCACACACACACACACACACACACACACACACACTCCCAAGTGAACACCCCTCATGATTTTAAAAAATCATAGACTGTTGAAACTGGACAGCATCTTAGAGATCTAGTCTAATTCTTTCATTTTACAGATGAGGAAACTGAGGTCTAGAGAGTTTAAGTCTATTCTTTTCTGGCTCAGTTCTCAATAAAGCATTCCTAACAATCCATCCCCAATCAACAAGCATATATGTGACAGGTACTAAACTAGGCCCTGGGAATACAAATGGAATCAATAAAACAATCCCTACCTAAAAGAAGCTTACATTTGAATGGGAGCGGTCTCAGTTTCCCCCTTGAAAGTGAAAAAAAAATGGAAGTGCTTTTGCTAAATTCTCATGAGCCATATAACCAGCCGGTCATTTTGTCAGTTTAAGATTATTTTCACAGTAGGTCAATAGACTACATTTATAATCCCCCTTCTAGGTGACAGCCCTTCAAATATTTTAAGACTGCTAAAACATCCTCCCTAATTCTTCCTTTTGCCAGGCTAAAAGTCCCTCTAAAACAAATATGTCTTGTTTTCCCCCTTCCTGCACAGGGTCACCACCCCAATTCAGGCTCCTCTCACCCCTATCTCTGCATCGTAATAGCCACTTTACATCCAGTCTCTCCCATTTCAAAGCCATCCTTTCAACAACTGCCAAATGGATATTTCTAAAGCACTTGTCTGACTATCTTACTGCCTGCTCAAAAAGTTTTGGTGGCTGCCTATTGTCTCTAGAATGAAATAGAAAACATCTACCTGGTATTCAGCTCTCCCCTGTGGCTCCAAGAAGATGCAATATGTGCAGTGCCCATACCTGTCTCAGCAGATGGGCTAAACCAGGGCAAGGATAACCAATAGGCCTCAAACCTGCTGGTGAGTTAGGGAGATGTCTAACCAAGCATTCGAAGACTTTCCCTAGCAGGATGGGTAGATGAGAAGAATTTGTTCAAATGGCCATGAAGCAGGTGCTATGAAGCACTTGAACCTTGGTCAAACATTCAACATTCCAAGGCTCCAAGGTTAACCACTGCATCCAGGGACATCGCCAGTCATTGTCTAGACACTGGCCTTCAAAGACTCTGGAAGAGAGAGTAAAGCTGACAACTTTGTACAGCTCTGTCTCACTTAAATCTAATCTATTCTCAAGTCAAGAGATCACCCCATGATGCCATTAGTCCTCTTCAAAAACAATGTCACCAAAATATTTGTATTTGTTTCTTTGTCTACATACATGCAGTTTTCCATGTGCAGGATGTAATCTCCCTGAGGGAAGGGGCTGTTTAATTTTTGTCTTCTCCCTGCTATTCAACACACTTCCTAGAATATAGAACATTATTTAAATATTATTGTTAAAATAAATTGAACTGAAATGAGGATGGATAGTAAACTCACAAGGTAACTAGTCTTTCTATTTTCCTACTAAAATGACAACCAGATAAATATCAAATAGATCCTGTATTTATCTTGAGATTTTTTTTCTCTACAGAGAAAACAAAACAGGATTATGTTTTCAAATTTTAGACCATCAAACACACAGCGCACCAACTCCATGGTTTTCTTTAGAACCTTTGATCTCCAGGGAGATGACCCTTGTGTAAAAAAGACCCTTTGGGGGGGCGGAGCCAAGATGGCGGAGTAGAAACAGCATGTCCAAGGCACTCTCCCCCCAGATCACCTCCAAACTATGTAAAAGGGGATTCTGAACAACTTCTGGAGCTCCAGCACCCACAGAATAACACAGAGAAGCTAACCTCCTGCTGAGAACAGCCCAGCAGCCCTGCAGGAAGGACCAGCGAAACCCTCTGGGAGCCGGCAGCAAAGCGCGCAGTGTGGAGAGCTGAGCCCAGGTCTGCTGGAGCCGTGGTTTTAGCCCAGGGCGGCCGGGGCCAGCAGCCAGCTGGGGGGACCCCAGAACACCAGCAGCTGTGGCAATTCCAGAATTATCAACACAGACACGCCTAGGACAAAGTGAGAGGTTAGTGCCCTATGGACTTTGGGACCAGTATTTGGGGAATGCATCAGCTTCCTCCCCTGGGGGCTAGAAGCTGCTGGGGAGACATGCCATTTTGTAGTTTTCAGTGGCAGCTCCAGCTCCTGGCCTGCGAACTGTAGGGAGATCCAGTGATCAGTCTTGGGGGGGTAATCGCTCTTGCTTTAACCTCCCTGGATCTGGACTGTGATCTGGGGTGGAGGTCGTGGGCTGGATATCCAGCTTGCCAGAAATGGAAGTTGTCCCCCCAACACGTTCGGGATGGAAGCTCCCCTGTCTGGTGGCAGAGTCATACTGTGGCAACAAGCCCAAAAGTCAAGTAATTAAGTGGCAACATGCCAAGGCAAAGGAAACAAATTAAACAGAAAAATGCAACATTAGGCTCCTATTTGGGGGGCAAAGAGGATCAAAGCATAGAACAGGAGGAGGACTGTGAGGTCAGAAATCCTGCTCCAAAAGCTCCAAAGGAAAATATGAGAGGGTTACAGGCCATAGAGGACCTTAAGAAGGACTTTAAAAATCAAATAAGAGAAGTGGAGGAAAAATTGGAAAGAGAAATGAGAAGGATGCAGGAAAAGTATGAAATGAGGGTCAACAGCCTGACTGAAGAAAATAACACCTTAAAAAATAGACTTAACTCAAATGGCAAAGGAGGCCAAAAGGGCAATGAGGAGAAGAATGCCTTAAAAAGTCGAATTTGCCAGATGGAAAAAGAATCTCAAAAGATCACTGAGGAGATTCATTCCTTCAGAGTTAGACTGGAACAAATGGAAGCCAATGTCTTTATGAGAAATCAAGATGCTGTTAAGCAGATCCAAACAAATGAAAGAATAGAAGGCAATGTGAAATATCTCATGGGAAAAACCACTGACCTGGAAAATAGATCCAGGAGAGATAATTTAAAAATTATTGGCCTACCTGAAAGCCATGATCAAAGAAAGAACCTAGAAATCACTCTTCAAGAAATTCTCAAGGAAAATTGCCCTGATGTTTTAGATCCAGAGGGCAAAATGGAGGTTGAAAGAATCCACAGATCACCTCCTGAAAAAGATCCCAAAAAGAAAACTTCCAGGAATATTATAGCCAGGTTCCAGAATCCCCAGATCAAGGAGAAAATACTACAAGCAGCCAGGAAGAAACAATTTCAATATTGTGGAAACACAATCAGAATAGCCCAGGACCTGGCAGCTTCTACACTGAGGGATTGAAGGGCATGGAATATGATATTCCAGAGGGCAAAAGAACTGGGAATGAACCCAAGGGTCACCTACCCAGCAAAACTGAGTATTTTGTTTCAGGGGAAAATATGGTCATTCAGTGGAATAGAGGACTTTCAAGCATTCTTGAGGAAAAAACCAGAATTGAATAGAAAATTTGACATCCAGACACAAGAAGCAAGAGATGCCTGAGAAGGTAATCAGGGAAAAGAAATCAAAAGGAACTTATCAAAGTTGAACTATTTACATTCCTACATGGAAAAACAATAACTGTGACTGATGAAACCCCTCCCAGTATGAAAATAATGGAAGAAGGGTGTATGGTCATATGAATACATATGGGAATGTGTGTATATATGTTTACAGTTATATATGGATAAAGGGCATAGGTTGAATTTGTTGGGAAGGGAGGATACTCAAGGGGTGAAATTATGATGTGAGAGAGGAAAGTGGCAAGAGGAGATGGGGAGAGACAGGGTAGGGTAAACTATCTCATGTAGAAGAAGCAAGGGGAAGTGGCTGCAAGGGAGGGGAAGAATAGGAAGGCAAAAAGGCAAAATCACATTCTCATTGAATTTGGTTCAGGGAGAGAATGACATACATACTAAATGGGATATCTCAACCTGCAGCAGAATAGGGGGAAGGGGGATGAGAAGGGGATGATGGATGGGAGGGCATTCTTGGGGGGAGGGGAGGTTGGAAGTACCCACTATAGAAGAGGGCCAGGATCAAGTAGGGAATGGACCAGGTGGGGGGTGGGATAGGTGGGAGGGAATTATAAGCAGCCTTATACAATATATCTACTATGGTAATATTTTGCATAGCTAGACATGTACAACATATACTGAATTATTTATCTTCCCAGAGGGAATGAGTGACAAGGGAGGAATGGAATGGATCTGAAATTCGAGGTCTTAAAATTAAATATTTCAAATATATATAAATACTATTATTAATACTCTTTTGCTTGTAGTTGGGAGATGAGATGTGCAGACATTGGGGCACAGAGATTCACCTTGCTCTAATGGAAAAGTCAAGGGGGTATGGGAAAAGATATGGGAGAGAGCAGATTGGAGGAAGCAATATCATGTGGGACTGCTCTTCTGGGAGGGTGGGTAGGGGAAAAACGGGGTAGGGGGGAATTGTAACTCAAAATCTGGTGGAAATGAATGATGTAAAACAGAAGTTAATAAAGCATTTGTTTAATTAAAAAATAGATAAAACTTAAAAAAAAAGACCCTTTGCCACTTCTTCCCCAATATAAACAATGAACTTCTGGTTAATGGGGCATGGTGAGGGGCTGTGGGGCCCAGATTAAAAAGAAAAGGTTTTGCAAACTCCCTTGATTAGACAGCTACCTTGCTGAATGAGGGAGATGGGGAAGGAGGCAGGGGGAGGGGCTGGGGGGGGGAGAATCATGCTCTCTAACATAGCCTGCCTCAAGCAAGTACCAACCCTCCCCACCAAAAATAAATAAATAAGTGAATGAATGAATAGATAGATAGATAGATAGATAGATAGGATCAATAGTGTGCCATTTGGAAATATCTCTCAGCGAAGTCCAAAACTCAGCATTCCCCATTCTCCAACTCCCACCTAGCAGATGTAGATTGATTCTGTGTTAAGACTGTGGTCTCTACTTTACAAATATTACCAATTCACATAATTGGATAAGCCACAAATATTTTTAAAGTAGTGAAAATAAAAACTTGTGTATAATCTTCCACCTCAGTATCCAGCTTCCTGGATTGGCTTGTATATTTACAGATTAATTTTCCTCCTCTTCTGAAAATGACACATCTGAGCCACACAGCAACTTCCAAAAACAAGGTGTCAGCTCTTTTAGTCTCCTTTTCTTGATTTTTCTAATGGGATTTCCATTCTGAGTCTCCAAGGAGAGCGGGACCTTTTTGCTTCTAGACACCTAAACAATTCTGCCTAAAATGACTCCATATTCACTTTTGTCCTTGAGGCAGATCTCTTGAGCCCAAAAAGTGAATCCTCTTTCCTCTGAGAACAAAGCTCTGCCACACAAGTAGGCCAGGAAGAGGAAGGCCATGACAATGAAACTAGGAAATGATGATAACAATATAATAGCAATTGTAAGTGGATAGATAGCATGAAGGAGATCCTGAAATAATTCATAGATGCTTCCAGGTTTGCAAAATTCTTTCCTCATAATAATCTTGTGAGTGGGCAGCACATGTGCTATCATCCTAGTTTAAGAGCTCAAGTGCTCTGCTCAGGATCCCATAACTAGTAAGGATCTAAGATAGTATTCAAACCAAGGTTTAAAAGGTCAATTCAAACCCCAAATAGTCAGGTCCCTTAATTGTACCTCCTGTGCTCTACACACCACGTGTCCTCTCTGAAGCCAAGAGGAGAGAGAGACAGAGACAGAGAGACAGAGACAGAGACAGACAGAGAGACAGATAGAGAAAAAGACAGAGTTAGAAGCTCAATCCTATTGATTTTTCTCCAAATCTCACACTGAATCACTATTGAAACACCAGTTCAACAATGAAAATGTCAGCAAATTCATATCCAGCCAAGACTGAAAATGTTCTGACTCAATCTATAGTGCAATCCTGGATCAAGTCTGCATTTCCACTTCAGATCCCTGGGGATATTCCTCCAGACTTAGACACAGCTAGAG
Source organism: Gymnobelideus leadbeateri (assembly GCA_011680675.1). Lineage (NCBI taxonomy): Eukaryota > Metazoa > Chordata > Mammalia > Diprotodontia > Petauridae > Gymnobelideus > Gymnobelideus leadbeateri. The sequence continues at coordinate 224,212 of WOXC01001790.1, forward strand.
CTTGAACAATCAAGTCAGTCAGGGTAGCATGAAAACTGGCTCTCGCTTTCCTTTCCCAAAGGTAAGCCAGTCAGTCACTGAGTCCTTTTTATAGGTTTTGTAGTGCTGATGTAAACCTGTGTCTCCAGGCACATGGAAGTACAACCTTGTGTTCTTCCCCCTTCAATTGTCAACTTCAAGCCAAATTTCTACAGCAATGGCAGAGATCTCTCAAAAAATGCCACATTACAAAGACCCCAGATTGTCAAAATGCTCTTCTCCCAAGAAGGATGATTAGAACGATGGTTTTCCAATGTTGGTTGTCCATTAACATCCAGCATGAACAGCAGACCTAGGGCATATAAAACCAGAAACCAAGTGAAAAATTTAAATTTGAAAAACCAAAAAGCATACGGTTTGGTCTGATGCAATCCGGAAAACATTTATCAAGTACAAGGCTCTGAGCTAAACCGTAGAGAGAGAAAAACAAAAACAAAAAATACTCCCTACCCTATCCATACTCTACTGCAGAAGGAAGTGGCTTTGACAGCAAACAGAATGGCAAATACTTGATAATTTGAGGAAAGAGCAAGTAATTTCAACTAAGAAGATAGGAAAAGGCTTTCTGCAGGAAGGCCTACAAATAGAACTTTGAAGGAAGTTAAGGATCCTAAGAGACTGAAGTGCAGAGTGAGTATATAGGAACAGCACTGGGAAATGGAAAGGCACATATGAAAGAGGGTAATATGCAATAAACCTGGGAAGTCAGGTCAATCCCTGAGTAAAGAGCTTGTCTTTTATCCTAGAGGCAACATGGAGCCATTGAAAGTTCTTAAGTAGAGGAGTAATATTATCACACTTGAGCTATAGGAAGATTATTTTCAGAGCTGTATAGAAAGAAAGGGATTAGAAGTTAGAAGTACAAATAAAAGACTGTTGCTCCCACTGGATAAAAGGCTCACACCAGGGGAGCAAAGGATGAGTGATGTCAGACAGTCTCAGTACACACTGAGACCAGAAGTCACTGGCCACAGCACATGAGAAAAGGTCAAGAACCATCCTGGTTGGCCAATCCCCAATACCTGATCTTGAGTCATTTGCTGAATATACTGGCTTGAAAAGCTGCCCCTACATGGAAGATTTAGATCTTGAATGTCCTTATGCAAAAGGGAAGTCACTTAGTTGGATTGAGAGGATTTCCAAACAAGGAGAATATCAGCGTGATAGAGCAAACCTTGGACGGGAAGACACAAAATCTTGACCCCACCTTGAATTAGCTATATAGCACTGGGAAAGTTTCTTTGTGTCTCGATTTTCTTATTTGTAAGATTATATATTCAACAACCACCATTTATTACAGAGGCATCATCATATTAAAGAATGCTGGACTTGGCATCAGGAAGATTTGGGTTCAAATTCTGTCTCAGATGCTACCTCTGTGACCCTTAACAAGTCCTTCATTCTTTCTGAGCCTCAGTTTTCTCAGATGTCAAAAGGAAATAATACCATCACCTATCTCTCAGGGGTGTTGTGAGGATCAAATGATAAGGTAAAACACTTTACAAACCTTTTGTAAAGTTTACATAATGGTAAACTGTTGTTATTAATTGCAAAGTAGTTATGACAACAAAGAGATTCAGGGATCATTGAAACATGATACTTGCCTTCCTGGAGCTTATGATCTAGTACTATACTACGCATAATTCAAAAATTCTAGACCAGTGGTGGCAAATTCAAATGGAAACAGATCCCCACAGGATCCATATTGACTTAGAAGACCACAAGTTAAAATGATTTATGCTGCATTACATTTCCATTCATTTCATTAGATATTCTCCAATTGTATTTTAATCTGATTTAGGCCTCACTTGAGTATTTTGCTACCCTGAGTTTGATGCCTCTGTTCTAAACCCATTGAGTCAGATTAGATGATTTCATGGGTTTAATTATAATATTCTGTTACTTGAGTGACACATCTGAAGTAGTACAGTTAGCTAAGTTTGTCTTTGAAAGTTTCCTATCTCACCTATCAGGATCACTTTCTTCCCACCAAAGCCCCCATCCCCATCCCTAAGATCTATTCCACATTCCAGCCTTAGTTTCAGGTGGTTGTTATCTATTCCTTTGTGACACCCTAACTGATAACTAAGATTTAAGATAGGTTGCCCCCCCCAATACTCTGCAATTCAGTAACACTGGCCTCCTTGCTGTTCCTTAACCAAAACCCTCCATTTCTAGATTTCAGGAATTTTCCCTGGTAGTCTCACATCCAATCCCTGGCTTCACTAGCTTCCTACAAGTCCTGGCTAAAATCTCATCACCTACAAGAAGCTTTTCCCAACCCCCTTACTAATTACCCCCAATTTATTTTGTCCGTAGCTTGTTTATACCTAAAATCATGAAATCTAAACCTTGTAGGTCATGGAGTCCAACTAATGTATTGGAAGGCAGTATGGAAGTATAGCAGGGGAGGTCTGCAAGATCTGAATTACAATTTCACCTGTTAACAGTTACTAGCTGTGTGACCAGGGCAAAAGTCTCTTAACCTCTCTGAACTTCATCTGTAAAATAAAGCTAACAATACCTACCCAGTGCTTACCTCCCACAGCTAGTGTGGAAAATTTATGAAATATTGTATGCAAAGTATTTCGCAACCTTAATTTGCTTTAAAATATCAGCTCTCATTAATTTTTCTTAAGGTAAAGGGGACACTTAAAGACATAAAAGTTTCCAAAAGCCAAATGATTTAACTTCTTTGGGAAAAGGACAATAGAATTTGTATTTTGAGGCAGGAGGCACCTGGGTCATTTTCTCAGAAGGCCAACTCCAGATCCCAGTGGTGGGGGTCATAGAGAGGTGTGATTGCTTCTCAGCCCTCCTCTCTTCCGTCTGACCTAGCAATAGTAGTAATAACAAAAAGCTGTCTTGTTTATAGAATCAGAGATTTAGAGAAGATCCCCTAGAGGTCATGTAGTCCTGTCCCCTCTTCTTTTACAGCTAAGGAAACTGCTACCCAAGAGATTTTGTCCTGCTCAAGATCACATAGGTAGTAAGTGACAAAGACAGGATTAATTTTATATACCTGAACAATTGTTATCCAAACATAATAAAATAGTAATACATCAAATTGTCCCAGTACTGTTTCTATCTGATGAGAAGATAATAATAATATTTAGAAATCAGATTCAGGAGTAGAACCAGGAGAACAAATTGTACGGTAACAAGAAAATTGTGAAGGCAAATGACTTGGAAAGATTTAAGAACTCTGATCAATGTAATGACCAACCACGATTCCAGAGGACAGAAGATAAAGCATGCTACCCACCTCTTGGTAGAGATAGATTCATGGTACAGAATGAGAAATAGATGGTGGTTTTTTATTGTTTTTTTTTCTTTTGACATAGCCAAAGTGGTGATTAGTTTTGCTTAACTATGTATATTTGTTATGAAAGTTTTTCTTTTTTTTATGTGGGTAGAGGGAAGAAAACAGATTTTTGTTGATTGAAAAATTAAAGTAATTTTTTTAAACCATTCAGAATCAGAGGATACTTTAAGGTTTACAAATTGTTTTCTTCACAATGGTATTATAAGGTATAGAGTGTGAGTATTCTTATTCTCAATAAAATAAAGTAAGTACAGTTTTCTCCTGCTGCTTAAATCCACAGTACAAGCATTTAATCCCATCTCCCAGAGGATTGGAGTAGTCCTCCCAATCCTCTCAGTCCTAGACCACATCCTTTGTTTTCTTTTGAGGGGCTTTACAAGTCACGTGCCTTGCACACTGCAAAACATGTTGACAGAAGCAATGGTGCAAAACTCTCCCCATTCTCTCTGGGCAAACAACTGCCTCTCCAGTGAATTCCAGAGCTGATCTCCTGAAAAGCAGACAATTCCACTTTGGCTTTTTTTTTTCCTCCTGAGATAAAATGTTGAATCAATTAATTATCACTCCAGTAACAATTGAACTTTAATTACAGAAAAGGAATTCATGCATCCCTCTATCTATCTGTCATTTCTGTATTCAGTTGGGCTCATTTGGACAACTTGTCAAAAGACTAGTAATTTCTTTGCCTTCAGGAGAAAGGACAGAATCACAGAGTTGGAAAGGAGGTCAGATGCCCTCTAGTGCAATAGGAACTATCTTTTCAAAATCTGGCAAGTGATCATCCAACCTTTGCTAGAAGCTAATTTAGTAAGGGGTTTTTTATTTGTTTGTTCAAATAATATTATTTATACATCAATAATAAGGACTGGACTAGAGCCATTTTTTGAGAGAAGGGGGGGGGCGGGACAGGACTGGATAAGAGAAAAGAGGAAAGGGTAAGGAAGAAGAGGAGAGTGGAAAGAAAGGAGAAAGAGAGAGGAAGGGGAGAAGAAAACAGTCTGATACAGAATCTTATACACAAGAGGGAAAAGATAGGCCATGAGTGGGGAAAGATACATTTACATACAAGCAAGATGAAGAGAAGGGAAGTTGAGAATCTGAGATTGGAGATCTTGGTTAGTCACCTGCTTCATGGAGGTTTCCAGCAGGTATTTTTTTTTTAATGCAAGATAAATTTTGGATAGTTCTAAACAGTAGGAAGTTTTGCCTTGGATCAATACTGTAGTGGGAGGCATGCAGGTTAGACATATTTTTACTTCCTAGTAAGAGAAATAGTTATTTCTTTCTTGTATTTAATAACTAATTATTGAATTAGGATGAAGGGTTTTCCTTTTTTCTACTTCCTCATTCAGAAATCAGCCTCCATAATTTACTCAGATATGTTCAAAAGATAAAATGAGGTGAATTGATAGATTTCAGCCCATTGTGTTTTACTCAGACAAGTCTGGGAAAATGGGAATTTTCCCTTTTGTCAGACTGGTAATATGGATATAGATAATCCTCTTTGATCAAAGCTGAGTGATCAAAGTCACGTACCCCAAGCCCTCATTAGAATAGGTCTACCTCTCATCATAATATTCATTCTGTCATTAATTGTTAACCAATAAGATTTGATTTCCACCCTCAGAAAAATACCCATTTTTTCAAGGACATATAAGTGTTGAATGGGTTCCATGAGGGGTCTTTCGTCTAAGAGAAATGGCCAAATGACCATCCTTTTATTACTAATATGCTAACATTATTAATGAAAGTATTAATTACTGAGAAACCGTTATCTCAAATTTTTTAAATGTCACACTCATAATGAGGATTGTTCGGTAAATACTATAGGTTGCAAGAGAGAATGTGGCCTCTCCTTCCTTGGAAGTCTTTAAAAATATGTAGATTTTCATCTTTCCACAATATTTTATTTATTTGTCTTATTGGAAAGGGGATTGGATAAAAGGATCTCTCTGAGCCCCTTTCAGCCTAAAGATTCTACAATTTTTTCATTAGTCTGAAAGAAGGCATCCCAAGAGTCTTTTGGATGAGGACCTTTCACTAATCTATTTGATTGACTCTTAGAGTCAGTAAGAAAGGGAAATCAAAAGAGAAAGGAATGTGGTCAAATGGAAAGAACACTGAATTGAGTCCAAGGGCCTGGTTTGATTTCTTAAGTAAATTTGGACAAGTACCCCAAACTTGCTAGGACTTACCTGCAAAACATGGGGATCAAACTTGATGACCTCTTAAGTTTGCTTCTAAATCTAAAACTATGACCTTACAACTGTCTTTTCTTTGCTCCTAGAACTCAATATCACCATAACCACTTTACTCTGTAGATTTCCTTTGGAAACTCACACTGTGGTTTGTTTTTTAATAATAGTGGCAATTCAATTTATATGAAAACAACAGCTCACATTTGCGTAGTGCTTTGAGATTTACAAAGTGCTTTCCTCATAATTCCATGTAAATGGCAGGTGGAATATTATTATCCCCGTTTTCAGGTGGGGAAACTGAATCATTGAAAGGTTAAATGACTTGTCCATGTTTACACATCTAGAGTCAGAACCAGAATACAAACTCAGGTCTTCGGAAGATCTGTATTTTGTTTCTGTCAGGAAAGATTGCTTGGTCCCATTCCCTTTTCTATCCAGTTTGTTGTTGTTGTTGTTGTTGTTGTTGTTGTTGTTGTTGTTGTTGTTGTTGTTGTTGTTGTTTTAGGAATCTAGTCCTTAATGGATTACAGAATTGGTAGTTATATGCCCCTTTCCCCTCCAGTCTATGACAAAGTCTGTCACCTCCCACATTAACAGCTGCTGTTTGTTAAATTGGGGGTGTGGTGGGATTGAGAGCTTGGCAGAGAGAAAAATGGAAGGTACACAAGGCAAGTATGGCTAAGGTGTTTCCTATAATATCAAAAGGGTCATTTGCATCAACAAGATAAAGAAAGCTTAGTGCTGCAGACTGTTGAACTCAGGGCCTATGCTTTTCCAATCTATTCTGAAGGTCATGTTGTTGGATAGGCCTTCCCACTCAGAGTATTTAACTGAAGCCTTTCATGGTCATGATTTGCTGCCCTGTTAACTGATTGGCTACTGGTATAAGGACAAAGCTCCCTCTGTGTTTTAAGGATATTTTTTGGTTACCAGCCATTTTTAACCTTTGGTTCTAGGGTATAAAGAAGTCTTCTGCCGTTCTGTAGCTGCTAACATTTCTGGACTCCTATCCTCCTCAGCATGGCTCAGCGCTGGAATTGGAGGCAAAGGCCTTGGGTTTGATTCCTGATTCTGCCCCTAATCACTAGCTGTGTGCAGTTGGGAAAATTACTTGATCTCTCTAGACCTTAATTCCCTCATCTGCAAAATGGAGAACTTGTACTAGCCTCCTTCTGACATTCCTTCTAGTTCTAGACCTAGGATCCTATAAGAAAGGTATCTGGATATCTCCACAGACAAACTTCATTCAACCTCACCCTGGACCTGGGCAATAAAGTAGAAAAGAACTTTGTTCAACAGAGTTAATCAGTTGCTCACAGAACATGGAATTTCTTGTTGCCATTTTTCTAGAAAGATTGTAATAAATCCCCCCTAACAGTCTAGAGAACAGAACAATGATACATACATTAAGCAAATTGGAATCTTCTTCCACATTACCTGATAGAGATGGATGGCAAACAATTTGATCTGTTCTTTCTCTCTTAAACCTTTCCCTAGAGCCATAATCTTGTTAATTATAAAAAAAGTCAGACCTATCTTATTTCCAATAGAATGTGTGCAGCTCAACAGAAGTATTAAAACAAATTGAATAAGTCCCTGAAGGCTGGTTCCCATTTGCTCAAAGGGAAGAGAAGAAGCTCTGTAGAAGAGCAGGGTAGGAAATAAGAAAGGCTACTCCCTAAGAGCTTTCCACAGCACAATGACTGAGCTAGGCAGTATAGGCCAAGCGCATTAAGCTTAAGGCCCAAAACTCCTGAATGTGACCTCAACCCTATTAAAATATAATTGAGAAATGTTTAACAAAATAAATAAAAATATAATACAACAAAGATACTGTTAATTTGAGGTTTTCTAAATCAATATGTGGTCACAGGGATCCTTTTCTATTTGGGTCTTAAAATCCCTGGTGTAGGTGACCTCTGCAGGGTGAGGCAAAGAGGAAAGATCATATCCTTAGCTCCCCTATCCATCATCTGCCTCCTGATGGATAGTAGTAGTTAGAGTGTAGACTTAAGGATCAGGAAGACCTATTTTCTATACCTCCTGAGATAATTACTAGCTGATTAACCCTAAGCAAATCACTTGACCCTGTCTGGGTCTCAGTTTCCCTATCTGAAAAAATGAGAGACTTGGACTAGACAACTACTAAGGCCCCTTCTAATTCTAAATTTATGGTTCTATGAACTCATACTGTCAGGCTTTAATGTTGAGCCCTGTTAGAATACACCTCTTTGTGAATAAGTTTATCACTCATGGTAGGAGGAAAAAAGGTAGGCAGTTTTTATAAATGGAGCGGGGGCGGGAAGATCTTGAGGATTCTGGAATTGAGGTTTCAACAAAGGAGGAATGGACACTGAAGACATACCCCACCCATCTCAACATGTTACTAAGGAGAGCATTAACTTCAGCACTAAACTGAAGGAAAGAAGTAAAAGGAAAGGCCCTTCTTTCCAGGGAAATTCAGGTCATTTTCTTACTAAGCAGGAATTTCTATTTCCACCAGAGGTACCTGTTATTTGACTAGAGATAGAAAATGGCACAGTCATACAGTCTGCCCCGTCTGCCTCCAAACTTAAATGCCTAAGCCATTCTAAGCACTATCTGCTTTCCTCCAAAATACTTCCAAAAGCCAAGGCAAGTCAACAAGTTTTTGTTAAACTCCTATTACAGAGCTATCATAGGTTAGAACAACCCCATCCTCCATTTTATAAACAAGGAAATTCACAGTTGTCGAAGACGTCTAAGATCTTATAGTAGTAAACATCGTAGCCAGTATTTTAACTCAGGGCCTCTGCACTACAAATCCAACACCCTTTCCTCTATACCAGTAGTTCTTAAATGTTTTATTCTCTGGACCCTTTTATTCTCTAAAAAAATATTCACACACACACACACACACACACACACACACACACACACACACCTCTGCCAAAGAGTATTTATGTGGGCTATATCTATTGATATTTAACAATAAATATTAGCTATAAAGATAAATAGATCTCAAGATATTAAAACATCTTAGTGTTATTATGAAAATAGTATTAACCTTGCCAGAACTTTAAAAGGGACCCTCAGGGACCCCCAACTTCTGCTCCATACCAGAGAATCTGTTCTTTTTGGAAGTCTTATCAAAGTATTATGCCTCACATTGCCAATTGGGAGAATTTCTTAGCCTCTACTCTTCTCCTACACCCTAACTCTGTTCTCCTTAGAAAGTAACTAGTTGTCACCCTCCTAATAATAATCCTTTCCATATTTGAGTGCATTTTTCTATGTCTGCTTCTTACTGCTGTGTGTCTTTCAGAGTTTTGTTCACTTTCTCTGTGTACTTCTCATAAGAAAAGGATCATTTCACTCACTCTCAAGTTCCCAGAACTTTGAGGAGACTTGACGCTTTGGAGTTCTCTAAGGACAGTTGATGAACAATCTAAAGTATTTCTATTTTTGTTGTTATTATTAGTATTATTCTCTGAGGGTGTATTTGAAGACAAGACTATGAGAATATTATCCTACTGTATGGGTGTGAAGGGGGTCCATTATGCAGATAGTGTGTCTGGCTATGTCAGGGGGAGTTAGCAAAGCGCTCCTAGTATGTTACACATTTACAGAGCCATTTAAGATTTTTAGAATGACACTAGATGTTAAATTCCAATAATCTGAGGCCTAGTGTAGTGACAAATTTCCTGGTGACATAGGTTTCTGAAGAAAAAGAAAAAGGAACCCACAGACAAAATGCAAGCTTTTCTCAGAGTTCCCACAGGCTGATTCTCTGTTTTCTTATAATGTATTTTACCATTTGTGCCCTGGACTCAGGTCAGCTTGGTTTTCACAGTGTATTTCCACTAGGGGTGCTATTCATTTAACCATGGGTACAGATGCTCTGACACTGACAAGTCTGAAACTGACTCATTCATTTCCTTTTGAAGGCCACTGGCTAATTGTAGATAGCTTCCTCAAGGAAACAGCTGTCCACTCCAATGTCTTTCCAGAACTCTTCAAGGGGCCCACTCAGTCAACAGTTAAAACCCAGAAATGTCAGTAAGACAGAAATGTATTTTTTTTACCAGTTTCAATACTTACGAGAGAAAAAAAAAAAACCAGCATGTGATTTACTCAGTTTGGTGAGAAATAGCATTATCTCATCGATGTGTGAGCCTGAAAACATATGCTACATTGTCAGTACAGAGAAGCAAGCCCCAGAGATAGATGATAGATAATAACTAGCAATTATAATGTAGCACCTTCCTCCCCAAGGAATCCCTGGGAGAGATTTGCAAACAGTTCACTCTCCTTGGCCCTGAATCCATAAACAGACCTTCCAGTAATACTGAAGATAGATGGGAACATTGCTTAGAGGCACCTGGGCCTGACCCAACAGGAAAATCTGGAATTGCTCTAAAGAATAAATTTTTAACACACTAGACTACAAACAAAAGAGAAAATAGGGTCAGCACAAATCCAAATCAATATTTCTTCTATTCTCTCTATCCAGTAGGATCATAGAAACTCAAAGTTAGAATGGAATTAATAGACCATCTGGTCAAACTCCTACCTAAAGCATATATCCAATCTAGGACATGGCCCCAAAGTGGACATCTAGCCTCTGTGTAAAGACCTCCAGGAATGAGGAAGATAGATGCCACAATGGTTATAACTCTGGGACTTAGAGACGTGAGTTTGAATCCTAAATCAGACATTTACTATAGCTGTATGATCCATTTAACTTCTCTCAATCTCAGTTTCTTCAGCTGTCAAATAATGATGATAATAGCACATATTTTACACCTTTATTACTGTGAGGATCAAATGAAATACCATTTGTAAATCATCTTTCCAACCCTAAACTGCTAGAGAAAAGCTAGCTACTATTATACAGAACTAGCCGTCCCCCACTTACACTGCATATATCTTGAATATACAATTTTTGGACTATGTTTTTGCTTTTCTTTTTCTTTTCATCACTTAACACAGTACCTGCCTGGCATATAGTAAGTACTTAAGGAATGCCCCTTAACTACTTGACTGAATGAATGACTAGCTCTTGAGGCAACCCATTCCATTAATGCATAGATCTAACTCAGGAGTTCCTCCTTAAATTGAACCAAAATTATTTACTTTCCTGTAACTCTCACCCATTGGTTCTACTTCTGCCTCTGGCACACACACACACACACACACACACACACACACACCCTAAATTCCTTTGTCAATCTTTGTATATTTTCCTAGTCTCTTCCCCATATGGTTGTCCATTGCAGAATGCACTTCACATTTCTTCTCAAAAACATTAATTTATTTTGATTAACAAAAATCTATTTCCTTTCTCTCCCATCCCCCATTGGAAAAATAAAAGAAAATAAAAACAAAATCCTCACAATAAATATCATCATCAGGCAATGACCCTTCAAAAATATGCTTCCTGGGAATGGATATAACATAACTTATTTAAGACCAGGTATAATATGAACAGGACCATCTTCAACAAGACCCTCTCTACCCTTCTATTAAGGACCCCTTCAACAGGACCCCTCTCCTACCCTTCTATTAAGAAGACCAACATTACAGCACCTTTGTTTTTCGTTGACATTTCATACTACTGACTCATATTGATCTTATGGTTTAAAAACCCCTAGATGTTTTTTGTTTTGTTTTGTTTTTCACATGAAATGTTTTCTAGACAATCCTCAATAATGAGATATGGTATTCAGAGTGAGGAAACTCAGATCTGGCATAGCCTCCAACAGCACAGGCCTGAATATATCAAAAGTAGTCAGTGAACCTGGGTTGACTGATTAACAATAATAATAACTAATCTTTATTACATTTTTTCCAGCATTTTACAGTATTCAAAGCATTTCTATGTGGTTTATTTCATGTGAGCCTTGCAGGAAATCAGTAGTAGAAGTTCTGAACCTGGGGGCCATGAAAATATTTTGATAACTGTATTTTAGTATAATTAGTTTCCCTAGTAATCCTATGTATTTTATTTTATGCACTTAAAAACATTATTCTGAAAAGCAGCCCATAGGCTCCACCAAACTGTTAAAGGGATCCATGATAACAAAAAAAGATTTGGAAACCTTGGAATAAAATATTATTATCATCATTCCAGAGATGAGGAAACTGAAGTCCAGAGAGGTTCAAAGTATATCTCCCCAACAGAATGTTACCTCCTTGAACACAGGGATGATTTTGTTCTTGTCTTTGTACCCCCAAAAGCTAGCTCTGTGTCTGGCATATGGTAGACACTTGGTAAATGGAATCATTGAGTTGATAGTACTACAAATGAGAAGGGATGCCCAGTTTTGGAGCATAGATGAAACAACTCAATTCTAACTTTGTTTTTGGTTTTTCTATTCCAAAGAGAATGACCTTTGGACAGGAGAGATTAAATAATTGGTTAACAAGGAGTTAATATCCTAGATAATCTGAGAGATAGTAAGAGAGCTTTGAATTGCCCTCACTGAGTAGAAATCATAAGACCCAAGTGAACTACATTCTATAGTATTGAAAGAAGTGGAAAATAAATCTTGAGCCACAGTCAGTGATACTTGACAGAAGTTAGAGAATGGTAAAGGTGCTGAAGTATTGAAGGGCAAATGCTTCCCTGATTTTCAGAGGAGTGTGCAAAGTATAGATCAGTGAACTTGACCTCAATTCCAGGAAAAATTCTGGAACCTATTACTAAAAGTGAAAAATCTAAAAAAGGAACAGGTTCTGTCAAACCAACTTTATTTTCTTTTTGATGATGATGTTATTTAAGTACGTGAGAGAAATGCTGTTGATATATTTTTCCTCTCATGCTAGTCTTTTGGATAAGGTAGAAAGTAGTGGGTCAGCTAGATAATAATACAAAAAAGTAGATAGTTGAATAGTCAGATGTCAACCTGAAAGAAAGTCTACAATGAAGAGTAAGTACTTGGGTTGTGCTATTTAATATTTTTACTTTTGAATTAGATAATGACATAAATGGCTTGCCTATTTAATGTGCAGATAACATAGAGCTGGTTTAATATGCTGGATGACAGTCATAATTCAAAAAGATCATGATAAACTAATACAGGGGCTGGTAAACTGTTTCCCCTGAGCCAAATCTTAGCCCAGGAGCTAAGATTTTTTTTTTTCATTTTTAAATATGACTGTTCTAAACCATTGGACTGATCTAAGAAGATAAAATTCAACAGAGATAAACCTACAGTTTCATATTTGGGTTCAGAAATCTACCTCACAAGTATAAAGTGGAGTAGGTGTGGTTTGAGAGCATTTTGAAAAAGATCTAGGGGTTTTAGTGATCTACAAACTGAATGTGAATCAACAGTGTGATATGGCAGTAAAGCAACTCAATGCAATCTTAGGATGCCTTAAAGAAGCTATAACGTCCAAGCCTAGGAAATGATAGTTTTTTGCCCTGGTAAGGCCACATCTGAAGCAGCTAGAAGGCATAGTAGATAGAGTTCAGGATTTGAAATCAGGAAGTGCTGAGTTCAAATTCCAATTTGGACATTTGCTAGCTATGTGAACCTAGGCAAGTCACTTAACCTCTCTTGGACTCAGTTTCCTCACCTTTAAAATGAAAATGATAATAGCACCTACTCCACAGGGTTATTGTGAGGATCAGTGAGAAAATATACATAAAGTACTTTGGGACCTTTAAAGTGATATAAATGCTAGCTATGAAGTATGGGTAAGAGTACATTTTTGGTAGGACATTAACAAACTAGAGGGATCAACTATAACGAGAAGCTTTAAGTTCATGCCATGTTAAATTGGCTGAAGGAACTAGGAGCATTTTAGTAGAGAAAGAGAAGACTTGGGGGTAACTTTGTAGCTGTCTTTAAGTATTTCATTTCAATTCAGTTAAAAAGCATTTATGTAATGCCTACTGTATACAAACAGGTACAAGGGACTTAAAGACATTTGAAAAGTCGTGACACAGTTGAGAACACAGACTTGTTCTGCTTAGCCCCAAAGAGCAGAACAAGAGGAAATGGGGAGATGTAAAGAAGGAAACTTAGGCTTGATCAGATGAAAATTTTTCTAGCAATTAGAGCTATCCAAAAGTAAAATGGGCTGCCTGGGGAAGGAGCACCTTGAAGATTTTTAAGCAAAGACCACCTGATAGCCTATAAGGCATGTTGTAAGGTATTTTTTTTAGGTATGGATTGGACCTAACCTCTGGGATTCCTTCTATCTCTGAGATTCTAGAATACTGATTTGGCTAAAACCAATTAAGAGAAGAGTAAGGTATTATATCCCTCCCAACCCCACATACACCCCAAGTAGATAAACAGTCATTGTACCTATTTTTCTTCTATTTAGAAAGATTTCCCAAGATGGGAGCTGCACTGATGGTTTCAGCATGAGGTCTTACATCTGATATGTACCTTAGCTCATCAGATAGCCTTACTTCTCTATACAAACCTTCATATGTCAATGATACCTTGAACCATAAAGTTGATTACAGTCATCTTATAAGGCACTGGACAATAAACAGGCCACCCCAAATAAAAACCACCATCAAAAAGATGCTTTGTAATCTTAATATCCTGTGAAGAGAAACAATTTCAAAACTCCAGGTTTTGTCATACTGACATACCCTCAATCAACTGTTTCACATTCATCCTATATCTTTCTTATGAAACCTAAACGTTTGGATGATTTCTTACTGCTATAAAATACAAATGTATTTTTAATTACTTTCAAAGTGTTGTAATCTTTGAAGCAAACACCTAGTTTAGTTTTATCACAAAGCTAATTTCTCTAATTCCTATTATTACACTCATTTTTCAAGTTTCCATGCTTATGAAAACTCTTATCTACATTTTCTAAGAGATGATACCCCAAATGAGTCATTACAATTACTTCTAAGTCTAACTCTTACAGATACATAAGCAAAACCTGTTTTTTTCTTCAGCAACAGGAGCCTGAAAAATCTCCTATGTCCAATATAGCCCCAGGTGACTCTCAGTACCCATGTGTCATTTTCAAAGTGAGGAGCTATCTGACCTCCAAGTTTAAGGTAGAGGGGAAATGCTAACCCTAATGTTCATACCAAAATGCCTCTGTACAGCACCCTAGGTCCCCTCCAACTGCAAAAATGTCTAATTTTCATATGTCCCATTTTCCAGCATTCAAGGGAACATACATTAATTCCAAATAGCCTGAGAGAGAAAGATGCCAATTAACCCTAGAATCAAAGTGATCATGACAGCATCTCACCAAGATCCAATATATATCCAAGCCTGGCAAAGTGCTTTATATGCAGTAAGTGCTAAATAAATAATTGTTGAATTGAAAATGACTGGAAACATAAATTCATAAGGATTTTAATAAAATGAAACGTAGGTACAATTTTTAAAATTATGTCTAAAAAGAGGTTACTTTTGGGGGTGGCTAGGTGGCGCAATGAGTAGAGTGCTGGCCCCGGAGCCAGAAGGACCTGAGTTCGGTTCTGGCCTCAGCCACTTAACACACACAAACAAACAAAAACCTAGCCGTGTAACCTTGGGCAAGTTACTTAACCCCAATTGCCTTCCAAAAAGCAAAAAAAAAAAAAAAAAGAGGTTACTTTTTAACCATTAATGGAGCTAATACAATGAACAAAACATAACACAGGCAGTGGTTTTGATAACATTGCTTATGTTCAATGTAGTCTTGCAATCAAGAACAAACCTCTATCCTAATAATCACATGTATCCTTGTCCTAACTTCATAATTTATTTACCCTGTGACTTATTTCTCCATAGACAGGGCGATAAATTTAGCTGATCATTTTTATCCTTTGAAAAGTGCAGTACTTCTGAGAAAATGTCTGAAGCATCTAGAGATTCCTTTGGAAAGCAGAAGAAAACAGAATCATTATACATATACTACAAGGTCGCACAACTAGTTAGTGTCTGAGACCAGATTTGAATTCAGGAAGATGACTCTTCCTGACTCCAGGCCTGGCACTCTCTATCTACTGTGCCATCTAGCTGATCTAATGCTTTACACATAGAAAGCCATTAATAAATGTTTATTGAATTGGTTTGAGTTTGGTTATAATCAATGCTTACTATATGTCCCCCTTAGCCAAATACTTGATTTTTTTTTAAGATTCTTCACTGTCTTAATATTGTCTAGACCCAGAAGAAAACAAAAGAAGCTAAAATAAGAAAACTCTAAACCAAGAATCATAGTCTAGTCAGAACTCCTGAAGCAACTGGCACCTGGGGAGAGTGGGAGAGCATAGACTCAAGGAAGATTTTAAGTCCAAGAAAAGGTCAGAAAGGGATACTATAGATCAGTGATAGGCTTCATAATCAGGGATGTGATGGGTAAGGAACTACCATGGGGCAGTGTCCTCTCTATTAGACATTATTAAAAGAATGAGGAACAATGAAAAAGGGGAAACCATGGGACAAGGGGTAGAATGCTTCTAGAAGGGGAAGCCTAGAATGGATACCTTGGAAACTTTAATTCCATGAAGAATACATAGAAAAAAGAGAGATCCCATAATTATAGGGGTCACGAAGCATAGAATGATGGTTTAGAATAAACAGAAAGAAAAAAATGGATCATGAAGAGAGTAAAAGAAGTCCTTTTTGCAAAGGGATGTGTAGCACCAATGCAATATTCACAGCATCCACAGTGATTATAATTATACCCATATGGTACTCAATCACAAAATATAACAAATTCTCCATATAGAAGACAGAAGCAAAAACATTTATTCAGACACCAGAAAACAAAATCCTAATACCAAGAAACAAAATCCAACATAGTAACACAGAAGTTAATGCACCACAAGGCAGCAAAGAGCCACACCATCTTTTAACCTTTCCACAAACCAATATACGACCAATATTTATTCATAAGCCTATCTGTCTCCCTGGGAAGCATGCTCTCCTCCCAACTGTCTAGTGTAGCTCTGACTTGCAGCTTCCGGTGGGCTCTGCTCCACCCTTCAGCAAACTCCTCCCAATACAGACTCCATGTGATTACATTCAGCCTATTAGGGAGCAGAGTTTATTTTCAAAGCAGAGCAGGTCTTCAAATTCCCTTAGGCTTATTAAGGGGCAGAGAAGATCTTCAAATTTCCTTACCATTACAGGATGCAAAAAGAAATGTAAAGATGATGAAAGCCAGTCCAGGTGAAAGGCACTGAACGGTCCTATAGAAATCATGTTAAAAATGAGCTAAGGTTAGCCAGCAAAGCTAAGGACAGCTAAAAGGGGTTGTTGTTTTAGTTTTGTTTTCAGCTCTATTTGGAAAAAAGGAGGAGCAAAGCAGTGAGAAGACATTTTCATGAGGTTGATGGGATAATGATAATTGACAGCAGAGAAAAAGTTGAGATGATTAATCTTGTATTTCTGCCTCATCCAAAAAGAAACTGGAAATGACCAAACAAAAATGACTAACAAAGAGTTGATAGCCAAGATAAATAAGAGGTAATAAGAGAGCTTCTGAAGAATCCAGGTCACCTGGCCCAAAGGAACTATGTTCTTCGATCCTGAAAGAAATGGCAAATGGGATTACTAAACCAATGTCAGTGATATTTGGAAGATCATGGGAAACTGGAAAGATACCATAAGACTGGAAAAGAATGAGCACTATACTGATTTCCAAAAAAAAGAAAACAGAGAAAAATCTGCATACTATAGGTCAGTGAGCTTGGCTTCCATTGCAGAGAAAATTCTAGAAAAAGTTATCAAAGAGATGGTTGCCAAATTACCAAATGCCTAGAAAAAAACTTGAAGTCTTACAAGGAAGAAGTATGGCTTCATGCCAGACATGCCAAGTAGGGCAGGCCATGCCAGACTAACCTCATTTCTCCTTTTGACAGTATAGAAGTAGGCAAGAGGAATGCTGTGGGTACAGTTTCTGTTGACTTTAGCAAAGGTTTTGATAAAGTAGTTTATACTTTGTTCTTGTGGTTAGGACTGGTATGGATTAAGCAATTATATAGACAGATTTTGAATTGTTGGATGGCCAGACTCAAAGAGTAGTTGTTAATGGTTTTATATCAACATGGCAGGAATTCTCTGCCCATTGGAGGACCCTAGGGATCTGTGGTTGGCCCTAATCTATTCAATACTTAATTACTGATTTGGATACATCAAATCTGCAGATGACACAGAGCTATGAGGGATGGCTAACAGAGTGGAGGACAGTGAGAATCCAAAATGTATTTTAGCAGGCTGGAGCATTGGGTTGAGTCTAATAAAATGAAAATCAGCAAAGAGAGATGTTGTCTCAGACTTGGGCACCAAAATTCAGCCTCATGAATCTAAGATGGGGGAAGAGCAGCTAGACCACAATTGTTCAAAAGACCTAAGGGTTTGAGTAGATTGTTCATTTAATATGAGGTAGTAGGGTGATAGGGCAGCCAAAAAGAAAAATCTTCCTAACAATTAGAGTCATCTGAATGTGAAACCAGCTTCTTTGAAGATGTAAATCCACCTACCTTGAAGGTCTTCAAGCAGAGGAGGGACCATCACTTCTCTAATATATTAGAGTAGAAATCCTTTTTGTATATGGGTTGATCCAGATGACCACCAAAGCCTCATCCAATCCTCAAATTTCTGTGATTCTGTGATTCTCATTTAACCTCCACAGAAACCTTTGAGGTAAGTACTACAGATAGGAATATTCCCATTTTAAAGATGAGGAAAGCAAATCTCAGAGAGAGTAAGTGATTTGTCCATTGTCACACAGTCAATATCAGAGGAATATTTGTAACCAGATCTTCCTGATGTCAAATTTTGCACTCTATTCATTACACCAAATGGCAGCAATTCATTTTACATTCAATTAGACGATAATCTTGAAGCCCATGAATCTTTTATCTCCTAAAGAATATAAATTGGTCACATACAAAATGCTACTTATAATATCAAATTACTCATTTTCCAGAGGTACAATACCAAGTCCAACAGAGAAAGATGGATAAAATCCCAATGTTTCATGCTCCAGTATATTTTCTAGCTACTTTTCTCATCTGAATCAGGATTCCAACAGCTACAAAAATTAAATTTGAAAACTATTAGAAATCCCTCATACTTCCTTTAGAAGATCTGTCTCTTCCATAGGTTTCCAAGAAGCCATTTGATAAATGTCCTTGATTACTTTCATTGAGGCAATAAAAGATAGGGAAATGAAGTTGGAATCAAGACCTGAGTCTTCTCACCCATCTCACATCCATCAGATTGGCTAATATGACTAAAAAAGAAAGGAAAATGATAAATGTTGGATGTGATGTGGGAAAACTGTGACACTAATGCAATGTTAGTAGAGTTGTGAACTGATACAACCATTCCAGAGAGCAATTTTGCAATTCTGCCCAAAGGCCTATAAAACTGTTCATACCCTTTGATCCAACAATACCACTACTAGGGCATGTAAGCCCAAGAGATCATAAAAAATGGAAAAGAACCCACATGTACAAAAATATTTATAGCAGCTCCTTCTGTGGTGGCAAAGACTTGGAAATTAAAGGATGCCCATCAGTTGGGAAATGGCTGAACAAGTTGTGGTATATGATTGTAATGGAATATTATTGTGCTATAAGAAATAACAAGCAGGGGGCGGCTAGGTGGCGCAGTGAGTAAAGCATCGGCCCTGGAGTCAGAAGGACCTGAGTTCGGATCCGACCTCAGATACTTAATGCACACACAAAAAACAAAATCCTAGCCGTGTGACCTTGGGCAAGTTACTTAACCCCAACTGCCCTCCAAAAAAGGCAAAAAAAAGAAATAACAAGCAGGATGGTTTCAGAAAAAAAAGTGGAAGGTAAAGAGGAGAATCAGGAAAACATTGTACACAGTAACAGTAATAGTATACAATGAAAAACTGTGAATGATTTCACTATTCTCAATGATGCATGACAATCCCAAAGGACTCATGATGAAAAATGCTATCTGCCTCCAGAGAAAGAACCGATGTTATCTGAATACAGACCTAAGTATACTATTTTTCACTTTATTTTTTTTGTTTGAGTTTTCTTGCACAAAACGACTAATATGAAAATGATTGCAAATGTATAACCCATATGAGATCGTTTACCATCTCAAGGAGGGGACAGGGAAGAGAGGGATAGAATTTGGAACTAAAACCTTAAAAGAAAAAAAGAATGCTAAAAATTGTTTTCACATATTAACTGGGGGAAAATAAAATAGTATTTTAAAATTAAAAGATGACTTGAGTTTAAATTATATTTCAGACATTTATTAGCTGTGTGGCTCTGAGCTAGTCACATAACTGCAGCCAGTATCAATTTCTTTGTCTTTGAGAGATGATAATAGCACCTACCTTATAGGATTGTTCTGAAGATCAAAAGAAATAATATATTTAATGTAAGGTGAGTTGCAAACCTTAAAGCACCAAACAAATGTTAACTATAATTATTTAACTCTACATTCCTATTGCTAATACTAAAAGAACAACAACAAAAACCTAAGCCTTCGGACAACTGCTTTCAGGTACAAGAGGTCCTCTATCTCTTTTTGCCAGCTGAATGACTGTTCTATTCCAATCTGTTTTATACGCTCTCCCTTATCACCTTTGACTTCTGCCTTCTAGATGAACTCCTTTTGAGTTCTTGAAGTTCCTTCTTAGTTTGCTCCTCCTCTTGTGATGTGAGCACCTTCACTAGAAAAGCACATGGCTCTATGTGTTGAGCACAACTCCATCCTTCCCTCTCCCAACTGATCAGTGAGCAGGAATTTCAGGCTAGGGTAAAAACTTGGCTGGAGATTTCTCCATCATCCTTCATCCCCTGGCCCCTCAATCACCTGATCCAGATGTGTCTCCATCCCTCACCTGATCCCAATAGATATATCTCCATCCCTTGTCCCATAGCCCCTCCTAATCACCCCATCCTAGGCTTCCTGTCCCTCAGCCTATGGTGAACTTCGTGCCAGCAGGAAATTCAAATATACATTGACCAATCACTGACTGTAGTTTTGGCTTATGTAACCTGGATATTGAATCTCTTTAAAAACCAGCACACCAGGTAGAAACAGCGCGTCCAAGGCACTCTCCCCCTAGATTACCTCCAAACTATGTAAGAGGGGACTCTGAATGACTTCTGGAGCCCCAGCACCCACAGAACAACACAGAGAAGCTAACCTCCCGCTGAGGACAGCCTAGCAGCCCTGCAGGAAGGACCAGCGAAGCCCTCTGGGAGCCGGCAGCACACAGCGTGTGGAGAGCCAAGCCCAGGTCCTCCTGAGCTGCGGTTTTGGCCCCAGGGTGGCCGGGCCAGCAGCCAGCTGGAGGGACCCCAGATCACCAGCTTCTGTGGTGATTCCAGAATTATCAACACAGATATGCCTAGGACAAATTGAGAGGTTAGTGCCCTATGGACTTTGGGACCAGTATTTGGGGAATGCGTCGGCTTCCTCCCCTGGGGGCTAGAAGGCACTGAGGAGATACGCCATTTTGCAGTTTCCAGTGGCAGCTCCATCTCCTGGCCTGCGAACTGTAGGGAGATCTAGCAATCAGTCTTGGGGGGTAATCGCTCTTGCTTTAACCTCCCTGGGTCTGGATTGTGATCTGGGGTGGAGGTAGTGGGGTGGATATCCAGCTTGCCAGAAATGGAAGTTGTCCCCCCAACACGTTCGGGATGGAAGCTCCCCTGTCTGGTGGCAGAGTCATACTGTGGCAACAAGCCCAAAAGTCAAGTAATTAAGTGGCAACATGCCAAGGCAAAGGAAACAAATTAAACAGAAAAAGGCAACATTAGACTCCTATTTGGGGGGCAAAAAAGATCGAAGCATAGAACAGGAAGAGGTCTGTGAGGTCAGAAATCCTCCTCCAAAAACCCCAAAGGAAAATATGAGAGGGTTACAGGCCATAGAGGACATTAAGAAGGACTTTAAAAATCAAATAAGAGAAGTGGAGGAAAGACTGGGAAGAGAAATGAGAAAGATGCAGGAAAAGTATGAAATGAGGGTCAACAGCCTGACTGAGGAAACCAACACCTTAAAAAATAGACTAACTCAAATGGCAAAGGAGGCCCAAAAGGGCAATGAGGAGAAGAATGCCTTAAAAAGCCAAATTTGCCAGATGGAAAAAGAATCTCAAAAGCTCACTGAGGAGATTCATTCCTTCAGAGTTAGACTGGAGCAAATGGAAGCTAATGACTTTATGAGAAATCAAGATGATGTTAAGCAGATTCAAACAAATGAAAGAATAGAAGGCAATGTGAAATATCTCATGGGAAAAACCACTGACCTGGAAAATAGATCCAGGAGAAACAATTTAAAAATTATTGGACTACCTGAAAGCCATGATCAAAGAAAGGACCTAGAAATCACCCTTCAAGAAATTCTCAAGGAAAATTGCCCTGATGTTTTAGATCCAGAGGACAAAATAGAGGTTGAAAGAATCCACTGATCACCTACTGAAAAAGATCCTAAAAAGAAAACTCCCAGGAATATTATAGCCAGGTTCCAGAATGCCCAGATCAAGGAGAAAATACTACAAGCAGCCAGGAAGAAACAATTTCAATATTGTGGAGACACAATCAGAATAGCACAGGACCTGGCAGCTTCTACACTGAGGGATATAAGGGCATGGAATATGATATTCCAGAGGGCAAAAGAGCTGGGAATGAACCCAAGGGTCACCTACCCAGCAAAACTGAGTATTTTGTTTCAGGGGAAAATATAGTCATTCAGTGGAATAGAGGACTTTCAAGCATTCTTGAGGAAAAAACCAGAGTTGAATAGAAAATTTGACATCCAGACACAAGAAGCAAGAGATGCCTGAGAAGGTAATCAGGGAAAAGAAATCAAAAGGAACTTATCAAAGTTGACCTATTTACATTCCTTCTTGGAAAAACAATAACTGTGACTGATGAAACCTTCCTCAGTATGAAAATAATGGAAGAAGGGTGTATGGTCATATGAATACATATGTGAATGTGTGTATATATGTTTACAGTTATACATGGAGAGAGGGCATAGGTTGAATTTGTTGGGAAGGGAGGATACTCAAGGGGTGAAATTATGAGGTGAGAGAGGAAAGTGGCGAGAGGAGATGGGGAGAGACAGGGTAGGGTAAACTATCTCATGTAGAAGAAGCAAGGGGAAGTGGCTGCAAGGGAGGGGAAGAATAGGAAGGCAAAAAGGCAAAACCACATTCTCATTGAATTTGGTTCAGGGAGAGAATGACATCCATACTAAATGGGATATCTCAACCTGCAGCAGAATAGGGAGAAGGGGGATGAGAGGAGGGATGATGGATGGGAGGGCATTCTTGGGGGGAGGGGAGGTTGGAAGTACCCACTATAGAAGAGGGACAGGATCAAGTAGGGAATGGACCAGGTGGGGAGTGGGATGGGTGGGAGGGAATTATAAGCAGCCTTGTACAATATATCTACTATGGTAATATTTTGCATAACTATACATGTACAACACATACTGAATTACTTATCTCCCCAGAGGGAATGGGTGGCAAGGCAGGAAGGGAATGGATCTGAAATTCGAGGTCTTAAAATTAAATGTTTCAAATATATAAAAAAAAAAAAAAAACGGCACACCATACATGACAACTCACTCTCTGATTTGGGTAGCAGTCTCATGGCAATAAAATCCACTTCCAAATTTTAATCTCAGGGATCTTCTGTCTTGCTCCTTTAAGCTCAATATATGCTCCTGACAATCCCAGACTCAAGATTCTCTTTATTTTCCAACTCCAACAAGGTCTCAAAGTTTTAGAGGGAGAAATACAGGGCAATTGGTGTAAAGTGACTTGCCCAAGGATAGTAAGTGTTAAGTGTCTGAGGCCGGATTTGAACTCAGGTCCTCCTGACTCCAGGGCAGGTGCTCTATTCACTGCACTAACTAGGCACCCCAATCTCAAAGTTTTCTTACCACTTAAGTTGCCAGTACGACTATCTGGGTCATCATCCCTGCTTCCTATCCATTCCTCTTGCTGGAGACTTATAAGTAACAATAGAACACAGACTTTGCATATTTTCTCCTTTATGTCCCCTAGTTATTTTGCCTAGTGTTGGAGTTTTGGGCACATTAACTACACTGTCACAAAATGGGTTGCCTCTTTTCCTGGCCTCATGGCAGATCAATCAATCAATCAGCAAGCATTGATTAAGTAGTATTGTCTACCAGGTACTGTGCTAGGTACTAGGGATATTTATATCGTTCAGTCATGTGACCCCATTTGGGAGTTTCTTGGCAAAGATACTAGAGCAGTTTGCTATTTCTTTCTCCAGCTCATTTTACAGATGAAGAAACCGAGGCAAACAGAATTAAGTGACTTGCCTAGGGTCACCAGCTTGTAAGAGTATAAGGCCAGATTTGAACTCAAGAAGATGAGTCTTCCTGACTCCAAACCCAGTACTCTAGGTACTGTGCCACCTAGCTGCCCTATTGGGGATAGAAGGACAAATATAAAAAAGTAAATTCTTAAAGGAATGTACGTCCTATTCAGAGAAACAGTATACACAAATACTAACAGAGCAAACACCAATGAGTAGCTTTGTATGTATTCTGTATACTGTGACTCTCTTTCAAGGAAGGCCTAGTACTTCCTTTGGTCTGCATGTGTCTTGTAACTCAGTTTGCCTCTTTTTCAAGTCAGCACATTATTCTCTGTATTGATTTTGTAGCTCATTTTCTCTGTTCCCCTCTTGGTAATTCTTTAGCTCTATACTTTTCTGCCTCTAAATCACATTTCATAATTTCTTACTATGTTGCAAGGTTTTATGTCAGCATCTGCAATTGGGTAACCTCAACAATTTTTACTGTAAATTCTGTTCATTTATTTTTGCAACATTTCTGCTTTGCTTGCTAACTAGTGAATTCCTCCCTGCATAGGGCTAAAAATCCCTTCCTATTAAGACATAATACCCATAAAAACCAAGCTGCACATACTTCTTTTTTGTATAAGCTCTTTGCAAAATTTTTCTTATTCATCACTTTATGGAGACTTGCCTTACAAGTTAGGAGACTCCAGGCTCAAATCCCACATCAGACATTTATTTAGCTGCGGAACCATGGGCGATCCATTTAATAGTTCAGATCCTTAATTTCCTCATCTGCCAAATGGGGATAACAGTTTTACTACCTTCCTCATAAATCTGTTTCAGGGAAACCAAGCAATCAATACCCATTTATTAAGAGACCACTAAGTTCTCCACACTAATCATACTTATCAAACAACTAAGGATTCAAAGACAAAAGAGAAACAGTCCCTGACTTCAAAGAATTTGCATTCTAATAGGAAAGTTTCTGCCTGCTGGAAAGCACAAGACAAATATAAGTTATTATTACTGTAATTCAAATACTAAGTCCTCAGATGTGAAACTTCAGATTTAGAAGCACAGTTTCACTTCTGACTTTTTTCTGGGTTGGTCTCTTTAGCACGGGAAACTTTGGAGAAAACATGGACTAGATTCATAGGCAGACAAAGTTATCTTAATTGTTAAAGGGAATTCCCAAATTTATTGGATCACTTCAAATATGTTTGAGGATTGAATATTTGAGGATAAAAATATTTCCAAAATAAAAACAAGGTAACTGAAGGAAGGAGAAACTAGGAGCTGGGGGCTTAGGAAAAGCTTCATGTAAAGTATGATCTTGTCTTGAGATTTAAAGGAAACAAGGTATTCTGAGAGACAAAGCAGGGTGTATTCCAAGCTGGAGGGATAGTCAGTGCAAAGCAATAGCAATAGAAAATGTATTATCGGGAGGCTAGATGGCACAGTGAGTAGAGTGAAGGCCCTGGAGTCAGAAGGACCTGAATTTGGATCTAGCCTCAGATACTTAACGCACACACAAACCAAAACCTAGCTGTGTGACCTTGGGCAAGTTACTTAACCCCAATTGCCCTCCAAAAGGCAAAAAAGAAAAAAGAAGAAAGAAAATGTATTGTCATGTGTGAGGAATAGCAAGAAAGCCTATTTAGATGGATTGTAGAGTATAGGAAGGGGATTAATACACAAAATGGATACAAAGGTAGGTTGGGGCTAGGATTTCAAATCTACTACTCTTCCCACTATGCTAAAATGTACCAGAAGACATGTATTTTAATTCTAATTCTTCCATTTGTTAACTGTGTGACTTTGGGTAAATCAGTTCATATCTCAAGACCTCAGTCTCCTCCTGTGTAAAATGAGAATATTAGACCACATTTTAAGTCTCTTACCAAATTTAAATTACGTTTCTTTTCCCTGCCCCCAACCATTGTATCTTGACCCTTTTCAAGGTAACGCTTCTAAGGTCTTTTAGCATCTTTCTCCCTTAGATTTTACCCAAGAATTTATATTCTGAGCTGGTTTTTCCTTTGGCTACTATATCTCTTCTCTAGGCAAGGAGAGTGAATGAATGCTAGCTATGACAGTTTCCATACTTTTTTTTTATCAGTCTGTTGGCTGATTTATACCAGCTAAATGTTTTTAAGAAAGTGGCTATATTCTGTGTTATTGTCCATTCTTCCACCTATTTCCCAAATTTCAATATCAACAGTTTGTTTAAATAGGTTAGACTGGAATTGTTTTAATTGTCTACCTTATCTTTTTGTCATTCTTAAACTTTTTCTTCTAATTTTTTTTAATTTTTATTTTTTTGCCCAAACAAATTGGGCAAAATATGACTGTATACCAATGGCAGACCCAACTAAGCAAAGTCATTTCAAAATCATAGAAGGGTGAAACTGGGAAAAGGATACAATAAAGTGATAAAAGTTAAAATATCTAAAGTAAAGGCATTTTTTCCCTGTTAAAAAACATTTTACTGTCAAGGACAGTGGCAGCTTATGCCAATTTTGATGGTGGGATTAGAGATCAAAGCATAATAAAGTTCCAGATCCTAGGGAGTTTCACTTTCAGGACTCTAAAACTAGCCTTCTGTGTTCCTGTTTCCTCATGCAACAGACAACCTGAGAACTATAGCAATTTCTATGGCATTTTATGAACTGGTCTTGAGTTAGAGATGTGTATCCTCATTTTCACAGGGAGAGAGAAGCTTAAAACAAACAAAAGAACAGCCCTGGTCTAAATGAGAGATGGATTACAGTCTAGAAATAATTTCTGCCTTTGGAATCAGGTAGAATGATAGCGTATCTTCCATGCAGTAACATGTCTACTTTTCAAATTAAACTCATTAAAATATTGCCACTGACTTTAGGGCATTGGATTGGCCTCTATGATGGGAAGGATGGAATGTCTAAATGAGAAAGAAAGAAGGAAGGAAACAAGCATTTATTAATGTCTAGTACATGGTACAATCATGGTGCTAAGCATTTTATAAATATCTCAATCGATCCACACAACTTTGGGAAGGAGGTGCTATTATTATCCCCATCTTAGAGTTGTAGAAACTGAGGTTAAGTGACTTGCTCAAGGCCTCACAGCTAGTTAAGTGTCTGAGGCCTAATTTTAACTTGGATATTCTTGACTTCAGGCCTACAAGAATTCTATCCACTGCACCAACAAGCTGCCTTTGTCAGGAGGAAGAGCCCAGTGATTTGACCAGAGGGCATATGAATGCCTCTGCGCCTATGTGAGAGCCTAAGTTGACCTAATAGCAGGCAGGCAGAGCCAGTAAATAAGTGACAACCAGCTGTCTTGAAGAGATTGAGAGAAAAGAAGGCTGCTAACCAGAGTACCCTTAGTTGTTCCATACGTATTCCATACGAAGAATATAAGTGCTTTGAGGGAAGGGACTATTTGATTTGTGTCTATCTCCAGCCCCTAGCACAGTGTCTACGCATTTGATAAATGCTGGTTGAAAGGGCACATGGTCACAATCATCATAATCATCATCATAATAGCTTACATTTATCTAGCCCTTCACAGCTGCTAAGCCCTTTAAATGCATTATCAAATATGACCCTTAAAGCAATACCCTAATGTAAGTAGGTAAAAACAACTATTATTTTATTACTATTATTACTATCAATATTATTATTACAATTGTGATTATCTCCATTTTACAGATGGGGAAACTAAGACCCAAAGAAATGAAATGACTTGCCCAGAGTCAAACAGCTAGTACAAGCAGAGTCAAGCCTAGAAAGTAGTTGTTCTACCCTAGTGTTCTCTACTGCATGACTCTGTCTAGCTACTGGAAGTTCAATAAATATCTTTTGATTGATTAATTGGTTTAATAGGCACTTAGGAAGAGAGACTTTCTTCCTACCCAAATCCTGAGGATTCTCAGGAATCCCTTGGGGACTAGAGAGGGGAGCCTGTCCAAATAGAACTCTGCTTGGTCTGTTTCATGGTGATAGTCTAGCTGAAACCACAACCAAGTAACCAAGCTACCCTCCCTTGACAGAATCATCAGCTATACCATATATAGGATCCTAAGTTGAAAACTGTGAGAAACCTCAGAGGCCAGTGAATCTGTACAGCCCCTGCATTTTACAGACAAGAAAACTAGGCACAGACCTTAAGAGAATCACTGATATCATCTGACAAGAGTCTCACACATAGCCCAGCAGGGGCCTCATAATGCAGGGAGTTTTCTGAATCTCTCTGAAACCCTGACTCCTGAAAAAAAAAAAAAATCTGAAATGTCAGCATCTGCTTCAACAATACTGGTGTATCCTCTTCACAAACCTACCAAGAGGCTGAGACGCCCATGCAAAGCAAAAGCTGACCTGAATAGTTAAACGTGTATGTATCTTTCACAGTTGTCTTGCCTCGATGGAGAATAGTTGTAAGCCTGATGGATATTATGTTCAAATTCGTTTCAGATTCTCTTGTGGCCCAAGGAGAAAATGGTGTTTCCTTTTCTGCCAATGACATCTGAACAGGAAGGATATGAGCTACAATAGAAGGATTAAGTAATTAGAAGGGATTGAATTAGTTCAGAGATCAGGGTCACTAAGAGAAAGACTGAGAGGGAGAAAAGAGGGAGAGAGAGGAGGAGGGAGAGAGGAAGAAAGAAAGGGTGGGGGTGGGGGCCAGAGAGGGGAGAGGAGATAGAGAAGGGAGTTAGAGGGAGCTGGGAGCTGCCTGGCTTTAGCAAGCTATAAAAATATTCTCCTTCTTCGCAGCTTGGTAGCTCCAGGGGACGGAACCTCACGTTTAGAGCTCGGCTACTCTGTGTTATCTCATTTTTTAGATCATCAGCTACGATGGGTGAGTAAACCTCCTACTAAAAATAGGAAGATGTCTAGCTATTGAATGTATATGCCGGCATCCTGCACCTTCCTTCCCAGGATGAGGGGCTGGGGGGAGGGGGGGCAAGAGGATTCCAGGTAGGGGCTGTTTCCGTTGGGTGCATGCCTTTGGATAGCGCCAATCAATTAGAACTGATGGCAGCTTCCCTGTACGTGATACTCGAGTTCTCGGTAAGAATGCTTGCCTTCTTGCAAGCAGCCAGCCAGCCAGTCAGCCTGGCAGACTCAGACTGGACAGAATACTCAAAAGTTGATGAATATATGGCAGAGAGAGGGCTGTCTGTGGCTCCTCCATATACCTCCCCTCCCTCAGGATAAAAATAAAATTCCACACCAACGTTCAGCCTTCCTCACTTGATGTTTTTCACATACTAAAAAAATAAGTGGCCCAACAACCTTGGGGCAGACAGAATTAACCTTCACCGACTCTCAGAATCGCGTTGTACATAAAGCAAAAGATGCTTTGGGGTCACCGATCGCACACGCCCAGTCTCTTGGCATGTGAACAGGCTGACCTTGGTCAGAGCTTGGGAGAGCTTGCTGTGTAGGGAGAGCAAGGGAAGGGAATGTTTTATTAACGTAAGGCTTCTGGGAGAGGGTAACACCATAGCTAAGGGTAGGTGGCTGGACAATAATATCCCTCCTTCCCTCCCTTGGTGCTGTCTAGCTGTGTTGATTTGTTCAGTTGTTGTCAGGAGTGAGCAATGTTCCTATTTCATCCTGAATGATAAACTTCTTTCAGCCTATGTGGACCAGAGGACAGGGGGAGAGGAAGAAGAGGAAGGAGAGCAGGGAATGCATTGTGCTAGGGATAAAGTTAGATGAGACCCTATTCGTGCCCTCTTGGAGCTTACAATCTAGTAGGAGAAGATACAAACATAGATAAGTATGTTTAACTCATGCTATTACGAGATGAGTATGTTAGAGAAAGGAAGAAGCCCAAGTGCTATGTGAGTAAGGTGCAAATCCAAATATGAACTAGGGGAGGGGAAGCTTGTGAAGGGGAAATCAGGTTTCATGAAGGAAATGACATTAGGCTCTTCTTTATCTGGTTATTAAATTTTTTTGTTTATTTACCTGCTTTTAAAATGGTACGATGATAGCGAAATCAAAAATAAAAGTTGTCCAGTATAAATTAGATGGAAGTCTTTAAAGGATAGGTAGAAATTGAATGGGCAAGAGGAGGAAGGGAAGACATTCTAGGCATAGGGGTTGGTGGTGGTGGTGGTGTAGGCATAGGGAAAAGCATGAGCAAAGGTATAGAGATGGTAAAGTACTGAACATGTTGAGGAGTCAGAAAGGTGGGATGGAGTGAAAAATGTGTGGAGGAGAGTACTATGAGTCTAGAAAGGCACAGTACCAACAAGATCATGGAGGATTCTTGAATATCATTTGAAAGTCTAAACTTTATTAGGCAATAGGAAATAAATGAATATTTTTTTAAGCAAAGGAGTATCTTGAAAAGGTCTATATATGGAAGTTTATTCTGATTACAGGATGGAGAATTGATTAGAAGTGGGGGAAATGGAGGCAGGAAGGTCTATTAAGTGACTACTTCAATAGTACTGGATGATAATGATGGTATAATGGCAAGGAGCCTAGAAATGATGCCAGATACGAGATGTTGTGAAGGACTAGAGAGCTTGGTAACTGATTGGTTATAATTATATCAGCCAATGTTATATAGCACTTTAAGGTTTGCAAAGCACTTTCCATATGCTATCCTATTTGAACCTCACAACAATTCATCATTATCTTTATTTATAGATGAAGAAACTGAGTCTGAGAGGGTAAATTACTTGCTCAGTGTTCCACCACTAGGCACCTGTCTGAGGCAAGATTCAAACTTGGGTCTTTGTGCATGATTCCAGCCCAACATTCCATCCATTCATTGTGCCATGTAGCTACCTAGTTAATGAAATGTGATATGAAAAGTGAGGAAGAGGGTAGAGCCAGAGATCTTGCTTATGTGAGTAGCTACCAGGGGGTAGCAATGATAGGGAAAAAAATTCTCGTAAGTTCAGAAGCAGGAACCCAGAATTTCTAGTCCTTTTGTTGTTATTAAGTTTTTTTTCAGTTGTGTCCAACTCTCAGTGACCCCATTTGGAGTTTTCTTGGGAGAGAAACTGCAGTCGTTTGTCATTTCCTTTTTCAGTTCATTTTACAGATGAGGAATTGAGGCAAATAGGGTTAAGTGACTTGCCCAGGGTCACACAGCTAGTAAGTGTCTGAGACTGGCTTTGGACTCATAAAAATGAATTCCAAACCTAGGGCTTTATCTAGTACCCCACCTAGTCATTTTTCTGTGGTTAACTGGCTATGTGACAATGGGTAACATTCATTCACATTGGTTTCCTGACTATACAATGAGAGTGTTGGACTCAGTTTTCTTTATGTGCTCTCCCAGTTCTAACATTCTGTTTCTCAAGGTTCCCTCTAGTTCTGACAGTCTATATTCTGTGTTCTATAGACCTTTGATATTCTGACACATGTCTAGGGATTGCTGCCAGGAACACACTTTGTAGACCTGAAGTGTTATGTAAGTGTGAGCTCTTGCTTTTATCATCATTATTAGTTCATAGTAGCAGAGAGGCAATGTGGATTAGGGGATTAGTGGGCTTGGAATCAGGAAGGTGTGGGTTCCAGTGCCTGTCTCTGGCCCATACTCTCTGAGAGACCATGGGAAGCCATTTGACTTCTCAATACTCCCAGACCATTATCTGAAACTGTAGGTCACAGAAGATATGCATTCAGTGAAAGGAGTTTCTAGCCTGATTCACACTGATGAAATGACATGTCCATATCCTGAACCTTCCACTGTCACTAAAATAATAATATTAGTAGTAGTAGAAGTAATAGTATGTTTTCTGTTCTAGAGTGCTTCCTCCTTTTGACATTTCAGACTTCCAAGTTCTTTGAGAGGAGGACCAGGGTTTGTTCTTAGCCTGGAACAGGTTTATTAAATACTTGTTGACTTGATTTTTTATTTTCTATATTCTCAGCCCCACCCAGTTCTAGTAGGCCCCTTCCAGATGGGAGAATAGTGATATATGATCATGGACAAGTCACTTAAACACCTTCAGCCTCAGCTTCTCTATCTATAAAATGGAAATAATAATACACTACTTAGTTCACAAACCTTCCCTATCCCCTCATTTTCCTCCCCTCTCTCTGTCTCATCCCTGTCCCCTTCTCGGTCCTGGAGATCTGAAATTCCCTGGAGCAGAGGTAAGGAATTCCCTAATTTCTGATTCCTCTGGTCCTCGTAAGACAGTTTTCCTCTTTAATAACACATGGGGCTTCAATACCATAAGGAAATCTGAAATTTCCTAATTCTGTGCCAGGCTTCTTTTAATGGATTTAGGGGAGAAAGAGAAAAGAAAAGGTGTTAGAAGAGTATTATGTGTGGCTGTCAACAAAGCTCACTGCCAGCCAGCTCTAGAGGGAAATGTAGACTCGAGGAGCATAACTTCATACTGGGAAAATCGTAATCCCCATGCTACAGAATCAAACACACCATTTCTTCCCTTCTCCATTTCTCTCTCCTACAAACCCAGTATTATCCATAAGCCACAGTTCAAAGAGCATTCTCTTCCAGAGGCTCTTTCTTTAGTCCCCTGGCTAGCTGAGCAAGGCAAAAGTGCTACATAGTTGGGATCTCTGAGTGGCAATGACTTCTCTTCAGCAGACTGGGACCCTAGGCCACCCATGACAATGAACCCTTAGTTTAGAAGCACCTTTCTGGTACATAGAGTCTATCCAGGGATTACCTAGCATTTGTTGTGGGATGAGGGAAGAAGAAGAGACAGGACTGTTTCACGAGGCCTCTGGAATGAAGTGTCTATCATCACAATAATCCTGCCATCCTGACATTTTTTTTTTCAGAAATATTTGGGAAGTTTCCAACCCAGGCTATTTCTAAAAGGATTCTTTATCCTCTGTATTTAAAGAGATTGGAATGATGAAGCAGGGTAGGGTAGTAGAAAGAGGTTTGATGTCAAAGAACATGGGCTCCAAGGCTAGTTTTGACACTTAATACCTGTGTGACCTTGAGGACACTGATTCATCTCTCTGTGCCTCTGTTTTCTTTCTATACAACCAAGGGGGTTAGACTGGAAAACCTCTCCAATCATGCCCGGCTCGAAACCTGTGGTCCTCTGACAATTATGCTAAGTCAGACCCAGGTTTCTGAAAAACACGTGAGAGGTGAACAAGGGGTAGGGGACCAGAGTTTGAGTCACACCTTAGATATCTGGTAGTTGTGTGATACTATGTCACAATTCAGAGTCTCAGTTTCCTTGTCTGTAAAATGAGGATCATAGGGCTTACATTACTTACCTCAAAGATTAGGAGGACAGTGCCTTTCAAACTTTAAAGCATTATAAAAATGGAATTTACTATAGTGTAATGGAAAGACCAGTGGACAGGAGATCTGGCTTCTAGTCCCAGCGCT
Source organism: Gymnobelideus leadbeateri (assembly GCA_011680675.1). Lineage (NCBI taxonomy): Eukaryota > Metazoa > Chordata > Mammalia > Diprotodontia > Petauridae > Gymnobelideus > Gymnobelideus leadbeateri. The sequence continues at coordinate 257,360 of WOXC01001790.1, forward strand.
ACCATTAACTTACCAAGTGACCTTAGGCAAGTCACTCACCTCCTGGAATTGAAGTTGGACAGGACAGTTTCAGCTCTAAAAGAGGCAGCTTTATGCCCACATTCCTGATCTTGTTCTCCTGGCCTCTCCTTCCCACTGAAGAAACAATAATAGCGTTTTTGAAGCTTTCAGCTATTCAGCAAAGGCAGTGGATAAATATTAAGTTGTTAGAGGGCCATGTAGTCACTTTCTGACTGCTATGATTCTTTCTTCATTGAATCATTCTAAAACTGATCATGTGGGTTAAGCCAGGGGAATGCTGAGGGAATAAGGAGAGAGAAGGAAACTGAAATCTGCAGCACGTAAGCAGATAATGAATGAAATTAATTAACTCTCATACTAAGAGAACAAGGACCAAAAATCACATTTCTCTTTGCTGTTTTCTCTTTACAAGCCAATAAATACTAAGGGATCTAAGTGCTGGCCTCCATTACCCTCCTTGATCACTTACTTAGTATGTGATGCTATTCAAATCATTGTTTCTTAGCCTAGACCCCAAATCTCCAAGCAATCAACTGATGGATCAATAGCTATTTACTAAACATGCAGCCTGTGCAACGCACTGTGAGGAATAGAGAAGAATACAAGGAATTTAAGACTAGTAGTCTCTGACCTCAAGGAGCTGAAACTATCTATCTAGGGAGATAAGACAATTAACAATATAAAGTATTGTACCTCTGCAGTAGATAGACTCCTCATTATGTACTCTGGAGTGGTGGTATAGTATATTTTTAAATGTATCTATTTATTATTCTGTATTTGTATCTTATTCTCTTTGTCTTGTTAGGGGGGAGAGGAAAGTGAGAAATTATGGCCAGGAATATGAGTGTATCACTAATATCTGTCAGTACTAAGGAAACTATTTATAGGGTAAAAGTAACCTTGAACTTATAAAAGAGGGAATCATCTAAGTCCAAGATGTCCATGTGGGGGTGAATCCTAAACTAAGGGCGGCATTCTGAAATCAGAATAATTTAATTCTGAAAACAGAATCTAAGGATGTGGGGAAAGAAGGCACATGGACTTACACCAGAAAAGGCCCTCAGTTCAGAGCCTTACAACTTGCTGGTTGTAAAATGAGCCAGGGCAACTTTTGGCATCTTAGTGCAGACTAGCAACATAGAAGTCCATCATATTAGGCCAAGAAGAAATATATGAAACATACTTCTACTTACCCTACAATGTACTATTTCTAGATGAATAATTCTTTTTTCTCTTATAAATATATATCCTGCCTTAATGTGAAGATGGTACCAATGTTGGGGAAGTGGATGTTATAGAACAGGTGATTTAGTCATTTTGGTAAGGGCAAAAGAATGGGAGCAGGTCACTAAGCCTTGAGTCCAATAAAGTTCAAAACATAAAAGAGATCCAAGCAGGCTCAGAGATCAAGAAGGTCAAGGCGAATCTGTGCCTCCAATTGGGGGGTTAATAAAGAAGAAAGCCTTGGCACCAAAGCTAGTGCCCTCTGCACCTGATCCAAAAAAGAGCTTACGCCCCCCAAAACTGATGCCATCAGCAAAACCTAATATCTCAGTGGAATCCTTTACAATAAATGGTACAAACAATAAACTATTTGAATTCATTTTCAAAAATTTGTTGGATATAAGTTTAAGGAGCACTATTTACACAATGAGGAGATGAAGCAGGAACCATATAAAATACAATTACTGCCCTTGAGGGGTTTATGGTCTAGCTGTGGAAACAATACAGAATATTTTTTTAAAATTACTGGGTAGATGGGGCGGCTAGGTGGCGCAGTGAGTAGAGCGCTGGCCCTGGAGTCAGAAGGATCTGAGTTCGGATCCGGCCTCAGACACTTAATGCACACAAACAAAAAACCTAGCTATGTGACCTTGGGCAAGTTACTTAACCCCAATAGCCCTCCAAAAAGCAAAAAAAAAAAAAATTACTGGGTAGGAGGTAGAAGACTTTTTTGTGGGTTTTGTTTTTTTTTTGGAGGGGAAAAGGCAGGGCAATTGGGGTTAAGTGACTTGCCCAAGGTCACACGGCTAGTGTTAAGTGTCTGAGACTGGATTTGAACTTGGGTCCTCCCAACTCCAGGGCTGGTACTCTATAAGTGGCACCACCTAGCCACCCCCTAGGTAGAAGATATTAAAGGAAAAATAATCATTATAAGCCAAAGTAGTAAAGGAAGACTTCCCGGAGGAGGTATTCAATAAATGTCTGTAGATTGATGTGGGTACTCTCTAATATGGTGATCTCCAAAGTGGAGGTCATAAAATTATCCCTTGACTGCAAGGGTATGTGAGAGAAAATGGATTAAATTGCATTCTCCCCTCCCCATAGCCAATCACAAACTGATCTCTAGAACAACTCCACAACCCCCTACTCTTCTTCCTCCCACTGCTGATCTTCCCTGTGATTGCCCTGGTTTGTGGGGCCCTGGGAGTGTTAAATCCTACTCAGCCACAGCATCTGTGCTGCTGAAATTCCTTCCCCCTCCTCACTCTCAACCTCCTTAATCCCCAGCTCCTCTGGATTACTTCATGGCTGCTACTAGTGTTCCAGAAGGCACAGGCTCTGAACTTTAGGGCAGATGCTGGTAAAAGTCTCCAATACATACTTTGTTGTTGTTGTTGTTGTTGTAGAAAAGAGTGAGAAGGGAAGGGATGGGTGTGTTTCAATTACATCATCTTTCTCCCTAAAACTCCTCCCTTTTCTGAATTTCCTTATTTCCATCAAAGGTACCACCATCCTTCCGGTGTCTCAGACTCTCAAGCTCCCCATTATCCTTGCCTCCTCACTCAACTGAAGATGCTCTATTCAAAGTTACCATTGTTCTCCTACTTACCAAGTCTTCATCCTTATGGACCTATCTGTGTATTTGACATTGTTGATCAGCCATGCCTCCTGGGTACTTACTTTCTCCTCCCTAGGTCTTCTTGACAATTCTCTGTTTTTATTATTCTACTATTTATTTAACCTGAGAAATACCTTCTCATCTTCATTGCTAGATTATCATCTACCCCATTGCCTAACTATGAGTTTTCCTCAAGGCCCTCATGCTGGGGCCTTAGTCTTTTCTCTCTGCACACCCTTTCACTTGGTGATTTCATCCATTCCCAGAGGCTCCATTATCACCTCTATGCATATTCACAAATCTATATATCCAGTCCTAATCTTTCTCCTGAATTCCAGGCCTCCATCTCCAACTGCCTATTAAAGTTTTTGAGCTCAAGGTCCCTTAGGCATCTTAAACTCAGCACATCCTTAACAAAACTATTTATCTTTTCTGCCAAACTAACCCTCTTCCAAATTTTACTGTCTTTTTCGAGACCACCACCATCTTCCTAGTCACCCAGGTTTGCATCTTTGATATTATTCTTGATTTTTTGCTTTTCTTTACCCTATAAATCTTCTCATTTCTTCAGTCTTCTTTACCCTATAAATCTTCTCATTTCTACCTCCACAAATCCTATATATTTCCTTCTCTTGACTCACATAGTCAAGATGCCAGCTCAAACCTTCATCACCTCTCACCTAGATTATTGTAAAAACCTCCAAATAGGGGTGGCTAGGTGGCGCAGTGAGTAAGAGTGCAGGCCCCGGAGTCAGGAGGAGCTGGGATTGGTTCCGGCCTCAGAAAATTAGCACAACACATAAAAATGACTGGCCGTGTAACCTTGAGCAAGTTGCTTAACCCCAATTGCTTTAAAAAAAAACAAACAAACCTCCAAATAGGTCACCCTGTCTATTCTCTCCCACCTTCAATCCATCTGCACATAGCTACCAAAGTGATTTTACTAAAGCTCAGGTCTGATCATCCAGCTTCCATCCTCAGTAAACTCCATGGCCTGCTACTGACTCCATCTTTGTCTCTTTTTTTAATATTTAGCTTTTCATATAAGTTTATAAGATGCATAATTATTTTTTAAAATTGTGACCGCATGCTGTTTATAAATAAGCAAATATTCATAAATTGGGAATATATGACCAAAGTTTCATTTGCTTTGTTTTTTTGTTTGTTTTTTGCTTTTTGGAGGGCAATTGGGGTTAAGTAACTTGCCCAAGGTCACATGGCTAGGTTTTGGTTTGTGTGTGTTAAGTGTCTGAGGCCGGATCCGAACTCAGGTCCTTCTGACTCCAGGGCCGGCGCTCTACTCACTACACCACCTAGCCACCCCTTTGCTTTGTTTTTTTTACTGATAGTTGTAAATGATCTTTTTTTAAATGTTGAGATCACTGCTCTAACCAATTGAGTTAACCAACCATTCAGTAAAAAAAATCAATAAAGTAAGGCACAGAGTCTGCTAGGAAATTTAGTCAGAAAAAAAAATCAAACTAATTGTCTAAGTAGCTACCTTGTCAAGTCAGTCAAATCATCAAACCAGTATAGGCATGTATCTTAGTAGGAAATGGCCACCATTTTTTATTTCTACCCTTTTGAAAGGTTCAATTCAATCACTATCTGTGACAAATTTGTACTGGTCCTAAAATTTTTTACTACCAAAGGGCCCTTACTTTTTAACACCTACAAACCTTAAAAACCAATTCTTGTTGTTCCTCTTCCTTCCCTCTTCTATCCAACTCTGGCTCCCTATCCCCATTTTAGCCCCCTGAGCTGCTGAAAATTTTGTTTCTCTGAGTCAATGAAGAGTAGAGGGCCTAGAGATAGAAAATGTAGATACTTAACTGGTCCACAGCCTGGTTCAGGCTGATTAACAGTGGCCTAAATGGCTTCTGAGGTCCCTTTAGAAATCCCTAATTTGACGTTGGATCTATAATAGGGCAACCACTTTGATTCAATTCAGCTCCCACTAAGCAGTAGGCAAGTAGAGAATTGAGATAATCATCTGTACAATTCAAGCTGAAAAACCCACACCTACCACTTGGGCCTCAAAATTCCAGATTAATCAATACCAGTCTGCCCCAAAGTTTGTAGTGCAAAGGTTGCCTCAGTTGTGTGCTTTGCTTGTAGAGACATGGTCACTGTAGCTGAATCCTGCCTTGTGGATATCTCTCTTCATCCACAGCAAAAAATTTAGAGACCCAGAAGAATTCAAAGGTTTTTCTCTAGGCCATGAAAAAATTGGAAAAGCTAAGGAAGGTTTACTGCCATGTGCAGTAGCTTGAAGGTGTATATTGGATGCCATACTTAGCAAAGACAGGATTCAGCTTCTGCCTCTCACACTTACTAACCCTGTAACCATGGGCAAATCAGTGGACCTCCCCAAAACTCAGACAATTCCACAAGGCTCATCTGCTAAACTGTATACAAGTTCCATCTTTGTGGTGGAAGGAATTGGCACCCCAAAAAATAATATCAAAATATTATTTTATTATTATTAAAAGTTATTTATTATTATTGTGAAAATATAATAATGTTTTTATTATTGTTGGTCATCATTATATGATGACCTGTGTTTCATTAAAACATTGACATGATTTTTATGTGGCTTGCTCTATGAACTCACAGAATCTTAGAGCTAAAAGGGTTATTTATCCAAAAATGTCATTTTACAAATGTAATGTCAAGGCCCATGGAGGTATAAAATTGACTTCCCCAAGGTCACACCAGCAAGTTAGTGGCTAATATAAGGCCAGAACCCAGTACAGTGTTCCTACAACAATAGAAGCAGCTTTTTGCCTCCTCTGAGTTCCCATTGGTTTATTTAAATGCCAGGGGCCTGAAGTCCTCACCAAATTAATCAGTCAAGTGAATCACATTTGGTTAGCTCATAAGCAAAAGAGTAAAATAAATAAATGCATTTGCCTCCTTATAATTGCATTCCATTATGCCTGGCTATCCCCTCTAGACTGCCATAAACAATTCTTCTCCTTCACTGGTATATACAAATGCTCATAGATTGTCATCAAGCCCCTCTTAGTCATAATTTGGGAAATCTCTGCCTAGTTAATTCCTTTTATCTTTCCTCCTTGTCAGTCCCTCCAGCTCTTAATCATTTTTGTTACTCTTCTCTGAATCCTTTCTAATTTTCTTATAGTGCTTTAATGCAACTTTTATATAGTAAATAAACATTTTAAGGACTACTGATTACTTAGTAAATTTGTTCCCCAAAGATTATCACTTTAGCAGATTTGAGCTAGAAGGAAAGAGAAAGACAGAAGGGAAAAAGAATAGTCCCCAATCAAAATAGAGTGCTCAGATATTGAACCAGCTGCTACAACTGAGGTCAGGTTAGTACTTCATAGGCTATCTATTCGATAGAACAGTCACTTAAAGCTCTGAAATGTGAAATGTAAATGTAAATAGCTGAAAGCCTGTGTGTGTGTGTGTGTGTGTGTGTGTGTGTGTGTGTGTGTGTGTGTGTGTGTGTGATGCCTAAATAGCCATCAAACTCAAGCAATGGCTTATGCTTTTGTTTAGCCTTCTACTCTGAGAGCTTCCTGAGGGCAGGGACTATTTTCCTCTTATGTGGATACCCACATAAGTGCCTGACACATAGGGAGAGTGTTTAATGAATTGCTTGTTCAACTAATTCTGTCTTTGGATTAGGACTATTTTAAGTCAAAACATATTATTTGAGCTTGGCTTAATTAAGCAAAATCAGAGATTTATGGAAATGCAGACATTTTTTCACATGCTAAGGGACACAATCAATATAAAAGACATCATGTAAACAATTAACTTTCAGAACATAAAGTTAAACAAAAGCACAATTAGTGAATTTGCTTCACTGAGGATACTGACTGGAATTGTCTTTGACCACAATAAATTCACATTCATTCCAACAAATTTTGGTGAAGATCAGAGAAGCATGCTTCATTCACGAATAAACACTCTGTCACTTATGCCCAGGGGAGTAAAAAAAGCTAAATCTCTCCTTTCAGATTTAATCTGGAAGATCAAACTCTGTGCTGCCTAGGTCTCTGTCAGGACTGTTCAAGACTTCATCTGCACTGGCCAGGAAGCTCTTTATCCATACAATTTACATTTGTTGCACTTCCCACAACAATCTTTCTCCCTTCATTCTAATATTCCCCACCATTAGCATTAAAAAAGGTGTAGCGGTAGATAAGAAAGCAACATATTTGGGGGTGGGTAGGTGGCACAGTGAATAGAGCACCAGCCCTGCAGTCAGGAGGACCTGAGTTCAAATCCTGCCTCAGACACCTGACACACTTATTAGCCATGTGACTTTGGGCAAGTCACTTAAACCTAATTGCCTTCCAAAAAGCAGGGGAAAAAAAGTAATATATTTGTTCATTCATAGTATGCATTTTCATCCAAATAACAGATTTTTAAAAAATAATCATTTCCATTTATATCTTATTTTCTTAGTGAAGCAGCCTTAGAATAACATGAACTATGAAGTTTTTTTTTTTTTAGAGTAGAAACAAGGAGCAAAGGCAGCACTAATCCTAATGCTAAGTCACATTCACAAAAAGCCATGAGTGTCTTAAAGTAAATCTTCATAAACTTTCTGATTCTCAGAGACTTTTCTGAATTCCTTCATTTTAGCACTTCCCTCTTGGCATCTCAGTTCCATCTTACATCCTTTACACTATTCTTTTTTATGCATCTTTTACCCTTATTAACCTTTATTCCATCTGGATGGCTGATAGTACTGCCCTCCCAACCTTAACCCTTTCAGGGGTGTTTGCTTACTAACCTTAATTACACCCAAATTGGCAAAATTCATTAGCAAAAATTTATCAGAAAGGTGACCTCCACTTAAATCATATCACTAAGCTTTATGCTCTGAAGAAAGAACTTCCCTCAGAGGGAAAAAGGGAAAGAAACTTGGCCTTCTCCCCAGAGGGCTGGCTACCTCTAAATCCCTTTCCAGCTGGTTAGAGGGAGCAGTTGCTTCTAAACTTTCATCTTCCTCCTCTCTGAGGCCTGAGTTATTGTGTCTAATCTTAACTATTCAGTGAAGGGAAGGAGAGGTGGTTCTAATTAAAGAAAGACATATCTGTCCCAATTTAAGCCAAACATCACTACACACCATGGCGGCCACCTCCAACTTGGCTCACAACATTTTGTGAACTATGAACCTGTTACACTAGAACTCCAGGAACCATTGATGCCTAGGCCGGAGAAGGTGCCTAGGTCTGAGTTGTAGGAACATACGGATAGAGCTGGATGGGCCCTTGAAGCCATAGAGTCTACCACCTTCCCACTATGAGCAAATAGTCATTGAAATATAAGTATTATAGAAAGTTTTACCAAACTCCATGATCTCATCAATGTGGATACTCCCTCCAGCAGTGTAGATAGCAGCCCATCCATGCCTTCTCAGTTTGTACCTTTCTCATCCATGCCCTTTTCCCTACAAGGTCTACCTAACATGCTGGAGACCTTCCTCTGTGTCTTGACTTCCAGAGCAGTACAAACCCAGTATGTGGGCTGTCCATGCCTTATTACTCCAATCATAAGCCTCTGAAATGATTTCTTTTATACCACTTCCTGTATACAAAATAATTGACTTATAATGTGCTTCAACCTATCTGCCTATAGTAGCATTTCTCCATTACCCTTTGGGTCATTTTCAATTTTTATTCTTCATAAATCATTCTTTTCCCTGATTCTCAATCATACAGTCTTATCAAACAAAAGTACCAGGAATCATATATTTAAAGGGCTATATGGAAAAAAGTTTATACTAGCTTTTCATGCACCAGAAGGTACAACCAGGGACCCATTGTTATAATTTGTCAAGATAATGATTTCAACTCCTTGCATGAAAAAATAATCCTGATAATAATAACTGGCATTTATATAGCACTTTGAACTTACAAGGCACTTTACAAATATCATCTCATATGATCTGCACAACCACCCTGAAAGGTAGATGGTGGTATCTCCATTTTAGAGATAAGGAAGCTGGGGCAGACAGAAGTTAAGTGACTTGCCCAGAATCACACAGGTAGTCAGTATCCAAGGTAGAATTTGATCTTGTCTTCCTGACTCCAGGCCCAGTGCCCTATTCACAGCATCACCTGGTCTCCTAATGATTAAATCAGCCTTTATAACTGGAGGTCTTCAGATTGACACTAGATGCCTCCTCATCAGAGTTCCTAGAGAAGGAATTCCTGGGCAGGTATGAATTGCATTAACCCCTGAGACTCCTTTCAGCTCTTAGACTCTATTGTTTCTAAGAGTTCATAGAGGCCTTTCCTTGCTTCTTGAACTGTCACCAACAAGCAGCTGCTTCCTCTGCCTGTAGGTGACATCAGTGCTATGTCCCTGTGGGTATGAATTTTGGGTTAAAAATTTCAGCCACTCCACTCCCAACCTGGGGTTGAGTCCCTAGCTAGAATAAGAAATAGATGTGCATTTGCTAAAAGAGTCCTACAAGGTTATCCTTAAATTCTCTTGGGTGATCTGAATTCACTGAGTCTCAAATCAACCTTTTGCAGACTCCCTCATTTCTCACTGTTTTGTGACCCAATAGAGCTTATAATCTTCCACCATAAGATTTTGCATAAGCATTTATATTACAAGCCAAATTTGCCCCTGGTTGCCATATATATTTGGCAAGATCAAGAACTAGTTGGTTAAATAGTTGGCAGGCTTGGGATGGCTAGGTGGCTTAGTGAATAGAGCACCAGCCCTAGAGTCAGGAGGACCTGAGTCCAAATGTGGCTTCAAACACTTAACACTTATTAGCCCTGTCACCTTGGGCAAGTCATTTAACCCCAATTGCCCTGCGTTCCCCCCTCGAAAAAGCAAGAAAAAAAATAGTTGACAGGTCCTTTTAATCTCTTTGTGTCACTTGGACTTTTTTAGAAAATAGTATGTCTTTGTTGTTATCTGTTCCTTTATTCATGTGCCCCCCACCCAGACCTTTTTTAGGTAATTTATTTGGGGAGAGAGGGAACTTTTAATTTCATTCAGTTTCTCCTAATTATCATTCTTTTCTAGTTTGGTATTAATTCTTATCTTTGCTTTGCTTGCAGTCTGACTATACACAGATAAGTTGATTTGAGAAGTGACTTACACATAAGGAACCATTAATTTCCTTTATGTTAAAATATAGTCAATTTCATTTCTGTGATACCTTTTGGTGCTCAAATTATCTTTTTCTTGAAAAAAATGTTCATGATATATGTATGTACATGACACTCCTATATTGTCTACAAGCCTCCGGTATTATCTACAAGGTTCTTTCATTTCTTGATCCTGAGCCATATTTTCTAAATCATTTTTCACTATCCTTCTACATACTTATCTTTGTCCTGAAGTCACTGCATATTAAAGTAGGTACTGATTTGATTTAGAGGTCTCTTCTGTAAACTTTACCTACCTTCTCATTCATGTGGAAATATAATCTACAACTATCTTCATGGTGGTCCCTTTGTTTAAACTCATCACGAGCACTTGAAGACTAAGGTGACTAGTTCTCCTATACAATGATGTTTCTTTTTCAGACTTTTGGACGTGTAATGAAACTAATATCTTTATTTGACCATCCAAGGTCCATCCACCTGTGGGCCACTCTCCCATTTAACTGCAATTTCCTTCTCTTTCTTCTGGTTTCATTTTTAGCAAAAATGCCAAGAATGAGATGATTCATTTCCTCTAACACTGTGTCCCCTCTGTCATTTGGACAAGGGACTCACATGTATTTACCAACCATTGAGATCATATTTGAGAGACAGCATAGGATGGTAAATAGACATACTACCTCAGAGTCACGAAGATTTGGATTCAATCCTGTCTTTGTCACATACTGTGTAACAACCCCAGGCAACTCTTAAGACCAGAAAATTCAGAGCAAGTGCCAAGCAGAATGGGCAGAGGAGTTCTCTATGCTGAGAAAAATCAGGTCCAGAGTGTTTCTTAGCACCCTCTCCCCACCTCCCTTCCACCACCCTGTCACCATCACTGTAGGAATATAAGAACTGAATCTACCCATCTACACGTGCCTTCTCCCCCATTAAAATGTAGGCCTACAGGGGCTGCTAAGTGGTGCAATGAGTAAGAGTGCTGGCCCCAGAGTTGGGATGACCCGGGATTGGTTCCAGCCTCAGTACTTAGCACCCACACATAAATAACTAGCCGTGTAACTTTGAGCAAGTTACTTAACCCCAATTGCTTAAAAAAATAAAATAAAAATGCAGGCCCATTGAAATCAGTGACCTTTTTTTCCTCTGTGTATGTGATTATGACAATGTTTATGACACACAGTAAATAGTCAAAAAACATTAAGTGCTTACTATGTATCAGTCACTGTGCTAAGTGAAGGGGACACAAAAAAAGGTTTTAAAAAATCTGTTCTGAAATGCTTGCTGCTTACTTATTTAAATACCATATTGTATTTAACTTTTGTTTTAAATGTTACTAGAGCAAAAAACTCTTTGGGATGTTTTATCACAGAACAGCTTCTATATAGCTTTTTTTAATCAAATTTAAAAAAAAAAATAGAGAGATGGGGCAGCTAGGTGGCACAGTGAATGGAGCACCGGCCCTGGAATCAGGAGTACCTAAATTCAAATCCAACCTCAGACACTTAACACAAAAACTAGCCATGTGACCTTGGGCAAATCACTTAACCCCAATTGCCCTCCAAAAAACAAAAATAATAATAATAATTAAATCAAATTAAGAACTAACACTTTTAAATCTAAGCTGGCCAATGAATTTCCCTGGAACCTCATCAGTTTCTTTATCAAAGGATCTTGGGGTTGAAGATTTAAAGCTGGAAGGGACCTGAAAGTAATCCAGCATAAAATATAAATGTCTCAGAGATAAGAAAGTTTTATTCACTCTGAGGAATCCCTGGGTAAGGGGTGGGATTGGGGTGGGGAGGGGAGAGGAATAGCTCTTACTATTTGTGAAAGGGTTAAGAGGAAAGGAAGGTAAAACTGGGAAGTCACTGTGAACCTGAAGTGTGGGATCAGTGTAGGAGGAATAATCACTGTGAGGGGAAGGAATCCAGAAACGATCAGTTAAAGCAAACTTCCTGACTTCAGGGTTTTCTAAAGGCTGTCCCTGCTCATGCACAGAGGTTTCAAATGTTGAGGAGCCCAAGAAATAAGACACTTCGTGGTAAAAATGATCTCTGTCATATAAGACTACAACTGAAGAAATTTCTGTCCCAGTCTTTCTTTTTTTCCCTTTACTATTCTTTTCATGTGTTCCTGCTTCTTCCCTGGCAAAATAAGAGTGATAAGGTTTATTTCCTTCACTGAGTTTTGTTCACTAGTTAACTCAATTTAATATAAGCAGCAAACATCACTTGAGCACCCACTGTGTGCATAACCCTGTGCTTTGCAGACACAAGTCTTCCAAGTCCCCTGTCCTTGCTGAAGAGCTACCATCAAAACCCTGGCTTTGAAAGCAAAGTCTCTAAACCAGCACCTGGGTGTTCCAGAATTTGCATGTGTTCCAAATTCCTTTTTTAGTCTGTCTCACTTCCCATTCTAAAGTTAGCCCTGCAGCCTACAGCATGTGGTGTCTGTGATCAGACATCTGTAAGGCCATTTATCCCGGTGCCCAGTCTCATGGTGAATTGGAATAACCTGAGCTACAGCATTAAGATGTCTACATCCTTGCACAGCAGCTCTGATGGATCAAGGTTTGTCCCAGCTTTTTCTGGCTGGACAGAACATTCAGTACATGATTTCCAAAGAGCCAATGCCAGGTCTAGTGACAACCAACAGACGGTACTGGCATTCAGTATTCCCTTTAAAGGGAGCCTCAGGCCACTCACAGGTACAGAAAGGATATGGGCAGGCAATGGACCAAGACAGAGAGCCAAATCCATTCATTTCTTGCCTCTCAAAAATGTGCCTTTTAGGTCTCCAGGGTCAGTACCTAGGAGTAATAAATGGGATATGGATAGACAATATAGAGTAAGTACCCATCACCGAAATGACCACCAAGTCATAGGGAGAACAGGCCAAGAACAGGGTGGGCTTTAACTGGGAAGGACATGAAATAAAAAGGGGAACAAAGAGGCTATCTAGATGGGTCTCCTAATAAGACTGTCAAAGTGATATTTCAACTGATTTAACCAATAGACTTAGATAAAGGCCCCTCTAGTCTCTCATAAATTAGGGGGCATGGGGGTTTGTCCTTCCTATTATCCATGGTTTCCCTATCACCCACCTCTGAGCACAGAACCTCATCCAGATCCTCACAGAAATCCACTCAGTTTGAATGGAAAGTCAGGGTTTATGTCCTATTTTAAACCATGTCTGCACCAAAGAGTATTTATAACAGTCAGGCATAAAGAGTGGAAGAAAGTACTTATAGACACAAGCATGAGACCAACATCACAATAGACCACACTCTACTACTCTAATCACTAAACATTAACAGCACTGAATTCATAGAATCACAGAATATTAGATAGAAGAATGTGGAAGATCATTATGAAGCAACTTCCGGCCTCCTCCCCCCTTCTTACAGATAAGAAGCCCAAGGATGGGAATCAACTTGACCAAGATCACACAGCTAGTTAGAGATAAAGCCTAAAGCTGGCCTATTGATTGTCAAACCCAGTATTTTTTTTTTATTTTTTGGTTTTTTTCCATTACATCACCTCTTTTTTTTTTTTGCTTTTTGGAGGGCAATTAGAGTTAAGTAACTTGCCCAAAGTCACATAGCTAGGCTTTTGTTTGTGTGTGTTAACTGTCTGAGGATGGATCTGAACTCAGGTCCTTCTGACTCCAGGGCCTACGCTCTACTCCTGTGCCACCTAGCCACCCCATATCACCTCTTCTTAAAGGTTGTATTATGGCATAAATGTGACAAGGAGTTTCAGCTTCGTTTTGCATGAAACGTTCACTGGCAATTACATGTACATTTCTGGGTCTCCCAACTCTCTTATAGTATGTTAGGATTCTTCATAACAAAAGCAAAGAATAATACTGTTACTAGAGTGGAAAACACTTTATTTTACCATGCTTCAAATGTGGTATCATAGAAAGAGCATTGGATTAAGAAGTAGAAGACCTGAGTTCTAATCCCAGTTCTACTACTGTGCTGCCTCCAATCCACTAGGCCTTTGTTTCCTCAGTCTCTTCCATAAATCCTCTTCATGGACTAATAAGCACTATGTGGTGCTTACTCTAAGAGCAGATTGATCTCTTGGCTTATGTGGCAAAAAGGAATACACAGAAATAGCATCCTCTTCACTGTTGTGAGAAACAAGGCAAGGGGAGAATGAGGACGAGAATAGTCCCTGGGCTCATTATCACTTTCTGCCTACCCCAATCTCATAAAAAAAAAAGGCCCAAGTCAACTCTAAACCCAAGTGCTTTGCAGTATTTATTTTTTCTTTCATCAGCCTCCAAAATAAATGACAAAACTGCTTTTCTGGACTCTTCTCGATGTGACTCCTCTACTTGCAGTCCATTTTAGGACTTTCCCATGTAGAGACTGAACCAGACTGACCTTGCTGACAAGTACAACAAGCACTTTCATACAGGTGATTTGAATGATCCATGACCAAAAGATATTTCCCTTGCCAGTACCTAAATTCCATAATTTGCGGACCATCCCTTTGGTTTAAGCGATATTCACTAAAGGCTCCTCTTTTAAAATGCAAATATCCCTAAGAAGGCAGAATGCTGTTAGGACCTTAATATGAAAAAGTTTATTCAACTACCTTTCCTTGTGGCTGAGTTCCAGGAAAGAAAACAGCAGGAAAATACTGTGGCATGTAAAAAGCATATAAGAAAGAAGAGTAGAGAGTTTTTTTACCTGAAAAATGTACCCAGTGCCAGCCCTTAACTAAGCCTACCAAGAGCTCTGACCAGTTGGATGGTAACCAGGCTACAATAATAATGAATGTCCCTTGAATGATAGAATAATGAAAACAATCTTTGTAAAAGATGACATTTATAAAGCACTTTAAGGTTTTCAAGACATTTGACATATGTTATCTGTTATATATGTTATCAGTTCTCTGATTAAGTTCTATCAGATTAGGAAAAGGAAGCTCATAAAGGTTAAGTGACTTGCCCAGTTACACAACAAGTAAGTTTCAGAGGTAAGACACAAACTCAGGTATCTTAGACTCCATAGTCCAGTATTCTATTCCCTACCTTACACTATCTATCTTGAAGTCTTTATGAACTATCAAATATATTATCTCATTTGAGATTTACAATAAACCTATGAAGCAAAAAGGACAGATATTATTGTATCACTTAATAGAGGAGAAAGTCAGAAGTCAGACAAGTTAAATGACTTGTCCATCCATCATCATATAGCAAGGCTGTGGCAGAACACAATCTAAAACCTGGGACTTCTGATTACCAGTGCAATGCTCTTTCCATTACATCAGACATTCAGTAGAGATTCTTGCCAGGCCTTTATTCCCTTCCATTCCTATTGGGTCTCTTTTCTGGATACCGACAACATACATGGTTGACTATATGGGGGGTGAGGGGGAAGTACAACCAACTTAGCTTTAATGTTGCAAAGTTGAATTCCCTTGACAACTGTGAGTCCCGCACCATCTGGTGCTCTCCAAGGTACTATGCAGTGTCAGTCTTGTTCCCATCTCTACTAAGATGCCACTGTTTTTCATCGGGAATTGTTTGGTTATTCTTTCCCTCATAGCAATGCAAGACTTTACCCACAGTAGAAGTTGTTCTTGAGATCTAACAGTCACCAGGCCTATCCCTATCCTCCAAACTCATTTCAAAAAAGTCAGAATTTTAATAGCTACATACTGTGAAACATCACTAACTGATAATGAGAAAGGGGTTGGGGGAAAGGAGGAGAAAAGCATTTATTAAGCACCTACCATGTGCTAAGAATTGTGCTAAACATTTTGTAAATATTTCCTAATTTAATCTTCACAAAGTATAATAAAAGAAATGCAGAAATAAGATATGGATATATATTTGTATGTGTATATATATATGTATATATTCATATGTGTATGTATATACAAGTAGTAAGGTGAACTTTTATTGGAAAGGGCACCAGTAAGTAAGAAGGGAAAACTATGAGCCTACCTAGGTAGGTCTCATCACATGACTATCACAGAGATATTTCAAGTCATTTAAGTATTGAGTGTTTCCTCATCTGTAAAATGGGTATAATGATACCAGTGCTGTACACGTACATACATAGATATGTGTGAATATGTATATACATGTGTGTATATCCTTCTATTTGGAAAATAGGTAAAGCCACCTCCCACACTCACTTGTAGTTTGTTTGGGGTAAAGCTCTTCATCTCTCTTAAACTCAGATTTGGTTTTCTATAAAATGAACAGGTAGTGCTAGATGATCTCCAGGATGGAATTACCTAGATATAACATTCTGTAGTTCAAACTGTGCAACTTTGGGCAAGTCATTTAAGCATTCTGAATCTCAGTTTCCTCATCTGTAAAATGGGTATAATTAATATCAGTTCAATACAGATATCTCTTCTACATTGTGATTTTCCCCATCTCAGTTTCAATATATTGAGGGTAGGCATTAAGAAATTAAATGGGAATTTTTTGAGTTTTGTGAAAGCTGCAAAATGACACACAGAGGCCTGCAGATGACATGGAAAAAGTTTGGAAATTCAGAAATGCATAAATATATGTATAGTATTATATAATATCAACCCAAATTTTACACTCAGGTACCATAAATACCACATAAAAGAAAAAGAAAAAATTCAGACTTCTCTACTACCAAAGGAGGGCCAAAATTTTTAAATTAATTTTCCAGATTGAGGGGGTGCCACACCCCTAACCCCCACAATGTGGAAGGGATAGCTGTATATCTCACAGGAGTGTTGTGAAGATCAAATGAAATAATGTGTCTAAAGTGCTACATCAGTTATTATAGTTATAATCACAGTATCCCTGACCTGATATAGACTACAGCCTAGTTGGAAACTTAGAAAAAGGAAAGTAGGGGCAACTGGGTGGCCCAGTGAATTGAGCGTCGACCCTGGAATCAAGAGGACATGAGTTCAAATCTGGCCTCAAACACTTAACACTTACTAGCTGTGTGACCTTGAGCAAGTCACTTAACCCTAATTGTACTTCTCCCCTCCAAAAAGCAACCAAAAAAAAAAAAAAAAGAAAGAAAAAGGAAAGTAACAATACTAAGCAATGTATGCTAAGTACTCAATGAATGTGATAGTATGGGAAATTATACAAATAATTAAAGTTAAAAAAACCACACTGAAGTCCATCTTGGCCAAGTGAAGCAGCAATCTTGTACCTGCCTTAAGGACTCTCTAGTTAATATTATGACCTACCATGATGAAGTAAGATCAGTGTCACTTCCAGTCTTTTCTTTTTGTCCTTGGACTTGACATTCAGCAGTTTCACTCATTAATCAAGAAACTATATTCCAATCATATTTACTCCACCTGAAGAAAGAATTTTCTTTCAGAAAGCTAAGCTCCTTGAGGATAGTAACTATTTCATTTTTGGTTTCTATCCCTAACACCTAGCATAGTGCCTGCAGCATAGTAGATAGTAATTGCTTGTTGATAGATGGATTGATGCTCCCTCAATTTCCATGCCCTACTACCTGAAATTTCCCCAACTTGGAATTCTTATTCTCTTAAAGGACCCTCTGCTAAAGTCAACAAGAATTTCCTACCTCTCCAGTTGCTAAGGTTCATTTAGCCACAATCAACCCTTTAGGTCTTTCTGAGGTTCCCTTGGAATTCTATAGTTCAGAAAGAGAGAATGCTTCCACCTGATATGGTCAGATGAAGCTTTATGGGATAAGTGGGACTTGAGCTGCATCTAGAAGGTAGGTAGAATTTCTAAAGATAGGTATTCTAGGCAGAGAATAACATGTGAATGGGGCAAAGGCAGGAATGCTCAAGGTATGTTCAGGATAAAGGAGGTATCACAACCTGATTAGGTAGATAATTTGTATAGAGAAGATATGAAGCTAAAAAGTTTGGTACTTACTTTGAATGTCAAAAGTAAGAAGTTTGGACCCAATCCTATGAGCAGTGTGCTAATAGGAGTCAGTAAAGGATGGAATGAAACTGTGAGTTGGGAAGGTTATTAGTATATAGTCATATGCCTGATTATATCTGAGTATTGTTTTCTTGAGATTACTATATTAGTTCCAGACTCTGGCATCAAGAATAAGGAACATCTTTCTCTTTCTAGGCTGAGTTCCCAAGAGGCCAGATGAAATTGAGCCTGGAACTGAATGACCTTCTTCTCATGAGAATATATGAGTAATTGGGCTGAAGAACATATGGGTCTTATCAGCCCAGAGCAATGTGATCTCATTTATGTAATGGAGAGCCAAAAGACATCCAAATTATTTCCCCCACCAACCTGCTTTATCTGTCTTGAAATTTTCATCAATCTAATCACAGAATCAATGACTGTGAGTTTGGAAGAGACTTCATAAGTCATCTGGTTCAACCTCCACCTGAAGCCTGAATCCCCTCTATAACAAACATCCCTGACAAGTGATAAAACATCTCCAATTTTAGGAAATTTATTAGCTCTTGGGGCACCCATTTAATTTGTGGACTACTCTACTTGTTAGGAAGTTATTTCTATCAAGCCACAATCTGCCTATTTGTAATTCCCACTTATTGTTTCTAGTTCTGACCTTTAGGGCTAACCACTTTTTGTTGTAATAGCTCTTCCTTCAAATACCTGAAGACAATGATCATCTTTCCCCAAAAGTCTCTTTTCCTAGATAATCAAATTCATGAAGGAGCTACACATGGAGGTAAAAGGTAACCCTCAGCAGAAGACTCTGGCCTTTGGAGTTAATTTAAGATCAGAAGTTAACTTTAGAGCAAGCCACATCCTGCTGGACCAATCAGGGACTTTCTCAGATGTCAAGGGAAGTTCTATTATTCTACAACCTTTAGAGGAAGTGGAGAGGAAGGAAAAAAAAATAGACTAGGATAGTAGGAGATACAAGATGGAATGGATCCCTCATTTTACTTATGAGGAAAATGAGACCCCCAAAAGTTCTTTAGATCATGCAGACCATAAGGAGCAAAAAGAAGATTCATACTCAGGTCCTCTGATATGAACAATGTGTTCTAAAGTCTTAATGAAGCAGGAACACAAATGTCAAAGAAAAAGGGATAGTGATCAACATCTCTCCTATCCCCTTAGGACTAATGAGACCCAGGTCAAGAGCTCATTCTTTATACAGGTCAAGTAGGTGTTGGTACCATGGTCATAAGGTCTTCTCTGGACCCCATTCCATTGGCCAGCAAGTTAAGGACCTAGTAAGAGTAGGAATGGCTCAATGCAGCTGCATCTCCTCTCTGAAGCACTTCTTATTGACAGTGGACCCAGAACATCAGATCAATATATAATGATCCTCATTACTATTACAAAGATTTTAATGCTACATAGTTTGTTTTCCCCCATTCAGTCTTAAATCACCTGTTGTATAAATATGGATACACCAGTTTTAATAACCTTTAAAGTCTAGCTTGCCTCACCCTCTCCAGGAAGGCCTTATTACCTTTCCCAGCTTGTAGTGATCTCCTCTGACTGGCTAGAATCCTCACCTCCAATTGGCCACTTAACACATATTGGCTTGAGTTGCTAATTATCTTTGAGATGTGCATGACTTTTCTCCCCAAGTGAGACTGTAATAACAAAGACAAGTCATATTTCTGTAAGGCTTTACAGGTTACAAAGCATTGGAAAGAAAGGAACTCAGCAACCTCAGGAATCATATTGAACAAGTGCTAATACCTGCATTTTACAAATTAAGAAAGACGAAGTTCAAAGAGAATGACCACATGCCCATAGTCACACACAGTTAGTTAGCACTAGAGACCAGATTTGAACTCAGGTCTCCAAATTCCAGCCTCAACCTTTGTTCCAGGACACTGTACTTCCTAAGGACAAGAATCACACATTAAACATGAAGAATCATGCTTTAAGGGGGATCACCCTTCTTTGAATAGGGCAATAACTAAGGAGGCATGGGGAGAATGGAGATCTTTCTGACAATTGGTCAGAAGACAAGAAATTTATGTATCTATCTATACAAGTATATACATGTGTGTGTATGTATATATGTATATGTATATATACCTATATATATAATAATGTAAATATACATATATACATACAAGTGTATGTGTGAAATCAACCTGAACTTCCTACCATTATGAAGGCAAATCAGAAAAAGAAAGTGCTGTTACCTACTTTTCTCCACACTAAACAAGTTACTTAACTTCTTTATATATTCTTTTCCATTTTAGTTTGCCCTTAACCTTCATTTCAATCTAATTTCACCTGTATGTAAATGATGGATGGGGTGGTGAGAAGAGGGGCTGGGGGAAAGCAGGAGCAGACAATGTGTTTTTTGACAGGCCCTTTTCTCTGAGGCCCAGTACCCTCCAATGAATGGCTTGCTTCCCTGGAGTCTCTGTCTCCCACAATGCCTTGCACATTCAATAAATGCTTGTTAAATGATTGATTTTAGGCAGGGACTCCAGGTTATGTGTCCAAATAGCAAAGCTTTAACTAAGGAAAGTTGAAAAGATGGACAGAAAGAATAGGGAATGGTCTGACATTTTGAATTAGAGTCAGGTTTCAGCAGCACAGGTTTCTTCCCCCACTCCCACTTCCAATGGCATTTGCAGTCTAGGCCCCAGGGTTCCCTCCTCCTTCTCAGGGAGTGTGGGTTGTAATTTGATAATGGGCCGGACTCTCACCATATGGAGTCCTTTCAAGGACTAGAAGTGTCATTATACATATGGTGTAATTCTGCTGATCAGCCCCTGGAGAAATCCCACACATCTGGATGTTTAATTACCATTGTACTGTTGCTTTGCCGGACCAGCCTGATGCTCTACTTACAGAACCAGCTCATCCAAGTGCAGCATCAGTTTTGTCCCCTTCTCACTTTCAAACCTTAGAAACTTAATTTAAAATCTCCTAATGCAGTTAAAATCTGATGAGATGCGAGAGTAAAGTGATTTTCTAGGTCATAATGAATTGGGCTCATTAAAGATATTGGGACTAGAATGGAACACTGTCTCGCTGACCCCTGACTGACCTGTTCTCAGGGGCTTTTGCCCTGCATATGCTCACCCCAGCTCCTGCTTCTCCCACCTCCAGTGTATTTTACAGGCTGTCATAGCTAGAAGGCACTTTATAGATCATTTCATGCAACCTTTTCATTTAAAAGATGATGAAATGCAGGCCTACAGAGGGGAAGTAATTGTCCAAGGTCACATAGCCAGTTAGCAGTACTAAACGTTGACTCCTTAGATTTATTCTATGCTAAGGCATCACTGACATCCTGTTCGGTATTAAAGGTTTTTGTTGTTCAGACATTTTTCAGTCATGGTAGATTCTTGATCTCTTTTGGGATTTTCTTGGCAAAGATACTGCAGTGGTTTGCCATTTCCCTAACTAATTTTACAAATGAGGAAACTGAAGCAAGCAGAGTTAAGTGACTTGTCCAGGTTAGTCAGTGCCTGAGGGCAGATCTGACCTCAGGTCTTTCTGGTTCCAGGCCCCACACTCTATCCACTGTGCCACTTAGCAACCCTAGGTATTAAAAGACCTCAGTTCCAATTCTATTTCTTCTACCCACTGGCTGTGATCTTGGGAACACTGCTATAAATTCTCTGACTCTTCAAACTCTCTAGTTCAAATTCTCAACTGTTTCTTCTTCTATAAAATGAAATTAATAGATTGGGTTATATCTCAGGTCCTTTCGATGTCTGAATACTATAAATCTAAATCAATAGGATCTGATCTTACATATATACAGAGTAGGCAGTCACTTACACAGTATCATTTAAAGGACTATGTCTGTGACCTTAATATATCTGCGCAAGCTGGATTACATGGCACCAGCAATTCTGCCCTTCATTGCTGTGTGTCGTTCTTCCTATGGGTTCTGTTTAATATTGCAAATACTAATATTGAACTAATTCACACTAAAGTGTTATTGACTCATAAGGTCCAGGAAGTCTCAAGCAGTACAGAAAACTGATTTAAAAAAAAAAATAGATTGGGGGAAATGGGAGAAGGAAACGGGATATGGGTAGGTGGAGAAATGGTGTCCAATTCACAATTTTGTCATGTCCTGGCCCTAATGAAAAGCTTGGGGGAGGTCTCCTCTGGAACATTTGAACTGATTTTTCTCATTTTTGAACCAGATTCCCTTAGCCAACATCTGGAAGGTCTCAAACTCTTTGGAAACAAGGATCAAGTTGAAGATGAAGAGGAAATCCTCAAGAGCCTAAACATGGTGCTGCAAGCTGTGACTGGAGACCGTTAAGTATAATTCACATATTGACAGAATTTGGGAGACTTGGAGCCATAAGGGATCTCATTGTTTTACCAAATACCTTTGTTGTTTGGTTGTCTCTGCCTCTTCTTGACCCCATTTGGTGTTTTCTTGGCATAGATACAGGAGGGATTTGCCATTTCCTTCTCCAGCTCATTTTACAGATGAGGAAACTGAGGCAAATAGGATTAAGAGACTTATCCAGAGTCACA
Source organism: Gymnobelideus leadbeateri (assembly GCA_011680675.1). Taxonomy (NCBI): domain Eukaryota; kingdom Metazoa; phylum Chordata; class Mammalia; order Diprotodontia; family Petauridae; genus Gymnobelideus; species Gymnobelideus leadbeateri. Next base: position 279,773 of record WOXC01001790.1, read on the forward strand.
CAGTAAGTAAATGTCTAGGGCCTGATTCATCTCAGGAAGATGAGTCTTTTTGACTCCAGGCTCAGAGCTCTAACCACTGTACCACTTAGCTGCCCCCATAAGGGACCTCAGGGACTCTCTAATCTAGTCCAACCTGTGCCTGAATGGGAATGACCCCTCTAAGGGCTATCCAGCCTCTCCTGGGTGATCTCCAGTCATGGGAAGCCTTCTCCCAAGGCAGTTCATTCTACTTTGGAAAGCTGTTACAAAGAAGCGTCCTTTCAGTGTTCCTACACCTACCTACCTACCACCCATTGCTACAAGCACTGCTAAACCAAACAAATATAATCCCTTTTTCATAAGACATCACTTCAAAAACTGGAAAAGAACTATGTCCTCCCATTGGGTCTTATCTTTTTCAGGCTAATCATCACAACAACCAATCCTTGTAGGCAAGACTATGGGCTCGTTCACCATCCTTCACACCTTCTAGATGTTCTCCAGTTTGCCCATGTCCTTCTTTTTTGTTGTTGTTTTGTGTACTTTCTTTTTTTAAAAGAAAGTATTTACTTTTATTTTACAACATTCAGTTCTACAAGTTTTTGTATCTATGTCCTTCTTAAAGCAAAAGCACATTCTAATATTCCAGATTTAGGTTAACCTAGACAGAGGAGAGCGAAACTATCACTACACTTGTTCTTAACACTTTGCCTCTTTTCATTAAACCTAAAACCGTATTTTTTTAATGTTTTGTCTCACTACTGATTGACGTTGAGCTTGCAAGCCACTAAAAACCCTAGATCATTTTCATGTGGACTCTTAACTAGTCACACCTCTCCAATCCTATGTGTGCAATTGATTTTTTTCTCAATCCAGTTGTAGAGCTTTTCATTTTATCTGTTTGGAGCATCACAGTCTTTCTGCTCATCTGTGTCCGCCACCTCAGAATCATCCTGGATTCTTCCCTTTCCCTCAACTCCAATCAGTTACTGAGACCTATTGCTTCTACCTTCACAATATGTCTCACATCCACACCCTTCTCTCCACTCATGAAGTCAGCATGCTTATAGTTCAAGACCATATCATTTCTCCCATGTTCTGTTGCAATAGTCTTCTATTTGGTCTCCTAGACCCTGTTCTCTTTTCTCTCCAGTTTCTTTTCTCTATATACAATTGCTAACTTGATATTCCTCAAGTATATGTCTAACCAAGTCACTCATCTGCACAAAAACTTTCAAATATTCTTTTTCCTCTAGTACACTGGTTCTTAATTCTTTCTGTATCATGAACTCCTTTGATAGTTCATGGAATAACCTTCTCAGAAAGTCAATGGAACCTGTTCATAATATTAAGGGGGGGGGTATTCAAAATTGAGGAAAATGCTAAATTTCCATGAGAGGTTAGCCAAAATAAATGTCATCTTTTCCCATCCAAGTTCTCATTCTCTCTCTCTCTCTCTCTCTCTCTCTCTCTCTCTCTCTCTCTCTCTCTCTCTCTCTCTCTCTCTCACACACACACACACACACACACACACACACTCTATCCATGTATGCCCTGGAATTCTATGAATTCCCAGTGAAGAATCCTTGCTCTAAGCTCAAAGTCAGTTAGTGATTATAGTAGATAGAATGCTGAGCCTGGAGTAGAAAGATCTGATTTCAAATCCAGCCTCAGATATTTACTAATTGTGTGACCATGGGCAAATCACTTGACCTCAGTTTCTTCAACTTTAAAATGAGCATAATAATAGCACCTACTTCAAAAGGTTGTTGTGAAAATCAAATGAAATGGTATTTATGAAAAAAAAAAAGAAAAGGAAGGAAGGAGAATGAAAAGCATTTAGCAAAGTGCCTAGCACATAGTAGGTACTATATAAATACCCATTCTCTTCTCCACCCCATTTCCTAGGACATGAAAAAAAAATATCTCCTCTATTTGGCATTTAAAGTCTTTCCTAGTCTGATTCTAGCCTTCTTTCCCAGATTTATATAACCTCACTCACCCTCATGTAGGTTAAACTGGTTTGCTAACTATTAGCCATGCAGACTATTCACTCTCTCTTCTCCATGCCTGTGCATAGACTGTCTCCCATGCCCAGAATGCACTCCCTCCTCACCTCGCCTTCTAGAATCTCTTACTTCCTTCCAAACAACTCAAGTATCCTTGTCTATTGCTGTAAAACCATCCTCATACCTCCAGCCACTATTTTCCTCTCCCTGAATGAAATCCTCTCAATGCCATCACTCTTCCTTTCTCCTTCACACACTAACACAGAAACACACACAGTCATTTTAGTGTAGCCCAAACCATTAACTTCCTATGTAACTGTGGGCAGATCATACCTCCTCTCTGGGCCTTTCTTTCCTCATGTATAAAATGAGGTGATTAAATTAAATGACCTCTGAAATCCCTTCCCACTCTGAATTACTATGATTCTGTGGTTCTAGATTTATGTTCTTTGTATATGGTACCCAAGGTTTTCAGATGCACATTTAGAAAAATCCCTGCTGGATCTGCCACAAACCTGCTACCTGGCTGGTTTTAATCCAAGGAATTGGGGCATTGTTGATAAATGTCTGGTACATTATCTCAGAAAGCCTCTTTCCTTTTGTCATGGGTAAGGTAGAAACTCCATTTATCCCTATGTCACTTTTGTGCATTTACTTCAAGTACTTAAGGGGAAAAAAGCTCCATAAAGTTCTCTCTTTTATTCTCATTCTGCATCATTGTTATAGAGCAGAATTCAAAATTCATTCAATCACCATTTCCCTGGCTTTGTCCTCTAGGAAGAGGATTGACTGTCTGGTCCATTTGAATTCAACATTTCCACCCAGAAACACAGGAGAAAAGTGCCTGGTAGTAAAGGAAATTGACAAGCTTGTTCTTTAATTTCAGTCTGGCTCAAGGGTTGAGTTATGGGGTTTGTGTGGATGTGCTTTTCTGTTATTTTTAATTTTTAATTGAAAGGAACAATAATTGGCAGAGACAAAAGAAGACCAGTGACAATAACAGAAGCTACGTCTACTGGGAAAAAGATGGATAAAGAAAAAGTCCCATAAGATATCCTGTCCTCTGATTACCAAAAGACAAATGTGGAGTTTTCTCAAAAAATTATTTCATTGCTACAGAATCTGAAAATGAACTTACTTTTTTTTTTAATCTATCTTGTAGGTACTAGGAAAAAGGCAGCATAGTCATTCAGGTAAAATGCTATAATTAGAGTCAGGAAGACCTGGGTTGAAATTCAGCTTCATATAATTACAAATTTTTTGGCCCTAAACAAGTCGTGACCTCTTTGAGCCCCATTTCCCCCATTTTTAAAATGGGAAGAATACTAGGTCCTACCCCACAGTGTTTCTGTGAGGACCAAACCTATCTAAAGTACTTTCCAATCTTAAAGCACTTTATGAGTATAAACTATTTTGAAGACAAAGAAGGGTAACCTTCAAATATGTGGAATAATACAAGTTCTAGGGTTTGAAAGGGTCAAGGTTTCTTCTTTTTCAAGACAAGCTCTCCCACTGTCATGGATTAAGTACTTAAGAATCTCACAGCTAGTAATTAAGGCCAGATTTGAGTTCAAGCTTTTCAAAGTGTAATTCTATACATTGAGAGACAATCTGTGCTAATGTTAGCTTTGGATTAAAAATACCTGAATTCAAATCCCACTTCTGACATTTACTGGTTATGTGACCCTGGAAAAGTCATTTATCCTCTTAGTGCCTCTGCCTTATCTGCTAAGCAATAGATGAGTTGCAATCTGTGCCAATGGAAGTTCCCATAGGGGAATCTCCCCCCACCACCATATCTTCATAAACATCATTTCAATTCTCTCTAACAAGTAGGATCCTTTCATCCCATAGTCCCAACCCCAAGGAAACAATGTCTCTTCAACCCATTTATTGAATTCACTCTAGCTTTTCCATAGTTGATTAGCATTTGTGAGCTACCAGCACCCAATAGGAGGCACAGAGTTAGGTAGTCCAGAGCTAGGTAGAATTAAAGACTAAAGTGCTCCTTGTTTATTAAGTCCTCTGAGTAAAAATTCCCATGGTTTCCTCTAACTTCTCTAATGAAGTCCAGGCTGATCATTGCTGCAACACACAACACAAAACCCAAAGAATTAACCGTTGTATTATAGTCATAGGATTTTGAGCTAGAAAAGGTCTTGGAAATCAACTGGTCCTCATGTGCCCCCTGTCATATAATTTGGGAAACGGAGGCTCAAAGAGAGGGATTCACTTTTCCCAGGTCACTCAGGTAGGTAATGACAGACAGGGGATTTAAACCTACATCTTTTGACTCCAAATTCATTGTTCTTTCCACTATAAATACTGAAACAAATCCAACAGCTGTTGGGAATACAAATCAACCAATCTGTACACCAAGAACATATTCCATCATAAAGAAGCTAAATCCAGGCATTCCTACCTACCACCCTCAGGGATTTAGTGTTTCCCAGAAGGAAGGCCCCAGCCACTGCTAGATATAGAAAATGGAAAACAGTGGCCCTGGAGGTAAGGAGGGTGAGATCAAGTCGAGAACCTATAAGGCCCCTATTTGGTGAATTCCACTTGAGCATCTGGAGGGAGCTGAGTGGGGACCAGTCAAATTGATGCAGTCTGAAAATTGTTAGGCTCATGGGGAATGTCAGAGCTGGAAGGGGTCTTATTGGCATGTAGCCCAACCCCTTCATTTGACAAGTGAGGAAATGGAGGCTTAGAGAAGGTTAAGTAGTCTGCCAAAGGTCACATTTCTTCTGAAAAGGAGCCCTTGATGGTCCTTCCAGCTTGGAATGAGGTACTCAAAATGAAGCACCAAACTGGGCTTGTTTTCTACAGGATAAGGTCACAATACTTGAAGAAAGACATCAGGATAAAAAAAATCACTCTCATATAGAAAGGATCAGACCGATAATTTGTAGCAAGATAGAGCTAATCCCAAGAGTCTTGAGGTGTGCAGATGAGAATTCTGTTTTCTACTCATTTGAAAAAGAAAATATAAAATGTCTATTATCCTGACAAGTGCCTTCCAACAAGACTTTCAGAAACTCTTCCTTTCAATGAGCTAAGATACAGGTTTGCTTAAATGGTAATTAAGCTACTGGGTTAAGGTTAAAAAAATTTCCATAGAAAATGTGAATAAATCTTAGGAATAAACCTGGGGGGAGGGGTAGAAGTACTTAAAACTGCTTGAGATGACTGTAATAAATGTTCTCTCCTTCCAAATGTGTAATTCTCAAGAGGAATACTTGGTGTCCTCTCAGAAAGAGTATTTAAATCTGTGCTCATACTACCTCCATCCTCCTCTGGAATCAAAATTGCAACAGTGATTTTCATGTTCTGATTTCATGTCAATTCAGTCTCCTTTGAGAATCTATGGGTGCATAATATTTAGATTTGATGAAACTCAGGTTTGAGGGGATCCAATTTCTGGCTAACTTTATGTAACTCTAATAGTTTGTATTTCTCTGTATTTGTGGGAAAGATGATGACTGAAGAGCTCTGAAAAAGTCTTTAAGATAAATTAATTCTAGTAGCCACTGAATGGAGCCACCATTGCTCCATGGGATGCTTGGGAACACATGCCAATATGACTTTTTTTTAAAGGATCATTCAAAAGAGTCCTAAAATTGTTGAAAAGGAAACAGAATGCAAAAGTACATAGAAACCATGATTTCAAGGCACAACGGGTTGTGGGGAAGAAACCACCAAAGAAAGATAATAGCTTTGACTCTGGGCCTCAAATAATTCTGAAATGGGAGCTTTTGAGCTAAATTATCTGCTAATATTCATAGTAATGAAGATAATCATTTAGAAATAAACCATTTTCTTAAATATTGAGAGAGAAATAAGATAACATAGATATAGTCTAAGAAAAGAAAGGCAAGGGCCAATGAATAACTTAAAAATATACAGAAGAAAACAAAAGGAATTTGAAAGGGACATAGACAAGCAGCACAGTATTGAAACTACCATTTTTAAATAGGATATATACTTTCAATTCTATGGACATGTTCATAGAGTAATTAAAGAATAATAAAGAATAAAGAATTAAAAATAATAAAGAAAAATAACAACAGGCAGTACCTATAGGGGCTGGCTCCCAACCCATCAGTTGGGATAGTATGTGATATGGCTCCAAGGAGGCAGCCTGCCTCCAAGCAATACTGGCACCAATAATAGCACCTACCTTTCTCAAGGTTGTGGTGAAGATAAAATGAGGAAATATTTGTGAAGTGCTTTGCAAACTTTAAAGTACAATATAAATGCCACTTAAACCCATAAAGTAGGGGCGGCTAGGTGGCACAGTAAATAGAGCACCAGCTCTGGAGTCAGAAGGACCTGAGTTCACATCCGACCTCAGACATTTAACACTTACTAGCCTTGTGACCTTGGGCAAGTCACTTAATCCCAATTGCCCTGCCCTCTCCCCTCAACAAAACAAAACATTAACAAAAACAAAACAAAACAAAAAAAAAACCCATAAAGCACCTTATAAATACCTTATACATGTCTCATATTATGTTATAAATGATATTATGTAATAATAATTTTTCATCTTGGTATACAAAGGTAGTGAACAAAATCTCCATCTCCAAAGACTGGCCAGACCTTTACATACTATTATCCTAGGCCTTCTGGTCCTGAAACTTCTCCTTAGCTTGGAAAGTGAATCACAAATCCATAGAATGTCAGAACTGGAAGGGAGATGCCCCAGAGACCTTAGGATCTTCATTTTACAGATGAGGAAACTGAAACCCTGAGAAGTTAAATGACTTTCCCAGGGTCACCCAATGAGTTAATCGTAAATCCTAGACTGGAATTCCTGGTTCTAATCAGAGGAAATGCAGATACCCAGATGTCTTTGAAAAGCCTGTAGAAAGAGGTCTTGTCTGAGAACTAATTACTTGGTGCTAATTACAACTCTGCCAGTATTTTATCAGAGGAAACAGTGGGCTATTTTACCTGTCAGCTCTGTGAGGTAATAGTTGCATCTTTTCTTCCAAAACAAGGGGCAGGAAGCTGTTGCCATAGAAATGGCCCTCCACTTGAAGATGGTACCAGAATTTCTTTGTGAAACCCTGAAATATCTGACAGGCCTTTAAATAAAACCACTAATCATATTTTCTAAACTTTCTCCTCCTGCCACGTTTCATTTGTCCTTCCCAATGTGGACATGGAGGCTGATCACTTTGAGGCATTTTCAAAATTCCTTTCAGTATGCCACTACAAGCAGCACTTCTCAAATCCCTGGTTCATGGGAGACAGTTTTAGAAAGTACTCCTCATTCTTCCTCTCTCCAGGCTTGGTCTCACTGTCCTAATACAGTTTCATGATCACAAGCTCCTTAGGGAAGTCACAGTATTCTTGGTAGAATCAGGCTACTGAGGAGGGGGCTCTATCTAGATTTTTACTTATTTTTTTGTCTTTCCATATGTGGAAAGCACAGAAAATGAAACTTCCATAGCAGGCAGAATAATATAGCAGGATATAATAATACTAAGGAGAATAATATGCATTTTATAGTACTTTAAGGCTTACAATGTGCTCGCTTTGTAACTTATTTTATGCTCTCAGCAACCCTGGGGAGTAAGTGCTAATATTGTCCCCATTTACAGTTGAGGCTCTTAAAGTTTAAGTGACTTGGCCAGAGAAACATAGCTGGTATGTATCTGAGGCTGCATTTGAACTCTAGTTTTCCTGACTCCAGGTACATCACCCTATTGATGACACTACCAGCTTCCAAAGGAAAAACCTTGGACTGGTCACTAGCAGACCTATGTTACAGAACTGGGGTTTCTACCACCCAGGTGCATAACCTCAGACAATTCATTTATATTCCTGGTTGTTGTTAAGTAGTTTCAGCTGTGTCTGACTCTTCATGACCCCAACTGGGGTTTTCTTGGCAAAGATACTAGAGTAGTTTGCCTTCTCCAGCTCCTTTTACAGATAAGGAAATTGAGGCAAACAGGATTAAGTGACTTGACCAGAGTCGCACAAGCCTGATTTGAACTCAGGTCTTCCACATTTCAAGCTCAGTACTCTTATCTACCATACCACCTAGCTGCCACCATATGCCATGGACCTCAGTTAAATAAGCGTGTTGGATTCAATGAACTGTAACTTTTCTTCAGTCCTCTTCCTTTTTGACGCCTCTGCAGCATTTGATACTGTTGGTTACCTTTTCCTCCCATATACTCTCCTCTCTAGGTTTTCATGACTCTGTTCTCTCTAAGTTTTCATGACTGTGCTCCCTAGCTTCTCCTTCTATCTGACTGACTACTCTTTCTCTGTCTCCTTTGCTGGTTCTTCCTCCATGTCAAACCCACTTAACTATGATTGTCCCCAAGGCTCTCTCCTAGAGAGAGCTCTAGTTCACTTAAATGGGTCAGGGAGTATTTGGTTTTTTTAGTATCCTATAAGATGAATAATAAAAGCCTATGCAGTCTGGGCATTTGAATATCTCTCAATAAGTAAGAAAATTGTATAGGAAAGAGCGCTAAATGAAGACTACATGTCAGAAGATACAGGGTTTACACTAGGTTTTGTGACCTTGAACAAGTCACCTACTTCTCTAGAGTTTAGTTTCTTCATTTGCAAAATGATGAAGAAACTGGTGTGGACTAAAGTATCTCAGCTTTCTGCCAGCATTAAATATCAATGATACTTAAAATGCAATATTAATTCTGAGGTCAGGAGAGAGTAGTATATGAAAGAAAGCTTACAGCACACACCACCTTGCAGAGGGTAGGGGACGACTTATATATATATATATTTTTTTCCTTTTTGGAGGGTAATTGGGGTTAAGGTCACGGCTAGGTTTTTGTTTGTGTGTGGTGTCTGAGGCTGGATCCGAACTCAGGTCCTTCTGACTCCAGGGCCAGCACTCTACTCACTGCGCCACCTAGCCACCCCTTTATTTTTCTTTAGATAGAAATCTGACATGCCTAGAGCTAGATCTGAGGCCCAATCAAATTTCCTCCATATCATCAGTCTGAGTATGGTGTTGCTTTATTTTTACAAGGAATAAAGATCCCATTGAGTCCTTTGATAAATACCCTATGTTTAGATATTCAATATCAAATTTCAAAACTGAAATATTGAAAATCTGTGATTTTCAAGGCACTGAGCTAAACATTGAAGGATAAAAAAAGGCATGAGACACTTCTTCCTCTGGGAATTTACAATAGAAATAAGGAGAATACAAGATTTATCTGACTAAAGTTATAATACAATATCCAAGAGAAGGAGCAAGGTATGCCATATGAGAAGGACCAAATGGTTATTACAGACAATAAAGTATAGCAGAAGTTCCAAGGAAAGAGACAGAATGATGGGCTGGAGGTCTTGAATGACAGAAACACAGTAGATTTAGAGCCAGAAGAGTCTTGTCTAACCTCATTTTAGTGATAAGGAAACTGAGGCCCATCGAGGTTAAGTGACTCAAGGTCACACAAGTAAGTAGAGGCTGGATTTGAACTGTAGTCTTCTACTCCCAAACCAGCCCCCAGTATTGAGGAAAGATTTCACAGAGAAAATATCTGCAATATTTATCATTATTAATCACTGAGCCATGCTTCCACTTCCTCTCCTCTAATTCATGTCAAAAGTCTGCAATCTGGTTTCCACATATGTCATGTCAACTGGGAGTTCCCTTTCCAAAGTGGCTATTATGCAATTTCATGTCTTTTCTTCAGTCCTCTTCCTTTTTGACCCCTCTGCAGGATTTGATACCATTGGTTACCTTCTCCTTCCACACTCTCTCTCTAGGTTTTCATGACTGTGCTCCCTAGCTTCTCCTTCTATCTGACTGACTACTCTTTCTCTGTCTCCTTTGCTGGTTCTTCCTTCATGTCACACCCACTTAACTATGAGCATCCCCAAGGCTCTCTCCTAGAACTTCTCTTTTCTCGCTATTATACTATCTCACTTGAAGGTCTCAGCATCTCCCATGAGTTCAATGATCATCTCCATGCAGACGATTCCCAGACATATATATCCAACCTTAGTCTCTTTCCTAAGCTACAGTCACAAACCATCAACTGCCTCAAGAGTGTCAAACTCAATATGTCCAAAACAGAACTCATTATCTTTCCTTCCAAACACTCCCTTCCTCCTGTGGAGGGCACTAGCAATCCTCCCAGTCAGCCATGTCTACAATTTCAAGGTCATTTTTGAATCCTTACACTTACCTCAAATATCCAATCTGCTGCCAAACCTTATCACCTTTATAATATCTCTTATATGCATTTCCTTTCCCACATACACACAACCACCACCCTTAGGGATTCAAGCCACCAGCACCTCTTCTCTTGTGTAGACTATTACAATCTGCTTCTATTGGTCTCTTGGTCTTCCATTTGTCTCTGTCCACTCCAATCCATCCTCTACTAGCTGCCAACATAATTTTTCTAAAGCATAGGTATGACTATGTCACTGCCCTCCCAACTCATTGATTTCTAGGAGCTCTTTATTACCTCCAGGATCAAATCTAAACTTCTCTGTTTGGCATTTAAGGCTCTTCCTGCCTTCATACACTGGCCCACTCCTACCTTTGCAGCCTCCTTCTGATGACAGGCCAGAAATGTTGAAGGAGAAACCCACAGGGATACAGGAATCCCAAGACCAGAGTTCCTAGGGCAAGGTCACCTAGAATGAATTCATGGACTCAAGCATTCTTTAAGTCAAGGTGGCAAAGATTTATTGTTACACTATACAGCAGGCAAGAGTTTTTAGGGAACCTGCAACCTTAGAGAGTATGGTTAAAGTTTATATAGGATCAACTATAGTAAAACATGTGCCAAATATGCTAACCAGGTGAGTCAGGACAGGATTAGAGAGTGGTTAAGGGATGGTCGGTTCTTAAAGGAACATGCATTTTTTAATATGTACTACATAGGTATTTTACCCAGAGTTCACTGGGATATAACCCAAGGGGGGACTACAGGGGAGTGTGAGTTTTAGGCCTGAAAAAATCAGAGCTGACTGAGAAATACCCAGGCTTCCCCCATCAATGTCTTGTTAGACAAAATAAACTTAAGGGAGTATACATATGACTAAGTCTAGGATACATATGATATAGGTCAGTAGTAAATATCTTTATGACCCAATATGCAGTCAGTTCAGCCAGTACACAGCTGGGTCAAACTACTAAATTCTATAGGTGCAGCTGGCTACTGTATCAGAAAGAGAGATGAGTATTTCACAAGGGCATGCTGCCCTTGAGCTAGAGAGAAAGTACCTGAGACAGTGTTTCGAGGCTAGGGAGAAAGGTGATTTTGGAACTGGATGTGATTTTGCAACTGAGGTCAAGCACAGGCACCAAGCATCCTATCCTGTCCACCTTATTCTCCTCCATGTACTTGGATGTCCAGCTACAACGACCTACTCTCTATTCTTTGAACATGACATTCCCCTTCCCATCACCATGACCTTGCTATAGATGTAATGTCTGAGGCCAGATTTAAACTCAGGCCTTCTTGACTCCAGACCCAGAGCTCTATTCACTGAACCATCTAGCTGCCCCTATGACCTATTTTACAAACAAATAAACAGATACAGAAAGGGTGAATTGGCTATAGTGGTGAGATTTGACCCTAGGTCATCCTGATTTCAAGTACAATGCTCTATCTACTATACAAAATGGACCTTGCAGTAGGCCCACCATCACCAAGTTCACATTTTCTATTCTCACCTTCTTTCTTTCTTTGAGCAGATGGGAGGAAGGTGACAAGAGGCCTGAACCTTTGGTTTCCTTGGCATAAGGAGCTCCCTGATTAGGAAGCTCTCTCCACCAGTGCTGATTGGCAACCATTCTACTGCTATATATCCTTTGAGAGTTGCCAGAGAGGGAGGAAATAAACATTTATCAAGCTCCTACTATGTGCCAGACACTGTTATTAAGTATTTTGAGCACTAAAAGATTAAATGACTTGCCTACAGTCCACTACCCAGTAGGTATCAAAGGCAAGACTAGAACCCAAAGCATCCAAGGTCAGCTCTTGATTACACTCTACATTGTCTGATTATACTATTCACTTAATAGGTACCAATTTTTTTTTTTTAATTCTTGATCTCTAGAGCAAACTACCTATTCTTAAGTAAAGGTGAAATTTCAGATTGCTGTTTCGGCAAGATTTTGTGAATCCTCATCACAGACCACTAAACAACTGATTGCTTGGCTAACACAAGAGCACACACACACACACACACACACATACACACACACACACACACACACAATAACCCACATAGACCAGGACACAGGTAACAGAAAATCTACTTCTAAACCAACAACCAAGGATAACCCCAAGTAGGGCACATAAAACACACACACAGACAAGAAGAGATAGGTCCCCCATGGGGGCAAAGTAAAGCAAGTAATCTATGCATCTTACAGATGTTAGGCATTCCCACTAGAACGACAGCTTACCCTGAGTGCTATAAAACCTCACAGAACTGAGATGACTCAATACCTGAAAATGAAAACCAGCAATTGGTGAGACCCATGTGCTGATCTTTATCATCCCTATCCTGAAGTGACTGAATGAGATTCCTCCTCTCTAGGCTCAGTGGAAAGGCTTCCCAAGCCATCTTGAAACCAGCCCCAACCCTGAAGCTTAAGGCCTTATGGGCTGCAGCTGTGAAGGTAGTTTCACCTCCAAATGCATCCAGGTGATTGATTAGCCAAGCTATAAGAGTGCATATGAATCCTCCAGGCTTCCCGCTCTGTATCAGTACTAGAGATGTTGACAAGGCAATATTTAGCTCAGTAGAGGAAAAAAGAATGTTCCAGGCATGAGTGAAGGAAGAAATTTCATCTGTGTTCCTGATGAATTAAGAAAGGACTGAGGGCTTGTAATGTCAATCTTCTATTCAATACTACCATTACTGCTATAAAGGGCATTTCAGTCAAGTCCCCCCTTGATTCTATGTCATGCTAGTGTCTTGCTTTCCTGGACAGCACTCCCCTCTATGGGCAGTCTCCCCTTTTAGAATGCATGCTCCTTAAGGTTAGGGACTAATTTTTTTTTGTATTTGTACCCCTATCATTTAGCAATGTGCTAGGCACTTAATAAATATTTCATTCATTCAGCTCACCAGAGGTTCACAGGCTACCTACTCACTGTTTGTCCAGTCCTTTTCATTATTTATTTTTAGTTTTCAGCATTCACTTCCACAAGTTTTAAATTTTCTCCCCCTCCCCAAGACGGCTTGCAATCTGATATGGGCTCTACACATACATTCCTGTTAAAGTTCAGTCCTTTTCAAATGTCATTGAGAATAGAAAGGAAGTTTAAGATACTGTTTCAAAGGGTTTCTAATTAGGTGAAACAGTTTTGGAGGGTTTTTTTTGCTTTTTTTTAGAGGGGGGAAGGTAGGGCAATTAGGGTTGACTTAAGTGACTTGCCCAGGGTCACAGGGCTAGTTTTTTTGGTTTTGGGGTGTGTGTGTATTAAGTGTCTGAGGCTGGATTTGAACTCAGATCCTCTTGACTCCAGGGCCGGTGCTCTATTCATTGCACCACCTAGCTGCCCCAATGAAACAGTTTTAGTCATGGAAAAAAACAGTGGACAGAATAAGAAAACCCTTTTTAAGGTTTAAGTTTTAGCTTTGCCAACCCACAAGTTATTGTGTTCTTGGGCAAGCCACCTAGCCATTCTGAGCCTCAGTTTTCCTATCTATAAAATGAGGATGATACCTGCCCTTGCTATTTCACAGGATTTCTGTAAGGATAAAATGAGATAATATATGTAAAAATATTTTGTAGCCATAAAATGAGACACGATACTGCTCTGAATCTCCCCCCCCCTTAATTAACTAATTAATTAACACCATGATGCAAAAGTAGGATGGTGTGGTTGGAGCAAACCCTAACCCCTCCTCCTATGCAGATTAGACTAGCTTTTTTTTTTAAGGTTCTGTAACATTTCCTCAAGACTTGGTTGGCTCAGATTGATGATATTACTTCTCTTCACTTGAATATGAAGAAGCCACTAGGAATTCCAGGAGTGCCAGGAGGCTTGGCTGGTGGATCAGGATGGGTAACTCAGGCAAGGAAGTTCCCTCAACTGAATCAACTCAAGGTGTCCTAAACTGTTATCTTTGTTGAATATCCCCCCTGTTACAGAGGGAACAAAGGCAAGAAGCCAGAGGTGCTTCTCTCTTTTGCACACAATTTGTCATAGTTTTGGTTCATGCTGCTACAGTCTTCCTGGTAGGGCCATAACCAGGACAGGACAACTGGAGCTTTGTCCCAGGACACTGACTATAGGGGGCACCAAAATTAAGCAGCACAAATGGCCACTTATCCTTCAGCAGCATAGATACAAGAGAGCTTGCCACCTAGTTAGCAAGAATATTAATTAATTAAAATAGGAATCTACTAAAATAGAAAGCAAAATTCAGTAAGAATCTTCAGTCACCCTCCTTTCTCCCCTCTCTTTTCCATGAGGAAGTTTCCTCTTCACTGGCACCTAGTGTCCCAGGGTCTCTGCCTCCTTTCTCCAAAGGACAGTGTCTTGCCACTTACCATTTCATTTGAAGGAGACCCTCCTGCCACTTACTCCAGTCATGCTTTGTGGTATTGCCTATGACACAAAAATTCCTAGTTCAATTCAAGCATTTATTTAAGTGCTATGCAGTGCAGTGGATAGAGTGCTGGACGTGGAATCAGGAAGACTTGTCTTCTTGAATTCAAATTCAGCCTCAGACACTTGCCAGCTCTGTGACCCTGGGCAAGTCACTTAACCCTGTTGTCCTCAGTTTCCTCACCTGTAAAATGAACTGAAGAAGAAAATGGCAAACCATTCCAGTATCTTTGCCAAGAAAACCCCAAATGGGGTCACGAAAAGTGAGTCACAACTGAAACAACTATGAAATGCAGCCTGGTATAATATAGATAGGCAGTCTCCATGTCAGGAACACAAGGTTTCAAGGTCCAACTCTGGCCCATACTGATCCTGGCCAAGTCATTTAATTTCTTGGTATCCCTTGGACTCTCTAAGACCTTAAACTGCCAAGCAGGTGTCGATCTATATCAGTGAAGTCCCCTCAGTGGAAGTTCACCACACCAAAGAAATCACAGGTCTAATACCAAAATGAAAGGAAAAAAGGGAAGGAAGGAAGGAAGGAAGGAAGGAAGGAAGGAAGGAAGGAAGGAAGGAAGGAAGGAAGGAAGGAAGGAAGGAAGGAAGGAAGGAAGGAAGGAAGGAAAGAAGGAAGGAAGGAAGGAAGGCTAGGGTTCCAAAGGGGGGAAAAAGAAACTGCCTTCAAAGAACTTACATTTCACTGCTTCTCTGCCTTCCCCCAACCCCATATGGGAAGGCTACTGGGTTTACCTTCTGGGAAAAGCAGAGAAAAGGGGTTGTATACCAAGATTTCCAACATAAGGCATTCTTTTTGAAACAGTGTTTGCCATCAGCAACCTGACCTCCACTAATAGGGTCTACCATTTCTTATCTGACCATATTGTACCCTTGGATGACACTAGGGCAGCTGAAAAGTCAAGATAATATATTTCTAATTATGGGATGTCATGAAACTGAGCAGGAAAATCACTCCATATTTTGTAGCAACAAAGAAAATCTGTTGATACCAGCAGAGGTGAACCCTATAATCATCCCCACTAGCTGATTGCTGTACTATGCGTCCTCAGATGCAAAACTAATTATGGCTGTTGCTTTGTTGTCACAGTTAACAAAGGAAAACGATTAAAAGTCTTTGTCTATTTTTAGGTTACAAATGCAACTCCCACCACACTGACCTGTGGATGCCTTAGTCTGACACAAGGTTTTTAAGTAACAGCTTCCCAGGCAGGCAGTCTTCAGAGTCAGATAATGAGAGATTCCTTTCATTATTTGTTTTGTTTTGTTTTGCTTTTTCCTGCTGATTTGAAAGTTATTCACGAGATATCCAGCTGCAAAACCTTCATCTAGGCCACCTGAAGGACAATCTGACAGAGATTTCCAGGATGGAAAGCTTGACTTTGTGGGAAGTTCTTCCACTCAAATTTCCTTGCATAATGTGCCCACCTGTGACTCGCTGCACCCCCTCCCTCTCCCCATTCAAGGTGATCCAGTGAATAGATTGCTAGAACTGGAGTCAATAAGACTTCAGTTCAAATTCAGCCACAGATACTTTCTAGGTGTGTGACCCTGAGTAAGTCACTTACCTTCTGTCTGCCTCAGTTTCCTCAATTGTAAAATGTAGATAATAACAGCACTCACCTCACAGGGTTGTTGTGAAGATCAAATGAGATAACATTTGTAAAGTGTTTAACCCAATGCCTGGTACATAGTAGGCACTTAATAAATGCTTATACTGTCCCCTTCCCCTTCCCAAGCTCATATCTAGTTGTCAGAAACCCTGAAAGCAGCAATGGACCAAACAGCAAAGGTGTATACTGCATTGGAAAGAATGCTGTGCCAGAAGTCTAAATACCAAGGTTCTGTTTTCGAGTCTGCCATCAACTAGTTGTGTGACCTTGGGCAAGAGTTTTAAACTCTGAGAATCAGTTTGTAAAAAAGAAAGGTTTAAATGTCTTCTGGGGTCCCTTACAGGCTGGAAAGTCTGTAATCATTAACCATCTTTTCTTCTTGCAGAACAGTTATCAGGGAACCTTCTGGAAGCTAGTGGGATTTTCACAACATTGGGTCAGATTCTGACAAGTCATCCACGCTGTGTAATGCCCATTGCACAAGTCTTGGCAGAACTGGCCAAGAATGGTAAGTGCCTAGTCCCCATAGGATAAGGGCTCCCTGAGCCCATCTCTTAAATCAGAGTGTTCCCTCTGCTGAGCGAAGGTGGTGAGGGAATGGAGCCACCCCCCAGAGTGACACCGAACAGCCCTGGAAACATAGCCCTGGGTGGTTATTGGGGAAACTGGCCCTTCCTCATAGGCTAATCTGGAGGGAGGGGAAAATGGGCAGCTTGAGAGGGCTGCTCAGCCTTCCAGTACCAGAAGGGTTGAGGGAAGGGCCAGACCTACCCTCTGTCTGTCCTGTAGTACTTATTAATGCTTATTGATTGAATCTAAATCATTCAATACAACCAGCAGCCTAGAAGGGAAAGATAAGATCAGTTTAGGAATAATTAGAATTTAAGGCAGAACATGATGAAGCTACTAGCTAGTGTCCAGGATAGGGCATTGGGCTTAGAGTTAGAAAGACTTTTCTCTGAATCCTGCCTGAGACACTTGACTTTGGGCATCATTTAGCCCCTCTTATCCTCAGTTTCCTCATCTTTAAAATGGGGAAATAATAATAGCATCTACTTCACATGATTACTGTGAGGATGAAACAAAATATCATGTGAAGTGTTTTATATATATATATATATATATATATATATATATATATACACACACATATATATGTATGTATATATATGTGTGTGTATATATATATATAAAGCATATATATAAGTTTATATATATAAGGTATATATATATATATATATATATATATATATATATAAAGTTTATGTAATGCTATTATTGTCAGGAGGGTCATTGAAATTAGAGCAAAATGCTGCAGAGATTCGAGGAAAGAGGGACCTCTAATGTAGGGAAGGGGGGAGGGCAAATCAGGAAACACTTCATAGAGGCAGTAACATTGGAGATGGACTCTGGGAATTGGGTCAGATTTTCCAAGGCAAAGATGGTGTCAGGAATTCTGGACATAGGAAAGCATATAGTAAGCAAAGACCTGGAGCTGGTAAAATTTGAGGAATGTTCAGGAAATGATCATTTGGCTGGAGTGCAGAGTATGTGTAAAGAAGGACTGGAGAGATGTGGCTGAATTAGTGTGTAGAGGATAGATCATAGAGGGCCTCAAATGTCAGCCTTTCTGGACTCCATAGGACCTGGTTCTACTGCCATGATTCTGTATGGGTTTTGCCATTAGCAAAAAAAAAAAAAAATAAGGACTAAAATGTATAATCAAAGACCATCTCATTACAATCAAACAGTAAAGGAAGCAGGAAAATCTCGGGCAGAAAGAGGTTTTCTCATCTATCGTCATTCCCAGGAGCCTCCCCAGAATTTCTAGCTGTCTTCCTTACCCAGGGTAGGGTTTCCCTCTAAGAACTTTGAGGTAAATATTCCAAGGCACTCTGGAAAAACTGCCCTCTTAACCGAGCCTATGACCTCTGGATACCACTTCACAGCTTAGCCTTCTAGAGACTTTGCCAGTGTTCTCAGTGGCAGTCATCTGTCTATATAAACTCAAACCACTGGACTCTGCCATTTCTACAGCTGGTTTGGGCAAAATTATCAGAGGAATATCAGAGGAATTTTTCTTTCATGTCTTTGACCTCTTGTCTCTCTTGGAATCCTAGAATTCCCTGTCTTTTCCCTCTTTCTATGGCACCTCCTTCTTCCCTCATTCTCCTCCCCAACTTAAATCAAGTGACCTCATCAAACTTCCTGCCTCTCACTTCCTAGCAGCTAACACCTGCTCACCAGAGTGGGTATTTGGGGTGTCAGGAGATTCTGGACAGAATGGCCCCTCAGGGTGTACAATAAACCAACATGATTGATCATCTTTACCCACGCTTTGTGAGGAGGGGACTGACTGCTGTGAGATTTGGAACTACTTGTGACAGTGGGCAGTCCATCAATATAATTCATAGTGACATAGTGAAAAATAACCAGAACCAGTATGTAGACCCACAATGCACACACCACTACTGAAGGCAACCCCATTCCCCTCTTAATACCCAAAGCTATAATTTCTCCATGTATCTTCCTTTACCCTGAAGGCCAAATTCCAGCTCTAATCTTATACACATACACACAGACACACACACATATACACACACACATCCACGCCCACATACACACCCCTCCCATTGCATTCATTTTAACCAGATTTCACCTTAAATTATTGTTTGGGCTCCCCTTACTCAATGTATTAATTTACCCTGAGCTCCTAGATTCAACCTTCTCTTCTTCCCACAGTCCATAAAACCAACAATTCCCTAAGGCACTCACTAGCCATGCCCCTTTGTTTCCCATGCACTATCCTTAACCTTGCTTTCCTGTTTCTGCAGAGGAGTTAAAGCAGCCCTGCATTGACGCTGGTCTGGTATCTGCTCTGCTGCCCCACCTGGAAAGCTCTGACCAAGATCTGCTGCTCCACGCTGGGAGGGCCATTGGGCGCATCTGTTATGGAAACAGTAAGTACAAAGCCTGGCAAGGGAAAACGCCTTCTCTCTAAGCTGCTTCTGGGCCTCAATCTCCAGTGCCATGTGGAGAGCTGTCTGCCACTTGGGAGTGAGCTCAGCCCCTGACAGGTGGCATTTGACAGCAGCCAGACGGATGTCAGACTAGAAGGAGAACAATAGCCTCAGGTCACCTGGGGAATGTGGTCCATTGCATCCAAATCACTGACCTAACTTTGGTTTCCCAAACCTGGCCTACCTTTTAGCAGCTGGTCCTTTGGAAAGAAGAGCTATTTGTGAACATTTCTTCATATTTATACAGCATTTGATATTTACAAAAAGCTTTCTCTCATTGCCAACAGAAGGGTGGCTGGCAGTAAGAAATTGCCCTCTGACTTTAGATAAAAATAGAACCATTGAGCAAAATGGGCTGTATTTGTGCACCAGATGATAAATGCAGAGTGTCTGTCCTTGAGGACTGAGTTTCCATGCAGAGAATTCAGAATGTAGGAGTTCCATATCCCAGTAGGGGCTAAGGAGCTTTTTGTTCTTGAATAGCATTGGCATCAGAAGAGAGGGGTCATGGTTATGGGCAAGAGATTCCAGCCAACTGAAGAGGGTTATAAAAGAGACTGCCTGTGTGCCTGTTTATGCCTCTTAAACTAGGCATACTGGCACATCGATGTATTGTGGGTAGAGCTGTGACCTGGTCCAGTCATTCTAGAAAGCAAGTATGGATCTAGGTACCAAAAGTTACTATATTATGCATACCCTTTGACCCAGCAATAACAATACTAAGCCTATACTATTCTCTCCCCAAAGATCATAGAAATAAGAAAAAGATTCATATGTACAAAAATATAGCAGTTCTTGTATTGGTAAAGAACTCAATACAATAATTCTTTCTCTAGTTTCTCTAACAGATGGGCATCCAGCCTCTACTTGAAGGCCTCAGGAGCCCCCACACCCCAGACAACACATTCCACTTTGGGATCATCCTCATTCTTTTTTGGCATTTTTTCTCCTCGTGCATTGGGTCTAAAATTTTTCTCTTGTTCCTAGTTCTTCTCTGGGGCCAATCAGCACAAACACAATTTTTCTTCCATGTTTAACAGCTTTTCAAGCACTTGAATCAACCCATCATTTTGTATACCAAACCCAATCACCACATTGCATGCCAAGTCTTCACTTCTCCAGGCAAAATACTGATTCTGACCACTCTGAAATAAACAAGTTTCCAAGATCCCTATAACTTCTAAGATTCTATCACTCTAAATAGTCACAACTTCTCCACTGGGAGCACCTCTGGCATGATCAATTCAGAAAAGTAAACCATTCAGTCCGGGGATGAATTCTAAATCAATACACAATCATCAGAGTTGCCTTTGCCTATAGTAGTTGGTCCACAGATTAGAGACTAACCTGAAATTCATGACTAGCTAATATCCAGTACATGTCTTCCTTAATATAAGAAGAGCTACACACCTTCTATGGAAAAGTTTTGATCTGAGCTCTTAAAATGTATCAGGTGAGGATACTGCTGTTTCATTCTGCTTTTTCCTAATCCTTCTCCTTATTTGAGTGCTATGTCTCTTTCTCCTCAAAAATACACATGAATGACCCTCCATGATGCCATTTTATAGACATTAGAATCAGCTCAAGGACCACATTCTGCATGAGACCTTTCTTGGTCCATCTCTCTACCCCCATTGCCAGTTTTTAGTACCTTCACCCAAATGTTATTTGGTATTTGATTTGTATATGTCTTATATATAACTGTATAGATATGCTGTCTTCCCCATTAGAATATAAGCTCACTGAGGACAGGGACTGTTTTTCTTTTATCTTTACATCCCCAGTGCTTAGTACAGAGTTTGGCACATAGCTACCATGCTTACTGATTCATAAGCACTATAATATACTATGCTACTAATGTGTTATTAATGCTATTAATGAGTTTATTTATAATTTATAAATTATATATTATAATTTAATTATACTATAATTATATAATATATAATTTAGGTTTATATATTATATTATTATAATATAATTAAATTATAATTAATAATATAGCATCTAAATTATATATTACATAATTATAATATGATTAAATTATCATTATATATTACATAATTATAATATGATTAAATTATAAAATATGTAATTTAAATTAATTATGAGTGCTATTAATAAGCACTATGATGTATAAAAACTGTAACCTTTGATGTTTTGAAGATTGATTCCTGAGGAAACCAAACAAGCCACCTAGACTAGATGATGTCTTTATTATCTTTGCTTATCCTCATGCCATCCTCCTTTCCCTTTCCTGGAAAAGTGTCAGATGTGAACAGGAACAAGGAAATCTGTTTTTTCCACTTAGTTGAAACAAGGCTCCTGATGACACTGAGTCTAACCCAGTAACACTACTGAGTTATCTCAATGAGTTCCTTAATTCCCAGAACTCCAAAACACAGGAATGTTTTCATAGTTCAAGGGCTACTACTATGAGAATTCCCATAGAATCACTATAGACAGACTGTTGGGATTTTAAGAGAGTGTATAAATAGTCTATGGTGGTTGTAGGCTAACTATAGAGTTCATAGGTAGAATGAAGGTGTGTTCCTTGAGACTAGGGACTGTTTAATTCTTTATCATTCTATCTCCAGCACCTAGAACTATGCCTGGAACATAGTAAGTGCCTAATAAATACTTGATAATCAACTGTCAACAGAGTCTTGGGGAAGGGAAGACAGGAGTTTTGGTAGAATATTAATTTCTGCTCCAAATATGATTGATATTTTTTTTTTACAAATCTTTATCTTACAATTGTGTCTTCCAGAAGAACTTCAGGAGGAACTAGTCAAGGATGGAGTGATCTCCTTGCTGGTGAAGATTCTATCTGACTTCCCAGAAAGTGAACCACTTGTGCGGGTGGACTTGTTGGCCCTGTGTAATTTGGCAGACTTAGGTAAGGTGTGGGGCTCTTCCTATTCTAAGGTCAGAACCAGCCACTATCCCTCTTTCCTCCACAGAGTTTTATATTTTGATTCTAGGGAGCAATAAGGAACCACTGAGATTTATTGAATTAGGGAGACAATACTGTCAGACCTGTGCTTTAGAAAGATCAATTTGACAGCTGAGTAGAGGATAGATGAGACTGGGGAGAGATGAGGCAAAGAGACCAATGAGATCATTATATTAGTCTAAGTGCGAGATGATGAGGGCCTATAAAATGGTGGTAGCAGTGTCAGAGGAAATAAGGGGGCATATTAGATGGATATTAGGAAGGTAGAAATAGAAAGACTTGGCAACTGATTGAATATGAGGGTAGAGAGAATGAGGAGTCAAGAATGACAACTAAGTTACAAGTCTCAGTGACTGGGAAGATAGTGGTACCCTCAATAGTAAGAAAGAAGTTGGGAAGAAGGGAGGGTTTGAAGGAGAAAGATATTGAGTTCAATTTTGGCCAAGTGGGTTTAAGATGTCTAGAGGAATCCAGTTGAAGATGTCCAATAGGCAGTTGAAGATGGGGTCAGGAGAGAGGTTACAGATGGACAAATAGATTTGAGAATCATATCTATAGAGATTATAATTGAATCAGTGGGAGCTGATAAATTCATTTTGCAAAATAGTACAGAGAGAGAAAAGAGGAGGGCCCTGGACAGAGCTTTAAGAATAGATATGATTAGTAGCAATGATCTGGATGAAGATCCAGCCAAAGAGACTGAGAAGGAACAGTCAGATAGGTAGAAGGAGAACCAGGAGATAATAAAATCATCAACACCTATAAGTGAAATATCAAGAAGAGAGTTATTGACATTGTCTAAAGCTACAGAGAGGTCAAGAAGGATGATGACTGAGAAAAGGCCATTAGATCTGGCAGGAAAGAGATCATTGGTAACTTTGGAAAGAGGGGTTTCTATTAAATGATGAGGTTGGAAACAAGACTCCAGAGATTTAAGAAGACAGTGAGAAGAAAGGAAGTAGACACATCAATTTTAGATGGCCTTCCCAGGGAGATTAACCAAGGAAAAGTGGAAAGATGCACGAGAACAGCTAACTATTGTGAATGAATCAGAGGAGGGATTTTTGAGGATGGAAGAAACATGAACACGTTTGAAGGCAGTAGAGAAGCAGCCAGCAGAAAGAGAGAAACAAGAAACAAGGAGGGAAGTGGGGGGAATAGAGAGTGCAATCTGCTGGAGAAAAGGGCATGGAATATCAGCATTTATGCATATAAAAGACCATGCCTTGGAAAGAGAAGGGCCCCCTCTTCATGTGAACTAGGGGTGAAAGAGAAGATAGTGACAGAAGGCATCTGACTAGGATGAGATGAGGAGGGAGAAGAGAAACTCTCAGAGAACTGCCTCATTTTTTCCAGTAAAATATTCTGAGCAAAGCTCTGAGCTGAGAGGAGGGCAGGGAGGAGGGGGGACCATAGGAGACCTGAAGAGGAATGAAAAAGTTTGAAAAAGATGCAGTGGTAAGTGGGATACTGTGCTGATTAGAGAGATGTAACAGGATTGCCTTGCCAACAGTGAGCCTCCATTCGAGACTAGGTAACATAAACTTGTAATGGATCCACTGAGCTTAGTTTCAAGATTTTCTTCAGCTTTTTTCAGTAGCAGAAGTAGAAGCAAAGGCAAGGGGGAGGTTGCTAATTCAAGACTGAGGCTCGGTAGGACAAGATCAGTGATAGGATAAGGGGGTTTCAGGTTACTTTAGAGAGGAAGATAATGAAGAATTGAATTGCTTCATCCAGGAGACAAGATGGGGAAAAGAGAATGTAGCCATTGTAGGGGGTAATGGCCTGGGAGAGAACTGAGAGACTGAGGATAAAGTTATGGTGAGAACAAAGAATAAGGTCAAGAAATGCAAGACAGAGAGTGGAATGACAGCAGATTGCAATCAAACAAAGGAATATCAGAGTTTGAACATGGAAGTGCCTGAAATGCAGTGGGGTGGCTGCCCAGGGAGACTACAAAGCTCCCTTCCTTCTTGGGCAGGCACCAGGCAAAGCAACAAATAGATACTAAAATGCTTCACCTTCTAGGATGTTGGCTACTGGCGGAATCTAATTTCCTTTGTAACGCATGCTGGTTGATTTATCAGAAAACAAATATCTGGAATATGTGGGATTCTTCTGGCATTAAAATTTTTTGCATTATAGGAAACAAGGAAGGTACCTGTGATTTCATGATATAGAGAACGTCCAAGTGGAAAAACTCACTTTATCAATGTAGAGTTGCACCTTCTCTGCAACTTATAGTCTTAAAGTCTATACTTTGAAGTCATACTCTATAGTCTTAGAGATAGAGTCACGGATAGAGTATTGGATGTGGAATCAGGAAGGTAAGTTCAAATCCAGCTTCAGACACTTGCTAGCTATGTGACCTTGGGCAAGTCATTTACAGTTATCCATTCTATATCATTACTTTTCCCTATCACAGTTTCGATATATGGAAGGTTAGTGTAAGAAATTAAATGAGAATTTGGAGAGAGTTTTACAGAAGCCACGGACAACACGTAAAAGCCAGCAAATGACACAAAAAAGGTTTAGAAAAACCAAAATGTATAAAATATATGTATAGTATTATATGATACCAACGTATCTTATATTTTAATGCCGCACTAATTTGGACTTCTTCTTTGATATGAAATAAGAGCCAAAAAAATGTACATGGCCTTTCCAGATTATGGGGGTCACCACACCCCTAGCCCCCACAATGTGGAAGAGATAACTGTAATTTCTATTTGCCTTGGTTTCCTCATCTATAAAATGAAGATGACAACAGCACAAAACTCCTGGGGTTTACTTGCTGTAAAGACAAACTGAGGTAATGTTTATAAAGCACTTTGCAAACCTTAAAGTGTTATATTAATGTTAGTTATTATCGTTGTTCTAGATCTTCCTAGAACAGTGAGAAGTTAAGTGACTTTTCTACAATTACACAGTCAGGATGTTTCAGAGGCAGGTTTAGAACCCAAATTTTCCTGGCTTCAAGCAAGTTCTCTACTATCATGCCAACTGCCTGTCTTGAGAACTTATAAAACAATATTTGAAGTAGGAAAAGGAGAGGTGTATCTAGAAATAAATGTTACATCAAAACAAAAGACATTAACATAAATAAGATAAATTCTGCGTGTCATTTGCTACACAACCTGGTATTTATGCTCTAAGCATCTCCATATATTACTTAACCCTGGTTAACCCTCTGGAATATATCATATGGTATTCTTCAGAAATAGGCTTCTGTGCTGGAAGAATCATGGAGCTGACTTGGGAGGCCAATTCTGATCTTCTAATGTTGTAGCATTATCAGGATGTTTCATATCCATGGCTCATTGAAAATGTGCTAACTAGTTACAAGACTTCTCAATTTTCTCTCCCCAGAGACTGCTAAGGAGGCCCTCAGCAAGACCAATGCAGCAGAGGAGCTAGTGAGGCAGCTAAGGAGGGCTGAGAACCAGGAGAGACTGGAGATCATCACTGAGATCCTACAGCTGCTGGCAGAGAATGGTGAGACCCAGAGTATCTATGTATGACCATGACTGCCTCTACTGGAGAAGAGCTTTGGAGACCAGGAATGTAAATGTTTCCAAGGTCAATGGGGAATATCCATAAAAGAGGAGTACTGATGAGAGATTAAAATACCACTATATGTATGACACCAAAAAAAAAAAATGCTCTGTTCAAGCAATTGCCTAAGCTTAGCTCACAACTTATGTTCTTATTTCTTTTATGTTGAAATTTGTATTATCTTAGAGGAGGATTCCTTAACCTGTCTTGGGGACATGGACCTAATTAGCAGTCTAGGAAACCTAGGGATCCCTTCCAAAAATAATGTTTTTAAATGAATAAAATAAATAGGATTAAAAAGAAAACCAAATACATCAAAATACAGTTATCAGTTGTTTTTGGTTTTTGTTGTTTTTTTTTTTTAAGTTCACAGACTCCAGTTTGGATTGAGTCAAAGGGCCACAATTGAGGACCTAGAGGGCTACATGTGGCCTCAAAACCCCTAGGTTCCCCACCCCTGAGTTATGTAAGCATACTAGACTTTAAGGCAGTAGTTCTAAGAGAGAAGAAAGAAGTGAGACTGGACTTTGAAGGAAAGAGTTCACAGAAATCTCTTGGGCAACCAATTCTCTAATACTTCATTGGCTTTGTTCCCAACTATCTGCATTATCTGCTGACCAGCCAAGAAGTCCTCCAGACTGTCTGATTTCTCCCTATTACATCTCTTTCCTCCCTACCCTGTACTCTCTCCCCTTCTACCTCCCCACCCCCCCAACAAATAAAACCTCATATGACCTCTGCAGATTCCCTGAAAGTGCAGCTGGTGGAAGCAGATGTTCAGAGTGCCCTTGTGGAGATCCTGCAGAGGGTTCAGGACAGCCCAGAGGTTGAAGCTACAGGCATCCTGAAGACCATCTCAGACCTTGTCATCTCTCTGCTCCTGGGAGGTAAGGGATGGGGCCAGGTGCAGGCTTGCAAGAAAGCATAGGAGTCCAGGTTTCCACACCACACTCTCCCCACCCCCAGTCAGGGAATTGGGAGAAGCCATCTGCTGATGGCACACATGTCATTTTGTAAACTCTGCTGTTTTTGGGTCAGATTCCACTCTTGGGAATCTGCAGATTATTTCTCCCCCTATACACATTCAAACACAATAGAGCACATGAGGTCCCCACTGCCAGGCTCTTCTCAAGTTTGACCCAAGCTAGCTGCTTTAGGCAGGGACAGCCTCCAAAAGATCCCGCTTTCCCACTCCCATTGTCTTCCTACTCAGGGTGGAGCATGATTTATTCCTTTAGGTTAAATATTATAGTCTCCATGGTCCATGCCTTCTCCAGGTTCCTTCCCTACAAACAATAACAGCATACAGCCTTTTAAGTCCTTATTTTTCAATGTGAACAAACTTATTGAATCCCTTACTTCCCTAAAAGGAGAGACTGGGGTCTGGAGAATTCTAAGAAAGGTGAAGAGAGAAAAGCAGGACAAAGACTTCCATGATTTCATAGTTTTGCCAAAGGAAACCTTGGATAGCTCCAACACCTCCTTGAGCCCTGATCTTCCCCCAGTCTGAGGAAAATGAAAATGAGTCTAACTAATACTGCCCTAGGAATGGTTCAGGATTTGCTTTATTCAAACCCAGTAGGAGAAAAATCGTTCATTATCCTTGGATCTTACCTTCTGCAAGGCTATTCTAAGATAGGGAGTCTACTCAGCTAAATGAGGCTTGGATAAGGTCACCAATGGACTTGGAACAGATAGGGCAGCAACAACAGCAAGTGATAAACCACTTAGGGGCTTGTCTCAACAGCCCCATGGCAAAAAACAAAACAAACAAAAAACCCTCCCCCATTTTCCTTTGTTAAACCATTTAGCTACTGTCTACCTACGAAAGCAAAGAATCTGACTTCCGAATAAAGTGGACAAAAAGTGTGATGCAATCTAATATGGAAATAGGTTTTACATGATTGCACATATATAACCTATACCAGATTGCTCACTGTCTTAGGGAGGGGTGAGTGGAGGGCGGGAGGGAGAAAATTTGGAACTCAAAATTTTATTTTTAAAATGAATGTTAAAAATTGTTTTTACATGTAATTGGAAAAAATAAAAAAAATTTTTTTAAAGTAGTGTGATGGAAAGAGATGTGGAAGTCAAGAAAGCTAGATTCCAGCCCTGACTTCATCCACTGATTTACTATGTAAGCTTGAGCAAGTTTCTTTATGTCTGTGAGTTTAGGCTTCCTCAACAATAAAATGGGGAGATTGGAGAGGGGTAGACTAAATGACCCCAAGAATCCCTTCAGCACTGACATTCTCATTCTGTAATATCCCTTGCCCATGGCCCCCCATATTCCAGACCTATGCCCTCATTTGGAGGTTTTCCTTCCAATTCCCTTAGTCCTAGGAAGGAGGATGCTGATTTCTTAACTATACAAGATTCACTGTCTCACATCTCAACACAATGGCTTTTCCACACATGCTCTTTCTTTGCCTTTGAGAGAAATATATTTTCTTTTTATATTCCATATTAGTAACCAATTATTGAATTGATATTAAAGTGTTTTCCACTTCCTCACCCAGAAATCAACTATTGTGGGAAATCTTGGGCAACACTTATCCAGCCAGAAAGGTTCATCAAAGAGTGTAAAGAAATTCTAAGTTTAGGTGAATGGGTGGATTCTGGCTCTTTGTGTTTATCAGACAGGTCTGGGAAAATGTGGATTCTCATTTTTGTCAGATGGGGGATATGGATATTAAATCTCTTTGGGTGCTCAATGTTATGTACCTTAAGACACTCATTAGAATAAGCCCACCTCTCATTATAATATTCATTCTCTCATTACTTGTTAACCAGTCAGAGTTGATTTCCACCCTCAGGTTCACCCTCCCCCCTTTCAAAAAACTTTATAAATATCAAAGGTTCAACAGGCTTCACCAAGGGGAACAATGAGCCTGTTTTATTGACTGCTTTTAGATGTAGTTAATGAAATTGATCAATTTATCCAGAAACTGTTTTCAGAAATTTTCAATTGTCATATTTCCCATAGTCTCAGTCATCTATTATAATAACAGTAATAAATTCATCTTGCATTTATGTGGTGCTTTCTACTCTTAAAAGCAGCCATGATCTCTTTGTTCTTCTCAACATATCTGGGAGGGAAAAAGAGCCAATATTATTATACCCATTTGACAGATGCAAAAATGGAGACCTAGAGAAATAATATGATCTGCCCAGGCATTGGGTAAGTTTGGGCAGAAGTAGGACTAAATCCCATATCTCCTAGCTCTCTGGTCAGAGTTCTTTCCACCAGATTAGTGTTTCCCAAACACGCAGACCTCTACTAGTGTCTAACAGGTTTTTATCTTATCTAACGTAAAACGATCCTTGATAGAGAATTAAGAAATTTTATTGGGTCTACAATGTAGTATTAATAACCTTCCTCTGGGTTGTTAAATGAGAGGAAGCAGTGGGAATTTGTTTTGTTTGACTATATATATTGTAATGAGCTTCATTCTGCTTGCCTTCTCAATGTGTTGAGGGAGAAAGAAGGTAAGGAGGAATAACTGGAATTGAAAATTAAATTAAATTTTGTAAAAAGTAAATGAGAAATGGTAGATAAACTAAGAATCCTGATGAAGACTTAGAGGCAGTATTTGGAAAATTGTGACACTTTACTCATTGAAATCATCACCAGTTTATGTAGAAATAGTTATTAAGCAGTAGTTTTGATGCTCAATAGTAAGTTTATGATGTATCATTTAATAGAAATGAATGGAAGGATCTTTTTTTTCTTTTTACAAGGGGGAAGGCAGGGCAATTGGAGATGTGACTTGCCCAGAGTCCCATAATAAGTGTTAAGTGTCTGAGGCCAGATTTGAACTCAGGTCCTCCTGACTCCAGGGCCAGTATTCTATTCACTGAGCCAGCTAGCTGACCCCTAGATGGATTTTTTTAAAGAAAGGAAGCAAATAGGAAGTTGAGATACTGATAGTCAGTTTATGGGTACAGTGATGATCAAGGGAGAAAAGGCCTCTCCTTTGAAATAAACCCTGTGCCTCCTCTCCTTGCCATCCCCCTCTCTCAGTCTGGGAATTTAGAGCATGAGCCCAGGCCCTTCCCCAACTCTCATATCTTCCAGCCTGCTGGCTGCAGCTCCTACATCTCCTTCTCTCTGTCATCTCTACCCTTTGCAGATGAGTCTATGCAGAAACTGTTTGCTAATGGAACCGGCCTCATCTACCAGAGGATAAGCAGCTGGCTTACGTCCCCAAATATCCAGTTGCAACTGACAGGTGCCCTCGCTGTTGCCAACTTTGCCAGGAATGGTAAGGCTGCCCAAAGACTCCTGACTTTTGGGCTCCAAGGAAAAGAGATCATAAGCTCATAAACATTTATTGAGGAACTGACCACTAAGTGTCTGGTACTGTGCTGGTTACTAGCAATACAAATACAACTCCTGCTCTCATGGAACATACATTCTATTAGAAGGATATATGTTCATGGGTTAGTATACATAAGACATTTTTGAAAGTAAGTAGTGATTGGGGCAGAGTACCAATGGTCTCTTGAAAAAGGAGATAGCCCTTGAATTGAGCCTTGGAATACACTGGGGTTTGCAGGAGGCAGTGGTGAGAAGGGAGAGGATCCCAGGTATGGGGGAAAACCTATTTAAAGGCAACTGGGCCCAGAGCTACACAAATGCCAAACAGAGGAGTTCATATTTGATCCTAGAGGCAAGAGTTAGCCAGTGATGGCTCTTGAGCAGAAAATGGAAGACCTGCACTTTAGGAATAATTATTTGGTACCTATGACAGAGTAAGGAGTAAAAAATGACAGAGCTGAGAGGGACCTTAGAAGTCTGACTCAATCTTCCCATTATATAGATGAAGAAACGGAGTCCCAAGGTAAGTAGAGTGTGGGGGAGGAGGATAGGAGATAAGGATGTAGTCATAGCATGGTTATTGGGGTAAGAAAACAGCTGGGAAGTGACTAGACAATTATGTTCCCTGAAGACAATCCTAGCAACCCTACAAGAAGAATGGAGTGTGTCCAAGGTAAAAGGACTTTGGCTCCTTGTCATGGAACTCTGATAATGTCCCCTTACTAAACTATAAGCTTCATGAGGGTAGAGATGTTTTATCCATTTTTTATATTTCTCCCAGGACTTAGCACTGCATACTGTGTCCAGGAAAAGGGAGAAGTTAATAAATATTTGTTGAATTAGACTGTTGTGTCTGACAGGGAAGAAGAAAAGGCAGTAACTCATCATCATCTACGAGGAAACATTTCCCACCCCCTGTTAATTTGAGTGCCTCCTCTCTCTCAATTCTCTACTTGTCCTGTACATAATTTGTCTGTACATATTTGTTTGCTTATCGTTTCCCTCATTAAATTGTGAGTTCCTTGAGGACAGGTACTATCTTTTGCCTCTTTTTGTATCTCAAGCCCTTGGCATAGTGCCTGACATATAATAGATCCTTAATAAATGTTTATTATTGATTGACTCATGTTTGCTCCTCTCCTCTTGCAGACAGCAACTGTGTGAAGATGGTACAACTGGGTGTGGTGCATCAGCTCCTGGATGTCCTGGAAAAGCATGTGGACAGTGGTGACGTGACAGTACAGCACGCAGCCCTCAGTGCCCTCCGTAACCTTGCCATCCCTGGTAGGGACCCTTCCCCATCTGTCAATGCTTTCTTATATTCAAGCCATTAGAGATAAAGCTCAAAGACATACACCTACCTCAAATGGAACAGTCAAAGACCAGTAGACTGGGAGTCAGGACTGCAAATCAGAATAAAATCACTATATAACACCTCTTTCCTGGGGGTGCTATGAGAATCAAATAAGGTAATAATATCTAGCATTTATATAGGTCTGCAAATCACTTCACAAATGTCCCTCTTGTTACAAGAGCTGTGTGATAGAGAAGTTATCACCTCCATTTTACAGATAAGGAAACTGAGGCTAGGAAAGGTGAATTGTCCAGGGTCACACAAATAATTAGTGACTTCAGTGGAGTTCTTTCTAGCTCTTAAGTCCTAGGCTTTATCCACATGAAAGTACTGTAGCATTATCACCAGAGTTTGTTTCAGCCTTGTACACTTCAGAGCTAAAAATTGATAAAAGTTTAGTATATTGCTCTTCCCAGGAGTATTTATATTTAACCCAAAGGAATGAATTTCTAATGGAAGAATTGAAGCTTCATAGTGTCTCTTGCTTTCCCTTCTTTGTCTCCCTCACCCCTTCTGTCCTTCCTCCTACACCCATTAAGTGCTTTGGCAAAAGGGCAGGGGGAAGGGGGAGAATGGGGAGATGTCAGCAAAGTAGTAAAAACTAAATCTCTTTTTCTGGCTTCAAAGACCGTGTGGTCTTTGGGGAGATGATGACAAGGAGGCCAAACCCCCCAGGGGCAACCACCTGCTCTGAGATAATAGATCTAGAACCTGCAGACCCCTTGGGGCCTATCTATCCCCATTTTATAGTTGAGGACACTGGCACAAAGTATCTTGTCCTAGGTCACACTGGGAATGTCAAAGAGAGGATTTGGACTCAAATCCTGATTCCAGATCCTGTTCTTTCTCCTTCACCCAAAACAACAGATCTCTTGACTTCCAAAGTCGAGGCTGACAGTGAGGATTCCAGTCTTATCATGTCACCTGCTGCTGGGCCAGCCTGATGTTTAGGCTGAGAAACTAGCCACCCCCTACTCCCCATGAGGAGACACGAGAGCATAACATGGCAGCTAAGAAAGTGAATGTCATCTGGGGCTGCCTGAGGGGAGGTGCAGCCTCCTGGACCCAGGAGGTGATGTTCTTCCTGAAGTCTCCCACAACTAAAGTATGGTGTTCCATTCCAGACACCATATATTAGAAAGAATGTAGATTAACTAGAAGATATCCCAATCTTGGCCAGATTCTGGACCCTTTAGACTCAAACCTCCTTCCTTTAGAGTTTCCTTGAGTCTCTTGCCTCAGTTTCCCCATCAAACGAAGTGTTTGGGCTCTAAAGACTCCAGCTCTTTTCAATCATGCATTTGCAGCTATACCTTCCAAGTCATGAGGATTAGGGTCATGGCACCCCCATAATTTGGAAAATCTGTGTAAAAATGTTTGGCCCTTCCTTTGTACCAGAAGTCTGAATTTTTTTTCTTTTTCTTTTATGGAGTGACTGACACAGTACCTTATTGTGAAATCTGGGTTAAGTATTTGGTCATAGGCTCTATGGCATCTGATAGCCTGAGTGTTGTCTGCAGCTTCTGCAAAACTCCCCCCAAATTCCTATTTAATTTCTTATGCCAGTTCACAATATATCAAAACCTTGACAGGAAAAGGAGCAATGTGGAAGGCATAACATAGTTACAGACCTCAAATGCCTCAGTCTTATACCCTGTACCTATACTGTTAATTTTTAAGATCGGCATAAAGTGGTGCAGGTAGGTGGAGCAGTGACTAGAGCACCAACCCTGAAGTCAGGAGGACCTGAGTTCAAATTTGATCTCAGACACTTGACACTTACTAGCTGTGTGACCTTGGGCAAGTCACTTAGCCTCAATTCCTTCCCCGCTCCAAAAGAACAAATAAACCAACAATAAAAAAGATTTGCCTAACACGTTTCTCCTAATATTCCTGTGAGGCAGGTAGGGCAAACATTATCATCTCCATTTTAGGGGATTACAAAACTAAGACTGAGAATCTGAGTGACTTGCTCAGGATCTCAAAGCACATAAGTATCTAAGGCAGTATTGGGATTAAGTTCCTCTGCGCTCCCAGCCCAGGGATACCCCTCCCCAGGTGATAGAGGGAGGGAGGGCAGGGAACAAGCATTGATAAAGCACCCACTATGTAGCAGGCACCAGGCTAGGTACTTTACAGATATCATCCTATCCCATGGAGTCCCAGAACTATCCTTCCATATTAAGATGCTGCACAGAAACAGGAGCCACCTCATTTTGCATAGATATCTTTAGATGTTTTCAAAGTGATTCCCCACCCACTGTTTTTTTGAGGTCCTCAATGCAGGCCTGTTGGCTGGTCTGGACAGCTGTGATTGTTTCTTCTTTTTTTGCTTTTTTTTTTTTTTTGGAGGGGGAAGGTAGGGCAGTTAGGGTTAATTGACTTGCCCAAGGTCACATGGCTAGTTTTGTGTTAAGTGTCTGAGGTCGGATTTGAACTCGGTCCTCCTGACTCCAGGGCTGGTGCTCTATTCACTGTGCCACCTAGCCACCCCTGTGATTGTCTCTCTTAAGAGATGAGAAAGAAAAAGGCTGCTTCCAAAGAGATTGAGTGACTTCCCCGGTACAGAGCAGGGAACCCGGGCCTCCTGGCTTCCAGTGGACCAGAGCTGCCTGCCTCTTTTGGCTGAGTGAGGTGGAGAGGAGTCCCTTGCCCTGAGCTCTTATACATCTCCCTCCTACCAGTGAAAGTTCTCCAATTTTAACCAACACTTAGTATCTGCCTACTATATTAAGGGGCACTGGGCTAGCAACTGGGGGAGATACAAATTTTAGAGAAGACACTGTCCCAGCCCTCAAGGAGCTTACAATCTAAAAAGGGGTATATGGCATCCATATGTAGCTATAATTCAAAAGGAGTTTACACAGTAATGCTATGCAGATTCTGAAGCAGGAATGGGTAGATAAGGGAAGATTTCCCAGAGGAAGCAGCAACTGGGTCTTTGATGAAAGTTAGGATTTCAAGAGGCTGACAGGAGGGTGAGGGCAGAGCAAACAGCATGAGCAAAGGCAAGGAGGCAGGGAAATGTCAGGAGTGTGCCCAGGGAGGCAAGTACTCAAGCACGAAGTACATGATAGGTACCAGTTGGCAGAAAGCATTGAGAATCCTGAATGTCAGGAGATTGAACTTCATTCAGGAGGCAGTAGGAAGCCTTTGAAAGCCTTAGAGCCATGGAGAGACATGATCAGGTGTGCGAAGGGGAAAATAAAATGGCAATGGCGTGCATGATGGACCAAAAAGAGAATGGCTGGCGATAATACTGAGCAGATGCTCCAAATGAGTACCTGGCAAATGGCCACACACAAGCCTCTGGAGGGCTATGGCTAGGCAGAGAGGATCCTGGGTTCAGAAAACAGCTGAGATTCCCTGGAAAGAGAAAGGTTTCTGTGTTCCACCCACACATCCCTCCCCCACAACCACACCCCAACACTGCTTGGCAGGACAGTCAGCAGAGGGACAGAGGGAAAGGAAGGGAGGGGAACAGAAATCTCTCCATTTCCACAGGATGCCCAGAAAAAAAAAAAATTACAGGACCTGGAAATTTCAAAAAAAAAAAAAAAGCAGCAGACCAGCACAACGGCTGTGAGTCACTTAGAAGAGCAGGGAGGGAGGGAAGGAGGAGAGGAAAGTCATTCACCCCACCCCACCTCACTCCCAAGACCGGGGTGCCTTTCTGGGTTTCACCTTAACAACAAACATCAAAACCAGGAAAAGTATCAGCAGGAGAGCCCCTGCTGAGCCCTGGATTCAGCCCTAGGCTTTGAATGTGCACGGCCTTCCCACACCCCCACCCCTCTTTGAAAGGGGAAGAGATAAAAGCTTCACACAGAAAGAGAGTTGAGCTGAGAATAAAATTAAATCAATTAGATACATTTGGAGGCTGACAGAGGCCCACAAGAAATGCTTTTCATTGATCAAAAGGCCAGTGAACAGTTCCAGGGCAGCCACCTAGGGATCCTGGGCTATGATAGAAGGAACCAGGTTCCAGCTGTGGTCCCCAAGGACCAAAGAATATAGCAAACAAGATCATTAGTAGTTGGTCTCCGCTCCTCACTCAGTCCTGGGGATCTTAGGAGCCCTTGGAGAGAAATTCTATTTAACGCTGATTCTCCAGGAAAAGGACAAGGGCTAAGACAAAACCAGGGGCAGCCAGGAAGGAAACACCTGGGCCCCGGACAATAGGGGCTCTAAAAATGGGACTAGAAAGAGCTAGCCAGGCAGCTGTGTGTGCTTCACCCCATACTGAGCCTTGGGAGGCTGGGGGGAGAGCTGAAAGACAGGCCCTTTGCTCAGAGAATTCACAATGTTGAGAGGGCACACATGTACATTTCACAGCTCCCCATCCTGACCACTGACTTTCTGTGTGACCTTGGCCAACTCTACACTTCTCTGATGTCTGCCTCCTCATCTGTAAAATGAGGGAGATGAATGTTTCCTTCCTTTTGATCCCAAACATTCTCTGAGTGTCTTAGCAGCTGGGTGACACAATAGATGGGGAGAGGGATTTGGAGTCAGGAAGACCCAAGTTCAAATCCTCCCTCAAATACTTACTAGTCATGTAGCAAGACTACTGTGTGCCTCAGTTTCCCCATCTGTAAAATGGTGCTGATAAGGAGAGTATCAACCTCAAAAGGTCATTATGAGGATCAAATAGGTTAATATACATAAAACACTCTGCAAGCTGTCCCTGACTCCCAGGATGCTTTCCCTCCTCACTATGGCTTCTTGGAAACCCTATTTCCTTCTAAGGCTCAAGTACTACCCTCCTACTACAACAAATCTTTCTAGATCCTTTTAGCTTTTGGTGCTCAATTAATCCCAAAATGCTTTTATACATGTGTATATGTATATGTAGGGTCGCTAGGTGGTACAGTAGACAGAGCACTGAACTTGTAGTCAAGGAGACTCAAGTTCAAATTTGACCTCAGACACTTAGTAGCTGTATGACCCTGGGCAAATCACTTAACCTCTGCTTCAGCTTCCTCAACTGTAAAATGAACTAGAGAAGGAAATGGCAAATCGCTCCAGTGTCTGCCAAGAAAATTCCAAATAGGGTCACAAAGTGCCAGACCCAACTGAAATGACTGAACAACAAAATAGGTCCATGTATACGTGCGTGTATGTATATGCATCTCTGCATATGTTGTTTTCCTCCTACAGAATATAAATTCCATAAGGGCAGGGACTGCTTTATTTTATTTTTTTGTTCTAGTCCAGTGCCTTGCCTAGCACCTTTTTTTTTTTTTAAACCTGTGATTCTATCAGTGAAGAGAGCTCCTTATAATCTCAGAGTTGCCTGGGGCACTGAGAATTAAGTTGCCCAGAATCACAGTCAGTATGAGTCTTATTTGGGGCCAAATTTTCTCTCTACTGTGCCAAGATGCCTGGCACATTGTCGTTGTTTAATCATTCTTTTTAGTTACATCTGGCTCTTGGGGGCCCCGTACGGAGTTTTCTTGTCAAGGATATTAGAGTAGTTTGTCATTTCCTTCTATAGTGGATGAAGGCAAATAGAGGTTAAGTGACTTGCGGAGGGTCACAGTGTCTGAGGCCACATTTGAACTCAGGTCTTCCTGTCTCCAGGCCCAATCTCTATCCACTGAGTCATCTAGCTGGCTTGGCACATAGAGACTTAATAAAGGCTTCTTAAATTAAACACTACCCTACCCCACCATAGCTGTGCTCAGGACGGGCCCAACCTAGATGTTATATAGCCTGAAACCCTGCAGGCCAAAGTGAGCTTTCAATAACTACAAGAATCAGAATGTCCAGTTTAGAGAATTCTGACGGAAACAGATAAGTGATAAGGAAGTATGTTTCAGTCTCTCCCTTCTATTCTCATTTTCAGTGATCAACAAAGTACAGATGCTGGAAGAAGGCGTGGCCAAGCGTATCCAGATGTTGCTGAGATCCGAGATGCCTCCAGTACAGTTTAAACTCCTGGGCACACTTCGAATGTTGATGGATGGCCAAGGTAGAGAGCAGCTGAACACCACTGGCTCCTGATCTTGTACAAGGAAGGAAGGGGAGTATAGTCTCAGCTCCCCTCCATTCCAAAAGAGTCATCGAAGGGAATAACAAAACCAGTGGGTCAAGTATCCAACCCTGGGTTGGTTATCCTTTCTGGGAATTTTCTACATCCAGAAGGCCATCATGTGGCCTCATAAGGGAATATGGAAGCATTAATGAGGGGCAGGTCTCCAGATGCATTAAAACTGTCACTCAGGCCAAGAGGCTTGTGGTATTAATATACCTATAGCAAGAGATTAGGTATACCTTCAGTACTTAAGGACAGCCAACCCCTTGGGAGAATTGTAAATGAAGGCATGATACTCTGCCTCAACTTCACTCCCAAATACCAATTGTAGCGTTCCCAGCCGATATCAAAACCAACCACTTCTTAGTAAAGAATCCCACCATATGCCACCCAAATCTGTCTCAAAGTTGAACTCTTCCAACCCCAGCAAGAAACAGTCTTCCCATCTTTAACTGCCTCGTGTTTTACTTACTCGGAGCAGCCATTGACCTTAATTAACTTGGCAGGGGAACATTAACATTCCCCCCACCCCCAACATGTGTCTCTTAACAAGTTCCTGTTAAATTAGTTACTTGTATTATCTAATGTAAATTCATTAGTCTAGCAGATGAGCAGTGGGGTTGAGTTGAGGGGGGTGAGAGGAAAGTAAGGGAGGAAGATGGGGAGAATGAGGAAAAGGCAAGTTCTTTGGCCTCTCTTTAGTAGTAGGAATCTAGATGGGAACATACAACTTCAACTCCTGGCTCTCTCTTTTGGGCCAGGGAAATACAACACGAGGAGAAACTGCCTGCCAAGCCAGAGGGTACCAGTAGTCTGGGAGGCTGAAGCACCTGAGATACATTCCCAGGGACAGCTTCTGGCATCATTCTTGATGCCCTGAGTCACCTATAACTCAGTCTTTGCTTTGCCAGTGGAAGCTGCCGAAACCCTTGGGCAGGACCCAGCTCTGTTGAACCGGCTAGTGCAGTGGTGTGAGGCCAAGGAGCATGCAGGTGTCCAAGGGGAAGCCAATCGCCTGCTAGCTTCACTGCTGAGACACAGCAAGTCCCAGGTGAGAGGTAGACAGAAAAATGGCAGAACTGGGAGGTGGGGTGAGAGGAGACCAGTCAGAAACTCAAGCTCCAGTTGGATGCTGGATCCTTCACTTCCTTGAGGACATGTGGGATAGCAGTCCACAGAATTTCAAATTTGGAAAGGATTTCAGCAACCATATCTGGAAAAAGAATCCCCACTACCAGCCACATAACAAGTGGCCATTCAACCTCTGCTTGAAGACTCCCAAGGCCGGTCATTCCATTTTCAGATAGCTCTAAGTGTTAGGAAGTTCCCCTTTGCCGCCCCCTCCACCCCCTTGCATCAAGCTTACATTTACCTTTTTAAAAGTTCCACCCACCATGGCTTCTAGGTCTTCACTCTTGGATCAAACAAAACAAACCTAATCCAGAATGGTACAAGAAAGAACATTGGTTTGGCAATCCTGTAGGACCTGACTTCAAAGCCTGCCTCTGAAACTCACTATCTGTTTGACTCTGGGCAAATCACTTCTTCTCTCTCACTTCAGTTTCCTCATCTGTAAAGTGAGGATGTTGCCATAAATGGCCTTCTAGCTCCAGAGTTAGGACTCTATAACCCCTCCTTCTGATGATAGCCCTCCAATCCATGAAAACAAACCATCACGTTCCTCCGGGCTTCTCATTTTGATGTTTTCACCCATTCCTTCAGCCTATCCTCCAAGTCCCTTCACGTGCAAAATGAGATTGGACACGATCTCTAGAAACCCTAAGCTTATAATCCTAGCTGTAATTAACATAGGGTCAAAATGGCTTCACCCCAAGCCACTAACTTGGGATGGGGAATTCACCTCTCCCCCAAACAGCTCCTTTGCCTTCTTCCTTAGTAACCATCATCCCCAGACCTCAACTAGCAAATCTAGTGCAGCTACTCCCCCCCAATGGAGAGCCCCTCTTCCAGGCCCATTTTCTTTCCCAACCCTTAAAAGGATAAGGGCTAAACTGATTCTCTGTCCTCCCCACTCCCCCCACCAAAATTATTTTTGCTTCATGTAAAAAATATTCTAGTTGTAGATTTATTCAAACCTCCCCTTCTTCTTCAGTACCATATTCTTTCCCAGCTTAACCTTCCCATGACACAGCTTTTGCTTCTTAGCCAATGATATAGCTGAAGACCAGGAGGCAGAGGAGATACTCAAAGGATCAGAAATTTGGAACTGGAAGGGACTTTGGAGGTCATCTAGTCTAAGACCCCCACCTTACAAATAAGGAAAGTGAGGCCCAGAAAGCCTAAGTGACTTGCCCAGAGTCATTCAACTAGTATCAGAGGCAGGATTCAAATCCAGGTCTTCCTGACTCCAAACCTAGCACTCAATTCACTATACCAAATGGGTTCTGCTTTCATACCTACCACCTCTTTACTGGGGGGACCATTTTGTGCCTCAGTTTTCCCCACCTGTAAAACAGTGACAAAGATTCCATTCCAACCATTTCTCTCAGGGACATTTCTGGGGATTGATGACACAACTTGGAAGAAAGTTAAGCACTAATCATTGTTATACAGGCTGGGTTTGCTCAAGTCAATAGTTAATTAATTATTGCAAAGCATCCTGGAAATACTTGGGGCTAGGGAAATGTTTAATTAAAGCATGCTATCGGCAGGAAGCCACAACTGTCTCTCATTGCACAGTGTGTTTCCTCCTGGGTATATAAATCACTCTGCTTTTGGAATGCTTGAGCTTGGAGGTTGGTTTTTGTTTTGTTTTGACCATGGGCTCTGGGTACCCTGTACTTCAAGAGAGCAGGAACTGAAGATGGGGATTAATCAGGTGTATCTCTGGTACCATATTTCTTTGGTAGGGTAGTGTAGTAGATCCAGCTCTGGCCTTGGAGACAAAGAGACCTGGTTTCAAAATCTCATGCCCAACAATTACTGTGTGACCCTGGGTAAGTCACTTAATCTCCTGAAGCCTCATTTTTCTCATCTGTGAAGGGGGAATAATCATATTTACCATAACTACTTCACAAATTTGTTTTGAGACACAAATGATAGAGTACCTTAAAGCTTTTTGCAAACCTTAAAAATACTCTTCAATCATCATTTAATCCAGAGGCTCTTAACCATTTTTGTGTCACAGACCTCTGGGGAAGCCTAAGGACTCCGCAGAATAACAGTCATTCAACCAACAAACATCTACCAAAGCACCTACTGTGTTCCAGGGAAACCAAATCCTAAGGACACAAAAAGAGGGAAAAGACAGTTCCTGCCCTTAAGGAGCTTATCTAACAGGGGAATGATAATATTTTTAAATGACTAAGATAAAATACAGAAGATTCTAAATGAAATCTGTTTTATTGAAATACAGCTATCCAGATATTTAAAGAACCAACTCATGGAGCCTCTGATATGTATCCACAGACTCTATGGACCTCAGACTAACAGAACATCTGGGGCCATGCTAATGGGAGCATAGACAGTACCCAGGCCTCTTCAGGGGTGTTGTGAGTAGTTATGGGCATTATATTTTACACTGACAATCTAGACCAGGGGTGGAAACCTGAGGCCTCGAAGTTTGGATTCAGTCAAAGGGCCGCACTTGAGGACCTAGAGGGCCACATGTGGCCTCCAGGCCACAGGTTCCCAACCCGATCTAGAACATGCCCACTGGAGGGTGATAAGACCATCTCCTCTGAGGAATTTGACATATCTCTTTCAGAAAAGGGATCCTAGGCTACCACAGCTGATAAGTAAGACCATGTTCCAGGCTACTGGACAAGTGGTCTCTGCCATCCTGACAAGCTCAGTAGTAGCCACACCATTTTTAACAGCCACGACAGGGATTTTCTTTTTATTATATGAACATTTTAGCAGACAGGCAAAGTAAGCAGAATGTGAGACTTGGAATCAAGAGACCAGTTTTCAAATGCTGTTTCTGATCCTTACTGTGTGACCTTGGACATGTCATTTAAACCCTGACTCAGTTTGATTAGCTATAAAATGGAGACAACTGGCCCAGATGGTCTCGGAGATTCTTTCCAGTTCTAAGATCCATAACCCTACACTTAAGTTTGAAGTCTCTTTCTGGGATGAAACAAGTGGGAAGGAATAATGAATTTCAAGCCAGAGATCTAGGTTCAGTGAGTCCTAGATCTGCCATACACAAATTCTGTGACTTTGAGTACCTCTCTTCACCTCTCTGGATAGATCTCCATTTTTTCACTTATTTAAAAAAAGTGAAGAACTGGCCTAGATCTGGGGTAGGGAACTAGATCTGGGGTAGGGAACCTGCAGCTTTGAGGCCACACATGGCC
Source organism: Gymnobelideus leadbeateri (assembly GCA_011680675.1). Taxonomy (NCBI): domain Eukaryota; kingdom Metazoa; phylum Chordata; class Mammalia; order Diprotodontia; family Petauridae; genus Gymnobelideus; species Gymnobelideus leadbeateri. The sequence goes on from WOXC01001790.1 coordinate 321,535, forward strand.
CTCTAGGTCCTCAAGTGCAGCTCTGAATCCAAACTTCACAGAACAAATCTTCTTAATAAAAGGATTTGTTCTGTAAAACTTGAACTCAATCAAAAGACCACAAATCAAAATCAAAAATGACTCCACATTCATTACATGGTCACTGTCAAGAGATGCTAGATAGGGAAGGAGCCTGAACCAGATGCCCTCTAAGGACCTCTTTCCAACCCTCAGATTCCATACAATCCAGAGCACATACAATAGGTTATTATTATTTTTTTAATTACTGGGTCCTCTCCCTCTGTCATCTGCTCCAACCCCACTTCCCCACTTCCCCAGGGAGCCTGTGGTTACAGCACTTTCTGAGGCAAACATCTCTGTCCTTTCTCCAACAGGAAGTGGTTAGGGCCATTCAGGAAGCCCAGGGAGTGAAGCACCTCGTTTCCATGACAACCAGTGAGCACGCCATCATGCAGAATGAAGCTCTGATAGCTCTGGCCATCGCTTCGGCAATTAACTTAGGTAGTTCATCAATGTGCATGTGGGTTGATAGGTGCCAGCTGTAACCTGTCAATCATTAGGGAGGTTTTCAAATTAAAAAAAAAAAAAAAAAACAGGAAAGCATGAGAAATTAACTCAGCTGCCCAGGCAAGAACAAAGACCCTCAAAAGCCTTGGAATTTTTTCTCAGAAACATAGACAAAATTTATTTAGTTTCTTTATACTCAACTAGCATTTATTAAGGACCTACTATTATGCCAAACAGGGAATATCTGTGCCCTCTGGTGCCTGCCTCCAGAAGGCAACATTAGACAGCCCAAGACAAGGATCATTAGGTATCCCTCCCCTCCATCCCCTGCCATATAGTCCTGACCAAGCTAGATATGTCATTGCCCTCACATCTTTCCCCTTAAAGGAAACAGAGCATGGTCAGTTCGTCCTCAGTCCATCTTCTAAGGACTGTAGTGGATATAGTGCTAGATGAGTTTAGGGCCTACCTCTGACTCTTATTAGCTTGCTGACTCAGGGTAAGCCACTTAAACTCTCTCAGCCTCAGTCCCCTTGTCTGTAAAATGGGAATAACAGCAGTACCTACCTCCAAAGGTTGATATACAGCCAAATGAGATAACCCGTGTACAGTGCTTTGTGAATCTTAACACACTATATAAAGTTTTACATCTGACCATGGTGTGATGGAAGGAGACCTAGACTGGGAGTGAGGAGATCTGGGCTCTAGTCCTGGCTCTGACACTGAGCCTCTGTTTCTTTGTGGGTGAATTCTGAGTCCTCTTCCATCTCTAACAATTTATGGTTCTGAAAAAATGATTCTAGGCTTTGGTCTGACCCTGATTCCATTTATCCCTCTCCACTATGGCAGCATGGTAAAGCGGAGAACATTCTGGGTCTGGATTCAGAGTATCTGTACCACTTATGCCCTAAATCACCTCAGACAAACCTATTCACCTCTCCAGAATTCAGCTCTCTTAAGGGGATTGGGACAAGCTGAACTCACAGGTGTCTAGATTTAGAACTGGAAGGAATCATTGAGGTCATTAAGTCTAATACCTTTTTACAGAGGAGGCAATTGATGCCGAAAGAAGTGCCGTAAGACTTGCCCAAAGTCATCAAGATAGTAAGTAGCAAAGCCGAGATCTGAACCTAAATCATCTGAGTCCAGATCACATGCAATTCCACTGTGCCATGCTGGCCCTTAATGGCCTTCCAGCTCTTGATCTGTGATCCCAAGATCCTAAGATGGAAGTCCCTGACACCCGATTCCCTTGGCCTCTTGTTTTCTGGGGCTTCCATACGTTTCTACCCTGGAACCTTCTCCTTGAAATGGCTATCTGTTACTTGCAGAACCCCATCATAAGTCTAGAGAGTGAGGGACAATGGGAGGAAGCTTTCCTTTACATTCTAGGCTTTCCCATAGTATCTCTAGAGGTTAAGTCCCTAGGGCCCAGGACAGGACAGCCAGAGTCATATAGAGAAGTATTTCACAGAGAACTTTCAACATGTCACCTCTTTCTCTGCAGAAATCATCAAAGATGCATTCAAAGAGTCCAAATTGATCCCAAATTTACAGAAGCTCCTTGAGGATGAAATGACAAGCCCAGAGGTGAAGTACACATCCCTGGGCCTCTTGTGCAGCCTCCTGGGTTCAGGTAAATAGCTCAACCCATACCCTTCCCATGACTAGACAAAGAGGGAAAAACAGATTTCTAGACTACAGCTAACTAGGAAGGGCGCCACAGTTAATCTTGTGAAATAAGTGTAGGACAAACATTCCTGATACAAAGTACTGTTCGGGCTCGAAGTCCTTCCTCTGCCCATTCTACTCATCGGTGCTTAGCAGAAAAAAGGCCTTCAAGAATGGAAGCCAAAAACTTTGCCCCATTGTCCCTTTTCACTGTCTCTTCTGTTTTCTTTCATATCTTCTTTCTGGTTTTGGTACTTTCATTGTTCAGTTTTTAGATTACAAGAGACCTTTTCACTAGAAACTCTGGCCAATGCCCACACCTCTATTAGAGAGATACATACATGCTCCCTTTTCCAATTCTGAAGATAAAATACCAGACTTCTAACTTGAGAATCTAGGTTTCCTCATTCACTTCCATTTCTGCTCTTTTTCTGCACCCCAACTAAACTGTCCTCCATCCATCTTTAGGCCATTTGGAAAAACTGAGGAACCCCATGTTTGTAAATATCTGTTCAACAGTCAAAATTATTTCCCATACCCTCCTTCCTAGAATCCAGCTTTGCTACCAAGAGCAATCATCTGAGGGGCTGGGAGAGAAAGAGAGAAGGTTCTCAGTGTTGAGGTTCAGCTTTTGCCTAATGGCATGAAGAAGGGAAGAGATAAAAGTCCAGAATGGACTATTCCAGAAAGGGAGCAAGAGGGAAAAGTCCAGAATGGACTAGGATATGGGGTAGGAGTGAAAACAGTATGGATAGTGAGGAGGAAAAGTCCAATAGAAAGAACCAGCTGTTTGGAAAGAAACACCTTACCTAGACAGACTTTGGTAGCCCTGGTTTACAAGTGGTCCAGACATTCTCTTGGGACACACTATTCCCTTGGGTAGATAAGGAAACAATTCAGAATATTAGACTAGACATGAGAGGGGCAGAAAATATCCTGCATATTATAGGTGTTCGATAAGTATTTTTTAATCTGATGAAAGCCACATCTCTCTAATTGACTGATTAACCCTAAAGGAGGGGTAGCATTGACCAGCATTTACTATCAGAAAGGAGATGTGGACCAGAGATTACCCAAAGGGATACTGGAAATCGACTTTATTGATATTTCATTCTTTTCTTATCATTAGGTGATTTGAGAGAGCAAATGGAGGAAGCCAAATTCCAAGACACACTGGAGAATCTCTGTAACCACAGCAATGCCAACGTAGTCAAGCAGGCCATCACGGCCCTCCAGATCCTGAAAAGCAACCCCCAGGACTCAGATCTGTTCTTCCCCTAGGTGCTGGTGGTCCTGCTCCACCGTGACCAGCCTTCCTCGGGAGGCTGCTGTCTGCAATACATAAGCCACCCAACTCTTCTTGCCAACTCTTCCCCACAGTTGAGGGGGGAGTTCAGAATAACCACATCCCTGGACACCAACCACAGCACACTGACCTTCTAGGTGGTAGTACCCAGCAATATTGTGATTTTCAGGCTAACTTGGGAATTTTTAGTCACCTACTTTGTGCAACCCTATCCTCACCTCTGATCCAAGTGGTCCCTCTAGCTGGTACCCTAGAGGAATTCCTCATTCAATGTGAACTATGTTCCCTTTCACGGCCTATCACCAATCAGGGACCATTCACCAGCCCCTCCCATAAAGTCTTCTGTGAAAAGGGCTTGAATCCCTAGAAATTCCAGTGAACAAATGACAACAAAGGCCCAGTTTGTCAAGTGGTCACTAAAGTGGTGCTGAAAGAATGGGTAGGGAACTCCTCACCATAGTTAATTATTCAATGACTATTTGAGTGCCTACTATATACAAAGCACTGTTTTCCCAGGGCAGTGGTAATGTGGCACTGTTATGGAACTTTCAGAGTTAATTTTGCAAACTGCACCAAAGCCTACATTGGCAACCCAAGTCATGGAATCCCAGGTCAATGTTCTCCAGCTCTCAGTCCTCTACTTTCACCAAGTAGCCAAGCTCTTTCTAGCCAAACCCTAGGAAAATCCAAAAATGACTTCTCTCTGGTGTATAATCTCCACTTTGTTACTTCTGGACTTGTGGTCTCCCCAGCAACTGTCCCTGTATGACCTGTTGAATCACAACCCTGCTATAATACCCCACAAAGCACTTTAAAAAAGAAATCATTCCTCAGGATTGTTGACTGGTCTTCCAAAGCAAAATCCTACCTAAAAGCCTAAGGTCCAATCAAGGGTGGAGATCTGAGAAGCCTATGAACTGCCAGCTTCTACTGGATTTAAGTAATCTTTTAAGTAGGGCCATGCCCTATCCTCATGGTGAAATGGAAAGAATGCTGGATTTGTCATCACAGGACCTAGATTCAAATCCCAGCTCTGCCCTTATTACCTGAAGTAGGGGAGGCTAAACTAGATGCCTCTAATTTTCTTTCAGCTCTAAATATATAATGCTGTGATCCTCCCATCAGCAGGAACAAACTGGCGTGTCTTGGTAGCAATAACCCCACTCACAAGAAAAGAGAAAAATTAGATCCATAGAGGGAGGCTGAGGACATTGTACTGACAAGGCCCTGAGGGAGGCCTCATGAAACAGGTTCACCCTGAGGAAGATGTCTCTTACGTCTCAGGAGCAATCACCTCTGTCCATCCACTGGCCCACAGTGGGAACCTCACCTGTAGGAAGTACCTTCCTAGCAAACTGCCTTCTGGGATCTGTAGGCTCTGAAAACAGTATCTGCTAGTCACAGGCCAAGGGCAGGCAGCAGGAACTGGGAGTCACTAAGGAAGCAGGGAGGGGGTCCAATCACATCACATTGAGTTCATATATTCTATCCCAGTCACTGTTATCAAGTGGAAATGACAAAGAATTCTTTGCATCTCAACTCCATAATTTGCTCAATGAATAAACTTCAGTTCTGTAACAAGTTAGTGACTCTCCATTCCTTAGCTCTGTATTTTGCTTTTGTATATTGCTTTAAAAAATAAAAGCCTTTACAAAGCAATTTCACATATAATTTTATGTTCAGAAATACCCACTATGAAGTAGGTAGGGCAAACATAGCCCATTTCAAAGATGGGATAAATGAGGCTCAGAGAGCCTCATTTAACGCACAGTTAAACATCCTATGTGTTTGTTTAGTCATCTTCAGCTGTACCTGACTCTTTGTGACTCCATGCAGGTATTTTTAGCAAAGATACTAGAATGGTTGGCTGATTCCTTCTCCAGCTCATTTTACAGATGAGAAACTGAGACTTGCCCAGGGTCATATAGCTATTAAGTGTCTGAGGTCAGACTTGAACTCAAGAAGATGAGTCTTCCTGACTCTAGGACCAACATTCTATCCACTGTGCCACCTAGCTGCATCTGTCCTTTTCATTAGACCATCTGAAAATATGAATTGCTATCCTGTAAACCTTCTTCTATTATTTCACCATGTGCATGGCGCCAAAAGTCCTTCCCACAGGGACAAAGTATGGCACTGGCTCTTGACAACCTTGTGCTCAGTGTCATTCCCAACTGGTAGCACTGCTAACTCTTGGATCATTTCTTCCACTATTTCTTTTTGGAAATAGACATGTGGGTAGAATTCTCTCTGTTTCATTCAAAGGGGAAAAGACTGTTTTTTGTTTTGTTTTGGTTTTTTTGCTTTTTGGAGGGCAATTGGGGTTAAGTAACTTGCCCAAGGTCACACGGCTAGGTTTTTGTTTGTGTGTGCGTTAAGTGTCTGAGGCCGGATCCGAACTCAGGTCCTTCTGACTCCAGGGCTGAGGCTCTACTCACTGCGCCACCTAGCTGCCCCTGTTTTTTTAAAACCTTCAAAGAAGTTTACTCCAGCTCTGTACCTAAAAAAAAATCACCTGAAAGACTCCCTTCAAAAAACCAGTACCACCTATGTATCCACCAGCCCTGTGTGAAATGTAATGTGCTCAGCAGTGCCCTGAACAGAGTAGGCCCTTAAAAAAAGCTTGTTCCTTTTCCTCTATTGGGAGACAATTATGACACAGAACCCCTAGGGCTCTCAAGCAGCTTACATTCTAATAGGAGAAAACAATTTACATAGAAGAATGGTGGCCAGGAAAGCTTTGGGGTCATAAGTGGCTCACGGGGAAGTAGACTGACCCCTTCCAAGAACAATGGTAGAGTTGATTTGATCATGGGTTCCAGAACCCAGGGGTGGGGGTAGGTGGGAAAGGATAGAGGGTACATAAGTGAGCAAAAAGCCCACTGTTGAGGCTGACTAGAAAATGGTCTGGGGTAGGGACTGAAGGGAAGCATGGCTGTAGTTGGCCTCTAAGTGAACCAATGGAAGTCACTAATCAAGACAGGGCATGCTTTCTGGTCTCTGGCAAAACACTTAAATCTTTCATCAGTAAGATGGGGATAAAATAGCATCAACCTCACAGGGTTATTCAAAAGAGATTATACACACACACACACATACATCCATGTGTATAGTGTGCATGTTATATATACATATGTATATTGTATATATGTATATATACACTTATCTCATGTATATATACACACACCCTTCGTCAACTTTTAAAGTACTGTGTGTGTGTGTGTGTGTGTGTACGTCATTATTTATTACCAGCTTCTATTTCCCTCAACTCCTTCCTCAGTGAGTTCAGTTCCTGGTTCACAAGTTTTTCTTTTTATCCCAATCCACCTATATTCTCATAGACTTAAAAATTCACAGGGACTTCTAAAACCTATTGGCCTCTCAGTCAGCTTCAAACTCAACTCGCTTGACCTCACCATCACTACCTCAACTAGATAAAGCATCATTAGACTTCATCATTACCCAAAACAGACCCATTTCCAAAATCTTGAACTCTGAAATTCAGTTCTCTGATCACCATCTTCTGTGCTTCTACCTTGTTATAGTGACTCATTCTCAGAATCTGTTCTTTGTCCTCTCTGACCTCTGGCCCCTTCATCCCTGTACCTATTTAGCCTTTTTACTATCTCCTTCACTGCCTCATCATCCCACCCCAAGTATGGGTTATCCCACAAGGTTTTGAACTAGACCCTTTATTCTTCTTCTTTTTTTGGCTTTTTGCAGGGGGGAAGGCAGGGCAATTGGAGTTAAGTGATTTGCCTAAGGTCACACGGCCAATAAGTATTACATGTCTGAGGCCAGATTTGAACTCAGGTCCTCCTGACTTCAGGGCCGGTGCTCTATTCACTGTGCCACCTAGCCACCCCTAGACCCTTTTCTAGGTTTCTTAAGGCCCACAGGTCAGATTCTCAGCCCTACACAGACTAGCCCCAAACCCAGTCCGAATCTGTGTCCTGACCTCAAGTTCTATGTCAACAACACTGGAATCTAAACAGCACCTCAAATTCAACATATCCAAAACCAAGTGGGGCATCTTCCCCATCCTTTACTAGTCTTGGTACCTGTTTCCTCCCAGTCACCCTGGCTTGTACCCTTGAAATTATTTTATACCCTTTGCTCCCCTGAATAATCCCTTATCCAAATCAGAAACTAAGTCAACACAATTCTAACTTTAGAAAAAAACAAAAAAACACCCTTTCATTTGTCTCCTCTCTACTCGTGCTGGTGTTACTCCGGTTCAGTCTCACCTGAACTTTTTTTTTTCATCTCTCACCTGAACTAGCTGGTTTTCTTTTATGCTTTACCTAAGTAGTACGCCTACCTCCACTATATTCTTTCTCCAAAACATGTTTAGTTTCACTGAGGCAAATGTCTGAATATCATTTCTTTGCTCAAAAACTTCAATGGCTCTCTATTACCTATAGGATAAAATACAAACTCCTCCTGGCATGTAAGAAGCTGACCCATCAGGCTCCAATTCAGACTGCAGTGATCCCTTCCACATCATGCCTTTTCCCATCGTGGTTTCAATACATCACAGGTTGGCCCAAGAAATTACCGTAAACATGAATTTGGGGTTAGTTTTGTGAAAGCCTCAGGATGACACAGAAAAAGTTTAGAACTCAACACAAATTTGACAAAAAGATACTATAAACATCCCATAAATAAAAAAAAATTTCCAACTTTTCTGGTACAAAGGAAGTGCCAAAAAATTTGACACCAATTTTCCAGATTACACTCCTAGCCCCCATGTGGAATGGATAATCATAGTTTCCTATTTCTTTTCCCTTTCATGTTGTACATTCTGGTCAAGTATGTCATAACATCCAGATTCTCATTGAAGCACTCCAGTTAAAGGGAATTCATTACCACAAAACAAAGACTATTAGGATATTAAGCTTAACAAATCTGCCCTCTGCACAGATTCCAGTTTCCCTCTTAGGCCAAGCAGGACAACTTTGTCTATACTTCTTCCACCTGGCAACCCTTCAAATACTTGAAGATACCTAGCACTTCCCCATCATTTGCTGTACTCCAGTAAGCCTTCTCTTTTCCATCCCCATTTCCTTCAGCTGATCCTCATACATCATGGCTCCAAACACCCTCCTTAGTCACCTGTCTCTGGACACATTCCAAGTTGTCAGGGTCCATCTGAAATCAATCATCTGGTTTTACTTACTGCATCCCCCACAGTACCTAGAAGAGTGCTGCAGAGCAGACCTAATCAATGAATGACCTGTTGTCCATTAATGGTAGTGATGATTAGACTAATGGAAAGAACACTGGTTTTAGGAATCAGAAGACCTCAGTTTCAGTTCCAGCTCCGACGTTTACTATGTGATGACCTCAGAGTGGGTCATTTACCTCTGTCATCTTGGTTTCTTTAATCCACTGACTAGAAGCTCCTTGAAGATAGAGGCCATTTTGTTTTTATCTTCATATCCCATGCACATAGAAGAACCAATTAATCTGAATCCATACAACAAGATTACTACTTACCCAATCTACCTTGAAGAATTAGTTAAGAAAAGTGCTTTGTAATCCTAAATTGCTATAGAAATAGCCAGGCCATGCCCATGCTAAGCCCATGTGGCACCAAAGGAATTTAGTGGAAGCATATATCATATATACATGTACAAACACACTAGAACATAAATGTGCAAATGAGAGTAATTTCCTTGGAAGGACATATGTACTCCAAAGACAGCATTCCACAGCTTTGTCACCCACATTACTAACTCATCTTGGCTAATGAGTGACTTCTATTTTTTAAAAGCCCAGTCTACCCTCAAAAGTTGGTTTGTCTACCACCACAAAGAATAATAAACAAAATGTTACACAATCAAATATTTTTGGGCAACAAGGTAGCATTGGATTACATGTTATACTCTCCAAAGGGGACTACGGTGGAGACAACACTTATTAGAGTATGTTTTATGTTATATGTGGAGGGAAGGACTCCAAGTGGAGAATTCCCAGTGTGTAAAACTCTCTCCATCAGTTAAGACTGACATTTTAACTTATAATCTTAAAGACTTTCCTGGGAAACTTGTGTTGTGATTTGCTCATAGTCGAACAGCTACCCTGTATCAGAGACACAAGACTTTAACCCAGGTCTTCCTCCCTCTGTATAATGGACATATATGTGTAGTATGTATGTCGGTGTAATGTATATATACATGCATAAACTATATAGCATATACATGTGTGCATAAATAATACAGGTAGTATATATACATATGTGTATACTATATATATGTAATTATACACATCAATATCACATTGTTTCTTGTCATACCTCATAAGTGAAAATCACTTTCCGTATTATACATGAATAGCATCAATTTGGTCCTGGAACAGTATTGAAATTAGCTGGATGGGGAAAAAACTAATGACACTTATGAACAGGCAGCATTTTAGAAGTGGTCATGAAGTCATGGAACCAGGACACTCAAAGATTAATCAGCTCTGGAAAATTTGGCCCAGTGATTTTTTTTTATACCTTCTGTATAGGTTTAGCTCCCCAAATTCTTGGCTAACAGGAAATATGATACCCAACTATACTTCAAATCCAGAGGAGATAAGCTCGAGTAGGTGTTGGGTGTCCTTTTCTAAACTAATGCATCCAACTTGATCACAGAAGACAAAATGGATTGGGCATGAATACCCTGAGATTCCAGTGACAATGTGTTTGTTTTTAAAACTAGGCCAACTGTTGGGAGTCAGGTGGCTCTTTAAATCTCACTGCTGAGCCTGTTACCACATCTGTAAAACAGGGATAGTACCACTTATAGCATTTAAAATCTACATCTGACATATACTGGATATTGTGACCCAGGCAATTCTTAAGACTAGAGGCTTCAGAACAATTAACAAAACTGATAAATAAAATCAAATGGATAAAAAAAAAGCTGTCTATTTATCTATATGTAGTACCTATATTACAACATTGTTCTGAGGCTCAGGGCAGACTAGATCTGAAGTACTTTGCAAAGATCCAATCATAATCAAATGCAAACTATTATTATTTCTTTCAGACATTCATTCAACTGTCCCCCACAGAAGAGAAATCCAGGTGTTGCTAAGCATGAGGTCAAATGTGGGAAAGACCGTAGCCCTGACATAGGGCAGTACTGGTGATCTCATTCCTCTCAGACCTTGAAAATAACCACAATGTTAGTTTGGAAACTATGCCTTTGTCCTGGACAACAATTTTGGAGGATCACAGCCTCCCTTGTGAATGCAGAAATCCTGCCACAAGTTAGTCTAGGGTAGGTTGGGATATGAACAATCTTATTTTAGTTTTGGTCTTCACATAAAAGAGAAATTGAAAATTGTGTTCAGAATGGGGGGGGGGGCAGTCCATGAAATATATCCCAAATTGAGCCACAGGCCATTTGCCTTGGCCATCAATCATTGCTGTCTGGTCTGAATAGCCCCTGATTCCCATGGCAGCCATGTTTATTTACTACTGTGATACTTAACACCACTTGGGAAATAAGAAAAAGTCAACATTTATATAAAGATATAATTCAAAAACAACAACAAAAAACAAGTTTGGCAGTCAAAGAAAGGCATCACACTTCCAAAATCACAGGCATCATTCTTCCCCTAGTCTACAAACATACAAAACTTAAAAAAAAAAAATACCAGCCTACACCAAACTAAAACTTACATCATGTTAGGCATGGACATTAAACATAGCAATCCCTGAACAACAAGTAGGGCACCATTAAAAGCAGGAATGACTGTTAGTAAATGGCCCAACACAAAATTGACTATGCCCCAATTATGGGAACCAAGGGAGGGGGTTATTAATTAGTAGAAGAAACAGATTTCATGTAATAAACACACATAGCAAGAAACAAAAGTAAGCAATGAAAAAGGGACAATGGAGCTTAGGTGAGATGATGCGATAAAGCTAGACAATATAAGCATTGAAGAGACCCTGCCTGGTTGGGAAACAAAAAGAATGAGGGAAGGAACACTCTCACAAGGTAGAGCTTCCCAACAAAAGAGAAAATACTGAATGGCTTCATGAACCCCTAATGAATTTATGAAAAACAACGCGCTGAAGCCTTGGGTCTACTGGTTGGGGTTGAGGGCAAAGGAGAAAACTAGAGAATGTGGTTCTTAAGACAAACCACCCAGCAACACCAGAGGTTTAAGTTAAGAGAATTCCCAGATGGACTCTTAAAAATGGTCTCAGTCCAACAACGTGGTCAGGCTGATAAGGGATAGGGCTAGGGAGTGAACCTGTGATTTCACTGGCTTAGGGAATTCCCAGGTGAGGAAATTCCCTCTACCAATACAAGTCAGGACCGTCTCTCCAACATAAGTCTTGAGAGAGTTGCTAGGATCACTGAAGTTAAGTGACACACAAAGACACACAGTCAACCTGTGTCAAGAGTCTGACCTTGAACTCAAGTCTTCTTGGATCCAAGGCTTTTGGGGCTGGGAAGAAGCTCTAAGAAAACCATGAAAGTAATTCTGAGAGAATGTGTTTACCCTGATAAATAAATCTATTTACAAACTTCGAGACAATGATGAGACATAGAGGAAAACTCAACCCACAGACCTCCCCCCAAAATGCCATTGGAACATAATGCTATTGGAACAAAAGAAGATGGCTTCTGCCCTCAGAAAAGCCTTCGGGAGAACATTCAAGGAGGCTCTACCTTTTAGAGGCTTCTCTCAGGGGTGCAGCAGGCTGAGAAAGTTCTTTTTAACTAAAGTATCTACATTGGCTCAGGGTCACTATGACTTTTGCACAGTTGAAGTTCCATGCTCTCCTTGATTCAATTTATCTTGGCACCCAGTTAAATTCATCTGTGTAAACACACACACACACACACACACACACACACACACACACACACACACACACACACACAGTCTTCCTCTCTCTCCTAGCTTTCCTTTATTTCTCTCTCTCTCCCCCCCTTATTGTCTCTCCTCATTCATTCTCTCTCCCCCCCATTCATTCTCTTATTCTCCCCACTCTCTCTCTCCCCCCATTCTCTCTCTCTCTCTCCCTCCCTCCCTCTCTCTCTCTTTCCCCCCCATTCATTCTCTTTTTCTCCCCACTCTCTCTCTCCCCCCATTCTCTCCCTCCCTCCCCCTCTCTCTCCCTCTCTCTCTCATTCTCTGGGCTTCCCTTTAGAAAGACACCCAGGAAGCAATTCAACTTCTCTATAACGGGTGTCACTGAGACAGAATATTGACATCTCTATGTATTTTTGTCTTCCCAACACTGACTTTTCCCTATCCAACAAGGTAAGCACCAGTGAATCAAAGGAGGAATTAAGATTATTCAGATTACAGTAACTGGGAGCCAAGAAAGCTAGGCTCTAAGACAGTGATATCCTGCATACATCGACACTGAGGCGACTCTTAAATGTGCCCTAACTCGGGCTTGCTGAAGTCTCTTAGATCTTCCCCCTCACAGTTCCTATCACTTTTTGCCACTTACAGGTCAGCTTTCGGCTTCTAGGTCACAATACCCACCACCCTCCCCTGGTCCCAACCACCAGTGGAAGGAAGCCCTGGTGGACTTTAGACCTTCTGAGCTTTGTTTAATGTCCCCTCTTCCTTCAGCCCCAGCATGAAGCAGAAACAGAAAGACTATCCAACCAATGGCCGAAGGAAGGCTTAATTTGGAGGGAGGTGGTGGCAGAGAAGGAGCCGAGAGCTTTCAGGCCAGCTTGTCGATTTCTTTCCATGTTGATGCAAAGTTAATGACAGTGAAATGGATTCACTTTCACAGCTGGAGTCGGGCTTTTTATCTTCAGAAGTGATGGCCAGCCTTCACTGCCTCAATGTCCGAAATCAAGGTCCTGGCCAGAAAAATGCCAAATATCTGAAACCAAAACCAAAGGGTTCATGATTAGTATGGGGAAAAGGGAAGGAGGGAGCAGGTAGGAGAGGAAGACAGGGCAGCAGTGAGGAGGTAAAGGCCTCATTCAAGACAGACTTCTGCCTCCAGGGTCTTTGCAAAGAACTGCCAGTAGACAGATGGTAAAATAAATAAATCACATCAACATTCTTGGCTACTCACAGAGCACAAACTATATACCACCCAGAGGAAGTCTGAAGAAAAGACTGAGGAGCTTTCACGTCAATCTTAGTAACTTTTCTGCTAAGACACCCAAAAAAAGACAAGCTAAAAAATTATGAATATCCAAAGTCCCACAGCAGATTGAACCACCAATTAGATTTGAGGGATTCTCTCATCTTTTTTTTCCCCAAATACCCCTTTACCTAATTTTATTTAGCAATAAAAATTAGCTTACAAAATAAAAAGCAAAACCATACCCAAAAGTCCTGGCCCTTAACAAGCAGAACCAAATTAATTAATACGCAAAGAAAATGTTTTTTTGTTTTTGTGGCCCCTCTCAGGTCTACCTCCAGTTCTATCACCTTTTACTTCATCTTCTTTCCCCTTTTTGACCCTTTCTAAAGAGTTAACAAGTGTGCACACATTTTTGCTTCTATTAATCTGACTCTGAATATCCTCAGATAGATCTTTCCATATTTTTTCTATGTACGTTTCATATTTATCATTTTTATGACACCATAATATTCTATTATATTAATGCAATGTAATTTTTTCAGCCATCCTCCAGCCGCTGAAGATTCAGGTTATTTCCAATTTTTTACTACTATAAATTAAATGAAACACCTATGAGTATTTCTGTCTAGCCAGCTTCTTTTTTTGTCATTATAATTTTGGGGGAGGGCCAAAAGACCCAACAATGGAAATGCCTGCTTAGCTCTGCAACTCTTTAATTACACAGTGCTTTTCATAATCTAATTTCTACCCATTTGCAGTTCCACCTTAGAGCAAATGTAACCTACCTACTCCCACCAATAATTTTTGTACAGCTATAATCTGGTTCAAATGAATAGTGACCACTGCCTTGAAGATGGAAAGTTATAGAAATGGAGTATCCAATCTGATGGTCCAGTCTTCAGAAGCCATGTACTCTGAGGTTGTTGGTATATGAAAAGGGTAAGAGATGCTGTTCCTAGTCAACTAATCCCAGTTCCTCAATGATATGAAATGACAATCTGATTATACACATATCAAATGTCTTCTTTAGCACCAGCTAGCAGGGCCAACTCCCTTTCCTCTTGAAATTGCCTTCTTCAGTCACCCACCAATTGGTCTACAATCAGCCTGTCTACATGTTGGCCTAGAGTTGTGGGCTCAAGGAATCCAAATGCTTAGATCCTGGGGCAGCCAGGTGGCACAGAGGACAGAGTGCCAGGTTTATAGTCAAGAAGAGCTGGGTTGAAATCTGGCCTGAGGCACTTCTTAGTGGGTATGACCTTAGGCAAGTCCCTTAGCTTCTGTCTGCATCAGTTTCCCCCTCTGTAGAGGAGGGCTAATAATAGCACCTACTCCCCAGGGTTGTTCTGAAAGTGCTTAACATAGTGTCCAGCACATAACAGGCACTATAGAAGTGCTAACCACCACCACACATTATCATCATCATATCATCATTACTATTATTACTGTTGCTGTTGTTCCCTGTAATTTTCTCTGGCACCCAGTCCTACCCCCAAATACAAACAGTCGCTTAATAAAGGAATGCGGATGAGGTGAATTTCATAAACAGGGAAAGTGGTTTACACTCACGTGAGCCACCTCCAAGCCCAGGGCAGAACTTCTGGTTGATATTCTATAGCAGCAATCAAATGCATCACTTCAGACCAACCAAGTAAACCCTGAATAGATCTAAACTAGGCCTTATCCCCAACAATCTTTTTTGACTTTTTAAGTCTCAAAAAAACTTCTCCAACTTTAAAACTATGGAATCATCATTTGCTGACATAAGCATTTTAGGTCAAAGGCCTGTAACTATTTCAAAAGGATTTTTGAAAAGTGGATGGCTTGAAAGAAAAGAAATTGCTTCAGAAGAATCAATGACCCCCAGGGTCTTTACTTCTTGCTTTGTGGAATGGCCAATGATAACTTGTACTGACCTGTAGTAAGGAGACAGCTATGAAAACGCCTGCCACTATGTAAATGTTCCGAGGCAGCCAGGCCTCCAAAGCAGGGATACAGCCTTTGGTGAAGATGGATTCGTCCCATTTGTTCTTTGTCTGCATTGGAAAAACACACATATGACAGCTTCACTCCTGAGTTGCCACACATACATTTTTATTACATCTCCTGAGTGCTGAAGCAAGGGGAATGGTAGGGAAGAGCAAGTGTCCAAGGGGGGAGGTTGAGTCACAGAAGCCTAGCGCTCTGCATGACCTCCAGAAGTCATCTAGCCTATTTATCTATACAATCTACTCCTGAAGTTTCCTAATGTTTCTAGGAAAAAATATATAAATTCCCCTATTGAGTTCTCAGAGCCCTTTCCAACCTGACCCCAATCCCAATCTAGCCTCACTGAGCATTACTCCTCTTCCCCCCATTCTACAAGGCAGGCAAATGGCTTTCTTACTTTCCCTCGCACAAGGCACTCCCTCTCTCTTTCTCTAGACTTTTACAGTGGCCATCCCTTATAGAGGAAATCCCTCCTCAGTTGGACCTCATGAAATCCCTCTCTTCCTTCATGCACAACCTTCTAAATGAAGCCTTCCCTGAACTCTCTCCAACTGTTAGTTGTTAACGATTTTGTACTTGTTCTTTTTATATTTATTCTTTATATATGCTAAATCTGTACTTGTTGCTGTCTTCTCCATGAGGAGGTATGGTCCTGTTGAGAAGGAATTGTTGATAATTTAATTCACATCCTCAGCACCTAGCATGATACCTGACAAACAGGAAGTGCCAAATAAATGCTTGTTGATTGATTTTACATGATTCTGAGAGATCCAATCCTCCTGTCTGGTCTTTTGCAGGCAATTGACAACATACTTTTCAATTGATCCCCAAAGTCTCAATTCTGAGAAAGGAGATTTCCTAGAAATGGAGTGATGGCTAGTGGCTGTCTGATCTCCAAGTTCACTGAAACTGAGGGCAATAGTGTCTTCTGAAGTCTTGAGAGTTAAGAGAGAAAAGATGGAGACAGTGAACTAAGGAACATAGTTAAAGACTATCAAATAACTACACACATGCATACATATATGTGTGTTTCTATTGGTGTGTGTATGTACACATTTGTATACTTCTCGTTGCTGAGTCATTTTTCAAATGTATCTCACCCTTTGTGACTCCATTAGGAGCTTTCTTGGCAAAGATGCTAAAGTAGTTTGCCATTCCCTTCTCTAGTTCACTTTACAGATGGGGAAACTGAAGCAAACAGGGTTGACTTGCCCAGGGTCATACAACTAGTGTCTGATGCCAAATTTGAACTCAGAAAGGTAAGTCTTCCTAACTTCAGGTCTAACACTCTATCCCGTGTAACCTAGCTGCCCTACACACACACACATATACGTGCACACACACAATAAGTGGGTATGCATTATAACAGTCCAGAAGTACACATATATAACACACAGGTGTATAAATCAGTTAACCTCTGTCAGAAGGAAGAATGAATTTTCTAGCCATTTTAAAAGACGGATCCTATAATTATACTTGTTTTTATGAAAGCTGGTATTTGTATTTGTGCATCCTTGGCCATAACATGTCAATTCAACAAAGTTCCCTAATTTATTCCCACATCACTTACAACCAATACCTTGAACAGAGCTACCCAAGTTTCATCACGATATTTCTAGGACCCTTACACCAGCATTAGCTGCTATCCTTACAGAATGTGAGATGGAATTAAATCAATTAATCAATAACCATTTAAGGTATTGCTAGGCACTAGAAATACAAAGATAAAAAATGAAATAATCCTTGCCCTTCAGGATACTGCATTCTCAGACTCACAATTGCCTACTGGGGAGTTACATGAACTGTAACATATACTACAATGTCCCAAAGCAAATGGAATAATGTTTGTATTGTCTGCACTCCTGCTCTTTTCAGTTGAGCATTAACTGAGGCACTCACCCCTAAGTGGCATGGGACCACATTCACTTTATCTAGGCCTATTGATTCCACATTGTTTATTTCCATGTGGCTCATCATCAGAATTAAGAAAGAAATATGAATACCATATTAACAATCACCAGCTATCACCACCAAAAGATAAGGTAAATATTTTTCCTAGGTGTTTTTCTCTTATGACATACCAGGCGACCAAGCCAGTCCGATACTCCCCTCTCTGGGGTATGGATACCCAAGATAACTGAACCCTGAATTAGTTCATTTGGGGAACACTTGAGATGAGGGGGAATTGAATAACTCCAATTGCATGTTGATGATAGCATCCAAACAAAATTATTTTCAACGAGTCTGACACCTTTTAGAAACTATGAATACTTTAAATGGACCCTTTAAAATAAAGATATTCTCTCCATGCCTAGAATAAACCTTTTTAAAAATGTAAAAATGAGAGTTTCTGCAACTCCTAAACTTTCCTCTTCCTTCTTTCCCACTAACTTGGCAATAGCTAGTTTTGGGGCCTGTGGTTAATGAAGCTTGAAATTAACATGGATCACCATTTCCTTCTTCCTTTATACTGGCCCAGGGGACGGTGCCTGTTAGGTTCTTACTTGTTCTCACTCTGCTCACCCCTACTGGGTTTGTAATCTCACCTCTGCACTCAGCTCCAAGTTTTCCCATTCTAATTTACACGTGTGTGCTAAATCAGGAAGTTGGACCAAAGGGGATAACCATGAGCATTAGGGGTTCTCACCATAGTCCTGACATCATATCCACACTGTGTATTCACAACTTTTTGCTGCAAGAGAAATAAGAAAAGATTAGCACCATGGAAGGCTGGCAGGAAGGTGGGAAGGAGAGAAGAAAAGGGGGAGAGAAAGTGGCCTTCTGGGGAAAATCACAACTAACAGATTTTGGTAGCGATGGCCCATCCTAGTTCACTCAATTCAATCGTGCTATAAATACTGAAAAGCAAAAACTACATTTAAGAAATGCAGTGCTGAGTGATTTGGGGAGATAGACTCAGGTACAGAAAAATGTCCTGCACATGGGCTTGGTTTCTATCTCTACCCCTTACTAGCCTGTGAGGGAGTCATTGAACTCACAAGCTTCTTCCTCCTAATTTGTAAAAGGCAGTAGAAGCATACCTGCAACTCCTTTAACCTGCCAAGGGTGTTGTAAGCAAAGTGCTTTGGGATATAATACTAAGGACCAGTGGTTAAAGAGTATTTAAAAGGTTGAAAAAGTACTTTACATAAGATGCTTTCATCGTATCCTCACAACAATCATGTGAAGTGGGGGCTTGTTATGATTCCTATTTTACAGATAAAGGAACTGGGAGGCCCAGAGAGGCAAGCTTATAGTCAGTCACACAGCTAGTAAATGTCAGAAGTAGGATCTGAACTCAAGAGCCTCAGAATCCAAGCTGAATAATCTTTATAAAAGCATCTATGGATGAGTTAACATTGCAGTGATTATTATATTGTTCTAATAGCTTAGGAAAAGACTATAAACTGCAAAAAAAATTACGATGCTATCCGTATTACCTAAAGAAATCACATAACCCTTCTGTAGCTTGCTTTATTTATCTGTTGATTTAAAGGCAGGGAAACTTTAGTCAGTCACAAGTTTCTTGAATCCTAACAAGCCTGCACTCACTCAAAGGGTTGACTTGAATAGAGAAACAGTCAAAGAAAGCTGGAGAGAACAAAATAGATTCTTCCATCAATTATTATACTACTCCCTGAATTTCCTGTCTCAGGGATATTGAAAGAGAGAAAGGAAAGAGTAAAGAGGGAAGGAAAGAGTCTGTGAACCAGTAATAAAATCTAAGCAATACATTATAGATTAGATGAGAGTAAGAAGTAAACCCTAGAGATAGAAGCCTCTGGTCCAGACCATAAAACCAGAGTTGAGAGGAACTTTTAAGATACTTCTCCCTCCTCTCAACACTTTAGACTACAAAGAACATCCACAGCCTGTTTCTTATTTATCTGAATGCATATGCACTATCTCCTCCATTAGACAATAAAACTTCATGCAGAGAGAGGATGCGTCAATACGTGCATGCATGCATATAAGTATACATGTATTGTGTTTTTAGGTATACATACACATGCACATATGTTCTCATATGTACATGCATGACTGCACTCATGTGTATATAGATACTCATATGTATGCATAACATAAATATGTATGTATATTTTATTACTGAGCCAGACCTTTTCTTCCCTCTTTAATCTTTCCTTTGTCTAAAAGTACCCCAGTTCAGTATCCCCGAGACAGAAAAATACCCAATCATCCCTACAGGTGTTAGCATCTAATTGGTGGAAGAATCTGCTTTGTTCTTGTTCTCTCTGGCTTCTTCTGACTCGTATTCAAGTCAAGTCTTTGAGGGAGCGCAGGCTTGTTAAGATTCAAGAGACTTATGGTTGACTTCAATAGCTAGCTGCTTTCAAATCAACAATATATGATCACCTTATTTTACAGATGAATGAATATAAGGTACAAAGAAGTTATGTGAGTTTTTTTGGTAACTCAATAGCACACTAATTCTTACATTCAGAATTTGCAGGGTATTAACTTGGCTACCAGGACAATATAACAATTGTAATATTAACCCATCTATAGATGCCTTTGTAAAGACTTCTCAAACTGCTTTTATAAAGACTATATGGGTATATATGTGTGTATATATTCAAAAATATTTGTCAAGTAAATAATCAAACAAACCTTGTCCAAACGGGTTGAAAGACTGCAAATTTGAGAGAAATCAATGACCAAGTATTAACCTAAGTATCAGGTACTTAGCAGAACTAAGTATCAGAGAGAAACTCCTTGGTTTGGGTATAAAAGATTCTTATGATCTACCAGTTTTGGGGCCTTAACAAAGTCCATGGTGTTCCCAGTTACCCTGTGACTTGCCCATGGGCCGTTCTCTGCCAGCAGTCCCCTTTCATCAGAAGGCACCTTTCTACCTTTTCGTTCAGATACTAACACAGTTCAACCACAGAAACTAGAGCCACAGTCAAAAGAACCTGGTTCTTGTAAGTGGAGAGAGATGGGAACAACAGTGATCTCAACTTTGCAAAAGATGATGGAGAGATCTTCTTCTTGTTAGAAAAGTGGAGTACTACTAAGGCAAAATGCACTAAGGTACAGTGACTTATCAGTTGCTATATAGGGGCTTGATGCTTAATTGCTTTGATTTTCATTTCGTTTTTCTTAATCCTACAAAAGTAGGATTCAGTTCTTAGATTGGTATTCTCAGATATGACTTTGATGTAAAAACAACAGGCAGCAATTTGATTTAGCCTAAGGAAAGAGAGAAAACAACCATAACTTACTGCAGGATCTGGTACACAGCAAGAAAAAGGGACGCCACATTTCTCTCGGCTATAGCTTTCTCCACTGCAATTAAAGTACACATTGAGGTCCCAATCTTCAGGGCCGTAGGCCCCACAGCACTGGTTCTACAGGACAAACAAACAGAAATCATCATCGTAGCCATAGCACTGTCATTTAGTATAGGTATTTGGCACATATCAGGAATG
Source organism: Gymnobelideus leadbeateri (assembly GCA_011680675.1). Classification (NCBI taxonomy): domain Eukaryota; kingdom Metazoa; phylum Chordata; class Mammalia; order Diprotodontia; family Petauridae; genus Gymnobelideus; species Gymnobelideus leadbeateri. The sequence continues at coordinate 342,530 of WOXC01001790.1, forward strand.
GATATCGATACACTATCACCCATAAACAGACTAGACATTCCCTAACACTCCCCTCCCTCTTTAAAAAAAAAAGACCAGAGGCAGAGAGGGGATACAGAATCCATCTTTTAAGGAAAATGAGAAGAATGGACAACATCAAAATGTTTTCTTTTATTTAACACTAGCACACAGTAGAAACATTATAGCATACTGTCTACTGGCAAATGAGAGACCAGAGATAAGAGAAACAATTGCAAAGACCCAGACATGGACAGAAACGAAAAGCAACAGTGTGTCAATTTTCAAAATGGGACAACAGAATCACATGAGAGTTTCTCCAACTTTCGGCATCACAACATTACAGTCCCATAGCAGAAACGAGTAAAATTCAGGAGTTATTATATGAGTTTTATTGGTTCAAATAATACTTAAAACTAAGAAGTCTAATCTTGCCCAGTTAAAGATTTACTTAGTATGCTTCCATATTTGTGGTAATCTCTTTTCCATTCCCCTTTGTGTAACACAAAACAGATTATAGTCTCCCCCCCCCCCCCCAGAATAAAAACAAACCAAAAAAGCAAAATGCCTAAGGAAGATAGCTATCTGAAGAGAAAGAACAGAGAGTTCATCAGGGCCCAGACCCTTCACATGGCCAGGAGCTGGGTCCCCATCCTCATCTCCCACCCTCAATGAGGACAAGATGTGCTTATTTCTTAGATACTTTAGAGCATCTAGGTGCAGAACAGGGATCAGTGGGGGTGAGAAAACAAAGTAACTAGAAGTCTTAGACAGAAGGGTTCAGGAGCTCTGTATAATATCCTATGGAGGAGGCTAATTCTTCTTGCTCTGACCAGGTTTCCTTCTCAAACAGGAAGGGGAAAAGGCCCCTCAGAGAGATAGGATAAGAATAGTCTCCAACCAAAAGAGGATATCCTGTGCATCCTGATGAATTGCAGAAAGGCCAGGGAAGGGATTCATTCATCTCATCAACATTCCTATAGGGTAGTAAAGGAGCTGGATAGTACACTTGGATAATCAGAATTGTCAGCTGTTTAGAAGGGAATATAATGAAAACCTCCTGAAATCCACCCTAAGCCCAGAGCACTGCTTAAGGAGAGAAAAGATGTTCCCTTACGTCCAGAGTCAGGCTAGAGAGCCATCCTGGATTGTTCAATGCCCCTAAAAGCAATAGTGTCTTCACAAAGCCACGGGGTTTCTTCCATCATCCAAAGGGACAATGAATGGGGAAGCTTCTCCTTAAAACCAAAGAGAATGGATAGCATGGGAGCCCTCAGAGAGAACATGCTGAAGTCTCTCCTTGGTCAATGTTTATGGGAATCTTCCCTGACCACCTTACTGTCCTCTGGACTTCCAGTTACCTCCTAACCTAATCAAGTGATTCTAGAATCCAGAAAATCGGCCTAAGAGAATAAACTCTGCAGCTCTTAGACGCCTCCACAGTATCCCTACCACACCGAGGTATTTTGAGAGGCATATATGCTTTGATTACTTTAGAAAGTTCCACTGATGCTCCCTCTGCCAACTAAGCCCATCACTTCCTTCATTCCGTAGGAGGACATTTCATGAACTCATCATCTTCCCCCTCTAAAACCCTCCTCTACTTCTTAGTCAATGGCAGTTAATTACTGTTAAGGACAATATCATTTTCTTAGTTCCTCAGGCTCACAACCTAGGTATAATCCTCAATTCCTCACTATCTCTAACCACCCACCCTATGCCCCATATCCAATCTGTTGCCAAGGCCGCCTGATTTCATCTTTGTAACATCTCTCAAATGTGTCCCCTTGTCTCCACTTTCACTACTCTGGTATATCCCCTTAGCCCTAAATCCCTACACAACAGCATACTTATAGGACTGCCCACCTATCCCTACCCATTCTCCATTTAGCTACCAAAGTGATTTTCCTAAAGTACAGGTCTGACCATATCATGCATCCCTCCCCCCCAACCTCCCATTCAGCAAACTACTGTGGTTCTCTATCATTTCTAGAAACATAAAATCCTTTGTTTCATGTTCAAAGCCTTTTAAAACTTAGCCCCCTCTTATCTTTCCATCTTTCTTACACCCAACTCCCCTCCCCACACTCTTCAATACTGTGATACTGATTTCCTTGCTATTCCACAAACACTCCAACTCTCAGATCCAGATTTTCTCTGCCTATCCTCTATGCCTGGACTGATCTACCTTCTCATTTCTGCCCACTGCCTTCCCTGATTTCTTTTAATCCCATCTAAAATGCTATCTTCTCCAGAAAACACTTCCCAACCCTTCTTCATTATAATATTTCCTATTTATCCTCTATAAAGCATGCTTTGTATACATGTTTGTTTGCTGTCTCCCTCAGTGGACTGTGAGCTCCTTGAACACAGGGATTGTCTTTTGCCTCTTTTTGTATCCACACTGCTTATCAAAGTGTCTGGTGCTTAATAAATGTTTCTTGACTAAGTAACTAGACAATATTTTCATCAACTGAAAACCAATCTTCTGGTAAGGAGTCATTCCAAATTTAGGCTGGTCCTTAGATGTCAGTCATTCAATATGTTGTGTGTGAACCCATGTTTCCACCTCCACACCAACATGAAACATCAGCATAAGATTCCAGGGTAGGAAAGAACACAGAGGTAAAACAGTAAAGGGTGTCAAGGCATCCACCCAAGGACAGAGTGACTTACAGCTTTCTGCAGGGAGTCAATAAGGTTCTGCAGATCGATGTCATCTCGGTAAGACTTGATATTGATCTCGAAGAACTCCCTGAACCTGTCCCTCACCCAGTCCTGGAACAGGAAGGCCAACACAGCAACCGCCAGCTCCAGGAAAAATATCAGTACAATAGCCCCACAGAACTAAGAGGAAAAAAAAAAGAGAAGGGGAATAACAGGAAATTGTTACCCAGTCCTTCCAGTCCTGAGCCCCTTGGTGAAAACTTTCCCACTGTTCTTAGTCACAAGTGATCTCTTTTTCCTGAACTCTTTAACACTTATCATGGGGATAGAGATAAAGACTATACCTATGATGTTGACCTGCAACCATAAAGAAGCCACCAGGGAAGAATTACCCATCCTAATGTAGGCTAGCACCTTCTCGACAGCTTAAGAATCTTAGAGAGTTGCCTACAGCAGTGGTGTCCAATTTAAACAGAAATGGGGAAATCTCACAAAAGGATCCCTGTGGGCTGCATATTGACTTAGAAAACTACATGTTAACATTATCTGCGTTCTACCATATTTTTACTTATTTGGTTAAATATTTCCCAATTACATTTTAATCTGCTTGGGACTCAGTCACAGCCACAACAGGCCAGAGTATTTGACACCTCTAGTCTAGAGCATTGAGAGGTTACATAGTTTCCCTGGGATCACACAGTCTTAGACTGCAGTCTTACTGGCTATTAAGCTGGCTCTCTAGCCATGCTATCTATCTCAGGGCCTCATGAAGCACTTACCTATTAAGCCTGATCATCAATACTTAATCTCCATTAGGGCAAAATCTCTATGAGAACAAGGTATGTAGGACGCAATCACAGATTTATCTGTATTTTTATCATTATATAGTAATATATTAATGGGCAGTTAGACAGTGCAGTGGCATAGAGTGCCAGGCCTTAAGTCTTGAAGACTCATCTTCCTGAGCTCAAATCTGACCTTCTGACACTTCCTAGCTGGGCAAGTCACTTAACCTTATTTGCCTCAGTTCCTCATCTATAACATGAGCTGGAGAAGGAAATGGCAAACCACTCTTTGCCAAGAAGAATTGGATATGACTGAAATCACTGATCAAAAAGAAAATTATCAATAACATATCAATGTATCCACATTACATAATATAATGTAACATGCATGGCTTTATGTATACCACCGATGTGTTATAATACATTGCTGTGTTAATGGTAATATTTATTATCATTCAGTGGGAGGGAATAACTTCCAATTCACTCATTTTATGGAAAAAGCATTAAGGCTCATATTCAAACCCAACTTCTCTTGATCCCAAATCCAGCAGACTTTGCATGCTGCTTTTGCAGTTCCCAGGACTTCTAATACAGTGGTATTTTACCCTCAGGAAATGTTCCCATGCTTGCTAATTGACTGGCTGAGCTTCTACCTACCGCAAGAGTCACAGGGAAATTACAAATTTGCCCAGAATTAGAAAATGTTAAGAGCTGGCAGACCTTTAGAGACCAGCTAGGGTGGAAAGGCAAGAGGAACATAAAACATTCAATGTGTGCTATCTAAATTCAGAACAGGGAATATAGAATGATTCCCTAAATATAAAAAATAATACATTGCAAAGCAATGTAACAGGTGTTTTCCCAGCAGATCCTCCAGAACTGTAACTGAAAGCATCTCAAGATGAATTTATCTAAATGTAACTCTATTTTCTCAAAACTCCATAAATATTTCTCATTTAATTCTATCTAAAAGTGATAGTTTAGGTTCTTTCTTTCTTTCTTCTTTTTTTTTCTTGCATTAAGTATCTAATGGAGTAAAGGGGGAAGAGAGGAAGGGAAGAATGGCACATGGAAATATAAGTAACAGGAGAAAATCGCTACATATTGACCTCAACCCTGGGGAATAAGGAGACAGGTGCTGCTGGCTACCTTCCCCTCCCCACTGGATATCTTCCATGTGTCCCAGAGGTGTATGTGTGCTAAGGGCCGGGGGAGAAGAGGTAAACAGCTCTACTAACTAACCAAGTTAAAGTCTTCAAAAGCAATATTAATTGGCATTCTGTGATTTAGTGGGCACTGCTATAAGCACTTGGTTCCCCAGACCTGGTACCCTTTCCTAGTTTTCTAAATGAGCAGGGAAATCTGTTCCCCTCCCTCCTTCCTCCAGCACAATCCCATCCACCTGGGCCCAAATTTACTTACAAACTGCAGGAGGCAGATGTTTTCCCTCAGGGCCCCCACACAGCCAGCAAAGCCCAGCGTGAACATCACCACCCCCACAATCAGGACCAGCACCACAGGATCCACACCATGGAGACGAGTCACTTTGGTCAAGTCTGAGAGCACCCCCTGAAGACAGCCAAGGAGACAGCAGAGCATTAACCCCAGCAGAAAGGCAGGTGAAAACCATCTTGCAAGGAATACAAATTAAGCTAAATGCACATGTTCCCTGCCTTCAGGGGGCTTATAACCTTTCAAAGGAAATGTCACCGTCATACTGGGTTAGCCAAAAAGAAAATCATCACCTTAGGGTACACCCTCCTCTTTTATGAGCCTTTCTTACTAACCTTATTACTAGTAATTATCATCTAACTCTGACCCACCATCCTTTGAATTCAACAATTTAATATTTATTAACTATTCATTATATGCAAGTCTTTGTGCTAGGGGCTAGGGATAAATATATGAGGAAAAAATAGCAAGGCATCCTTCAAGAAATTTGTGATCCAGTGAGGGGGATGGCGGAGGCAGGGGATGCAGATGGGGTAACAGAGAGAACATGCCTATAAGATACAAGAGTGTGGGGAAAAAAGAAATTCAAATAAAGTAATCTAGAAAAATCTGAGGAAGGAAAAAACAAAGGTTTCCCGTAGAAGGTGACATACAAACTGGGCCTTGAAAGAAGGCAGGGATTTTTAACAAGTTAAGATGTAGAAAGAATCCTTCCTTTCCACACACAGAGGCCAGTTTGCACAAATGCAGTATGGGATACCAGAACAACTGGCTGTCCCATGGCTGGAGAGGAAACTATTTGAAATAGAGATATGAAATAAGGCTGAAAATATTGGTTGGCAAAAGACTGGGAGAAAACAGATGGGTTTTGAGCATCTGGGATATTCATTTAGTAATTATGTGAAACATGGAGTGGAGCTAAAGAGGGTATGGAGGCGGGGATAAAGGCCTAAGCAAGAATAAGGACGGGAATGATGCCAAAGAGACTGTGGACTATACAAGATTAATCACATACTGTCCTGTATTGGTTTTCCCAAAGAAGGCAGGGACTACACTTTCCCTTTCTCTCATGTTCCCCCACAAAGGGCTGGATACTCTGAGTATTCAGTGATGATTGAAATATTAGGAATATGTATTCCTATACCATCTGAAGACTAAAGATCATTATTAATAGGATTATAGAATTGAAAATATTATTATCACCACCATCATTATCCTAATTTAAAAAACCACAGATTTGTAACTAGAAGAGGCCTCTTGGAGGTCGTTAAGTTCAACTCCCTCATTTTACAGATGAGGAAAATGAAGTCTAGGATGGTTAAGTGATCTGCTCAGGGTCATGCAAGTCCTATGCTACTCCTACTACTGACAAAGGATTCAAAACCTGGGTCTGGCTCCAGTCCAAAGCTCAAACCACTACACACCACACTGCCTCTCAATGATAAACATCCAGTCCAATCTACAGAGCAGAGGAAGGTTCCACATTGCCTTTGATGAAAGAAATAAAAGCGTTCAAAAGGGGGAAGGGAAAAAAATGCAATGGATTTAAGGCTTCCTGACTGGTATTTAACCAGCTCAGCTTAATCCACATGAGAAAGTGAGATCTGATCACTGGCTCTTCTTAATAAAGAACAAAAGAAGAAGAGGTATTATTATTGCCAGGTAAGGCTTCAGCCTCCGGATAAATAACGTAAATGTTTCCGGTAAATTCAGGAAACACTGAAGCTTGGAACCAAATTCACACAGTCCAATTTGTACAGATGTAGACTAAAGCTGCCACAAGGTGGTGGTACAAGCCCATGGTTTGCAGGAGCTTCAAAACCACCACTTCCAGTGTAAGAACTTAACCCCAAATGCTGTAACCTGCTGTCCAAAGGGACACTTACTACAAAGAGGCACTGAGGGGACACCCTAGGCATCTCTAAACTTCTAAGTGGTCTTCCTTCCAAATCCCCACACATCACTCTAGAGCATAGACTTTTTAACACTTCATGACCCCGGTCCAAATGATTTTACAAAGACCACATAATCATGTTAAAACTAGAATAAACCTTAAAAGATCACCCATCTATTGAACTTAATGGTTGGTTCATAAGGACAAAAAGATCACTCAGAGAATGGCAGAGCAGGAATCAGAACTCAGGTTTCCATGATCTTTCCACCACATCTCACCTCAGATGGCTGGGCTTTCAGTGCCTAGCTCTTAATTTTAATAAAACTATGATACTACTAGAACTAGACCCCAAGAAAGATGCTATTAAGTATGCCCTCTCTGCCCCTGGTGCCTGATCACGAAAGATCCTGGCACTCTACTACAGTTTAATATGCAATTTTCCCTAGACCTTTCAGGACAAAGAGACCTACATGATGAAACCTGGATCCTATAGAAATAATTGATGGTTCAATTCCATTATCAAAATCACACTCTAATGAAGAACAATATTATCTAGAAGCCTTAGAAGGGAGGGAAGTAAAGAATCAGTTGAGATTCCATGGACAGAAACCAGGAACCAAAAATTTAGGAAAGCAGCATTGCCAGAAAAATAATACAAGTTATACCTTAAACTTGGGTGCAAGGAGGCAGATTTGGACAAAATGTAAGGAAGAATTTTCTTACATGTGGAATTATCCCAAAACAGAATGGATTGCTTTAGGGAGACAGTGAGCTCCCTCCATCACTGGGAAAGTTTAAAGATACAGCTGGATAGGAATCTATCAGAAATTCTGTGAAGGATATTCCTGCATTGAAAAGGAGGTTGGACAAGACAAACACTAGTGGCCCTTCCAACTTCTAAGATCTCATGATTCAAAGGCCAAAAAATTTATTTAAAAGTACTAGCTTTGTGTGGGTTTTAATCAATTCAAATTTTTCAACACCAGCACAAATAATGCATGAGGCTATGTTTAAAAAAAATTAAAGAGGAAAAGTCAAGTCTGAACTAGCATTTGTTATAGTCAATAGCAGTCCTGGAAGTCTGCCAAAAGCCAAGACAAAGGCTGCCTTGCTTCATGGTTTGAGGGGTGTAGAGTTTTGGGGAAGGGGGAGTTGGTGGAGGTTGGGAATGATATGTTTGCTGTCTTCAAATATTTAAAGAGCTACAGTTCAAGAGTGCTCTTACCTTCTCACTCCATGCCCAGAGTCCGACAGCAAGAAAAACAACTCCAGCTAACTGGAAGGAAGAAAGAGAGGAGAAAAAAATTAATCAGAGGTCACAGACAATGGAAGCCCATCTTGGTGTAATAAACAGTCAGCCAGATCAACATATGAGGCATAACCACAGTCAGTCTGGTCAATAGAACATGTATAACCACCTCAGGGCAGGCATGAGTGCCACAGATACATTGTGTTAGTGGGTCTTTAAAAGAGATCTGTCAAACTACTATGTGAACTGAGTTATTTTTCAGCCTCAGAACAAAGAAGCCATTGTCTTGTTGAGTTTGACTTTCATGAGGGAATGGGACCATTTTAGGACAAACTCAGAACATTCTCCTAAGCCCTCTAAAATATTCCGGTCGAGATGAAATAGAAAAGATGAACTTTTTGGAAGGGGAATTTAGTAAGATTACAATTCTAGTTCTATCATCAATCTGATACAAAAGCAGTATATAAGCAAGTAATCACAACTGCATCAGATCAAGCAGAATCTAAGAAAAGTTGCCTCCTGATCTGAGACCTATTCTTGGGGATCAACTGTACTTAATCTCCCTAAAAGACAGTCAAGACATGAGTTTAAGACCTACCTCTAATGGATAATTGGTTCTATGTAATCATAGACAAGTGACTTAGCATCAGGAGAACCCTGACAACTAATTCTCTATGGCTATAAGTTACTGAGGAGTTGGCATCTGAATTCATGCAATTGCAGATCCCTGGCACAAAAAAAAAGTGTACGAGAATTGTACTAGCTGTTAGAGATACAGACAAAATAAAAACCCCTGCCTTCAGGGAGCTTATGTTCTATTAATGGGATACAAGTATGAAGAGTCATCCTTGACTATGCCCTCTCCCTCACTCCCCCCCCCATCCAAAATCTTGTCCATTCCACCTCTTCATCATCTCTTGACTTCAGTCTCTACCCTAATTCAACCGCTCATCAATTCTCACGTGGACTAGTAAAATAATTGGTCTTCTTACTTCCAGTCTCTTTCCTCCAATCCATTCTCCACACAGCTGCTATACTGATATTCCTAATTTATAGGTCTGACTACATTAATCTCACACAAAGAAGACTCCCCATGACTTCCTACTGCTTCTAGGAAAAAAAAATGCCAAGCCCACAACTTGCCATTAAGGCTTCCCACAATCTGGCTGCTACTTACTTTATCAGTATTATTTCAAATTATTCTTCATATACTCTCCATTGTAGACAAACTAGCCTCCTAGCTTTTGTACTTATCACTCCATCTTTCACCTCCATAGGTGATCTCCTTTCCATATAGAGCCTGAACTCTCTCACCTCTAATCTAGAATCCCCAGGTTCCATCAGAGCTGAGAAAAATTTCTACATGAGGACAGGGGCTGAGTTAATTTCTTTTCTAACTATAGTATTTCATATCCTACCCATATAGTTTCCCTTCAATATTTATCTTCATGTGTATAACGGTGACAGCTCACTATTGTATTATAGTAGTATACAATTTCCAAAGTGTTGTTTTGTTTTCTCCCAACCTTCCTATAAATTATTGAGAACATTACCTCATTTTATAAGTGAGGCAACAGAAGTCTAGTGAGGCTCCCTCTCTGAACTCCATTCCTGACTCTGGGCTTCTTTGCTATGTTCCTGCAACCTCCTGACCCTCAAAATTCACTCTACTCCTGGCCTTCTCACACTGGAAGTACATGCTTCCTGTGACTGGCTGGCCCTTCCCAGAAATTCCATTGTAAGCAAATCACCCAGGCAAGTCACATCTTCATTCCCTTCAAGGCCCTACATAGGTCATTTTACATTAGGCCTGCACAACCAATGGCCCTGCCAAAGAATTTCCTCTACATACAAAGGATGTTTTCCTCTACATTTTTCTAAGGCCCCCCAAAATTCTTGGGAGTGCTGCAGCCTGGGACACAGATTGTGCAGGCTTGTTCTACATTAAGCTCCCAATACTCCTCCCACATTCTTTTTAGTTTTCTCTTGTGTGTTGTTCCCTCCCACTCCACTAGAATTTAAGCTTCTTGTGGGCAGGGGCTGTCTTTTTGCAATGGTATTTCCAAAGATTAGCACTGGGCCTAGCTTACAGTAAGCACTTAATACTTCTTTTAATGGCCTGACTTAGGTCAAGCACAAAATCAAAAGTGGAGTATACAAAGGTATTACCCACCATCAATAGGTTACATACTTTGATGCATTTTTCTTACAATGATAATGTATTTACACGGATTACCCATTCTCTCCCCTCCAACCCACTGGGAAAGCCAGCCTAGGCCAACAGAACAGTCTACATACAAATTGAAGAAAATAACAAAAGGAACTTGACCTATTCAAATTAGAACCAAAGCCCAACCAAATGAGCTGGACCATCAAATATTCATCTGGCCCCTTACTGAAAAGCAGAATATGAAAAACCAAAACAGTCATATAATACTAAGTTGATTAAGTGCCAAATGAACTCAAACTCAAAAAATAATGCCCCCCCCAACACACACACACACACACACACACACACACACACACACACACACACACACCATTCTTCCCATCTTATTCTATCCCCACCCCTGAAGAAATTAAAGTCCATACAAATTCCTAATGAAAGCATTCCTAAAACAGGGCTCAGGGGTTTTGTTTAAAAAAACAAAGCACTGGAATGATCTCAGCATAATGTTAATGACCACCTTGTAAATTTCGGAGATTGAGCTGACCTGGAACTTTCTACAACGAAGCCTTAACTTTCCAAGCATGTTTTCATCTCAGTTCCTCAGTTCTCCTATTTTTTACTCCTTACAACTCTACTTCTTCCCAGTTATGTGACCCTGGACATTAATGCCCCCATGCTATTGTCCTCCCCTTACTGATTGATTATCTTCAATTTACCCCATCCATATCCTGTTTTCTCCCATGTTGTCTACCCATTAGATGGTGAGATCCTTGAGAACAGTGATTGTCTTTTGCCATTCTTGGTGTACTCAGTTCTCAGTGGAGAGCCTCCAAAGCTTATTGACTCATCTGGGTCTCAGTTTCTCCATTTGTAAAATGAAGGGAATGGATTAGATGATCTTCCATAAAGTGTCCTTGTAATCCAGGACCATAGTTTTAGAGCTGGAAAGAACCCTAAATATCAACTACATCTACATCACGAGCTGAAGAGGTCATCTAGTCCACTTTACCGGCCCTTCCACCATATAGAAGAGGTGATTCGAAAAAGGTCTAGTCTAACCTTCCTTAGTTCTTTCAAATATATTAGTGGATGCAGGGTGGGTAATTTCTTTTTCCACCTCACTAGTCTTCCTATGGGTTTCCTTACTCTCAGGGCTATTCAGCACTAGGGATCTAGTAAAAAGTCAAAAAGTCAAAAACAGTCCATGCCCTCAGAGAGCTCACAATCTAATGGAGGAGATCACAAAAAATTTGCACACACAAGACAGATGCAAGACAAGATAGAGATAATCAATGAAAGGAGGAAAGGCTTCTTACAGACCTTAGAATTTCAGTTTGGAAGGAAGGAAGACAGGGGATAGCAATGAAGAGGGAAGAGTATCCCAGGCAAGAGACAGCCCAGAAGAATGCCAGGAGTCAGATGGAGTGTATAGTGTGCTGAACATCAAAGACATAGGTGTCCAGGGGTCAAAGAATAATAGCTAAGGGAATTTCTAGCTCACAGGGTAGGGTCCTCCAGAGGTTCAAATAAGATAATGCCAACCATCAATAAACATTGAATATAACCTGGTCAGAGCCAGGCACCAAAAAGAAAAATAGTTCCTGCCCTCAAGGAGCTTACAATCTAATGGGGGAGGGGTAAGGAGGGTGACCATAATAAAAGGAAGCAGAGGAATAAACCAAGCAGAACAACTGACGGGAGATGAAAATGGCTGGAAAACTCTAAGCCCTCTACAAAGGGAGGCCTTGGAAGGAGTTCATGGCTTGGCCCTCAGAAGAAGTGTGTGTAAAATTTCTAAAAGCTATACAGTTTTTGTTTTTTTTTGCTTTATTTTTTTTTCCCAGAACAGTAACATCCTCTTAAATCTTAGAGAGTGGCCTGGAGAACCTGAAGGTTAAATGACTTGCCCAAGGTAACCACCCAGGAAGCATCTGGGGCAGAACTTCATTCAACCTTAGGTCTTCCTGACTTTACCATCCACACACGTGTCCTATTTCTCAAAGAGCCTTACATCAATTATTGTTATTTTATTACTATTCCACACAATCAGCTGAAAGTATTGCGAGAAAAGTTGTCTCTTTCTCTAAGTCTCCCCTTTTTCAGGCTTAACATCCCTCATTCCTTCTAATATTACTTAATGTTTGGATTAATTAATGCTGTAGCCTGGGGAGCACCTCAAAAATAATCCAATATATACAAATTTGAACTTTTTAAATAATTCAAATTATTTAAATAATTCAAATTAGCACCACCAAGTAATGTGTCAGATTCATCAGAAAGTGAGTTCCCGTGAAAAAAACATTGTAATAACGAATATCTTGGTCCAGAAAATAGGCGATGAAATACACTTTCCCACACACACAGAACAGAGGTGAGAAACACTGTCAGATTTCTGTCACTTTACTGACTATTTGTCCTAAATGTTACTTATTTGTTACAGAGGCATCTAGATGACTCATTGTTTAGAGGGCCTGGCCTGGAGTCAGGAAGACCAGACTTTAAATCCCGCTTCAGATATTTACTAGCGGTATGACCCTGGATAAGTCATTTAACCTGTTTGCCTCGGTTTCCTAATCTATAAAATGAGGATAATAATAGCACCTACCTCCCAGGGCTGTTGTGAAAATATAAAGAGGTAATTCATTGTAAAGCCCTCAGCACAGTGCCTGACACCACTGTACGTGCTCTATGTTAGTTATTACTGTAATTAGGATTGCTATCATAATAAGAAAGGTTTCAAATGGAGGGGGGAGGAAGGATGGAAAAGAGTAAAGGTAGTATCTGGAGATGACAAACATAAAAACAAAAGACATTGAAGCTCTATATTTTCCAAAACTACTGTGTGAAGGAGACACTTCATTTTGTTTTGTTTTAATTAAAATTTTCATTTGTTCCTTTCTTTTGGCTCATCTAAATGAGAGCTCAGAGGAAATGAAGGGTACTTGCCTTCCTTGCTCCACAAAGCATATTTCACATCCTTTGCCCCTTCCTTTTTAGTTTTATTCTCTGTTGACATTTTTTTTTAGACCATCAAAGATTTAGGCCAGATAACAAAACATTCTTTTCCTACTTAACATGATCTACCTCCTCCCAAATTTCTCTTTGGATGATCGAAGTCTAAGAACCAGTACAGATTTTCCCATTTGGGGACTGGGGGGAGAGGATTAGCAGTGGATAGAGATTTATCTTCCTGAACTCAAATCTGGCTGGAGGCACTTACTTAGCTGGGTGAACCTGGGCAAGTCACTTAACCCATTGTGCCTCAGTTTCCTCGTCTGTAAAATGAGTGGTAGAAGAAAATGGCAAGTTACTCCAGCATCTTTGCCAAGAAAACCCCAAATGGGGTCACAAAGAGTAGGACATAATTGAAGAACTACTGAACAGAACATTTTTTTTATTCTTAACTTAATGAACACCCCCAAAGAGTACAAAGTAGAATGAAAAAAAATGAGGATTATGTAACATTATTAATTTCTATTCCATACATCTTGCTTTCTCTTAAAATATATGATAAATTCCACATGATATTTTCCCAGCTGTCCTGCTTATCTTACTTCCTTCTGTTTTGTATGGTTTTTTTTAATGCTTTTTTTTCCTGGCAAATTTATCAATACCTCCCCTCTCCACCACAAATGGAAAAAAACAAAAGAAAAACATAGTCTTTATAACAAATAAGGACATCCAGCAAAATAGATCCCCACATTCTCCACATTCCCAAACTTTATTTTATTTTTAGGGCAGAATCAGACAAACAACAGGATGAGGGTTTAGGGGCCTGGTCAGGGACTGGACTCTGATACCATACATTCACTCCCTGTCAAGTTTGCCATGGATACTCTGTGGCACATGTCCCATGGGCAGTGCTAGGGACTATAAACAAGATGAGAAACTGCTTAGGACACAGCAGCCAGCCTAGAACAAGGATCATTGTAGGTTGGTTTTTATAAATGCACTTATTTTTTGGTAACAGAAAATTCTTTTTATGCCTAAGTGGGAATAGCACAATGCAAATTGTGCTAAGTTTGGATTTGGGCTCAAATCCCACTTACTCCACTGTGTGAGCATTACCCACTGTGCCTCACTTTCCCCTTCTATAAATATGAGGGTTGGACTCAGTGGTCTCTAAGATTCCTTTGTTGAAGCATTATTATTTTTTTTAAAAGCAATCTTGTTTGTAAAACTGAAAATATTATGAAACAACATTTTCTCTTGGCTAATAAAGAATTCTTTTCCTTACTTCCCAGTCTGAAGGTTAGGATACATCAGGATAAAGGAAAAAAAAAGCCTTGGAATAGCTAGGTGGCACTGTGAATAGAGCACTGGTCTTGGAGTCAGAAGGACCTGAGTTTAAATTCGGCCTCAGACACTTAACACTTACCAGCTGTGTGACCTTGAACAAGTCACTTAACCCCAATCACCCTGCCTTCCCCCTCTCCAAAAAAAAAAAAAAAAAAAGCCTTTTATTAGACAAATGGATGAGTATCTCTAAACTGGATGACTTCATGGCCTTGACCTCCTCCTGCCCACCCTCCACCCAGAGTTAGCTGGATAATTGACCCATCTAAAGACAATCTCCTCTCACTATCCCCAGAAGAGATTAGAGTCTACCAGAGAAATCTTCCCACTCAATGCTCAAGTACTCAAAGAGGTAAGTCTTCTATTCAATTTTGACACTCCAAATAGAACTATGGGAGGGACCCCATTGATTACTATACAGGAGTGATCAGGAAAGAAGGGGATGCCAATTACTGGATTCCTATAAATCACCTAGGTGGTAGAGTAGAAAAAGTATTGGGCCTGGAGTCAAGAAGATCTGAGTTCAAATAGGTCTTGGAGTCGATGACTAGCTGTGTTACCTTGGGTAAGTCACACTCTGTTTCAGTTTCCTCAACTGTAATATGAGCATAACAATAGCACCAACCTCACAAGGTTGTTAAGGACCACGTACGTGAGACAGCATTTGTAAAACAGTGTATGAAACTAGATCCCCATGAAATTAGCCCAGTGTATGAAACATAACTGGCACTAAAGTAAATGCTGGTTGTTTATTATTATTATAAAGGTTACCTAAAATTGTCTTGAAGTAGAGACACATTAAGAGGACACAGGAAAACTCATTCTGTGCACCTCTAAGTCAGAAATGACTTGAAATCAGATTACTCTTAAATTGTCAATCAGTCAATAAACATTTATTAAGCACCTACTCAGTGCTAGGTACTATGCAAAGTTCTGAAGACACAAAATGAGGCAAAAGACAATCCCTGCCCTCAAGGAACTTATAGTTTAATGGGGGAGACCACAAGCAAACAAATTTGTACAACGTATACTAAGTACCTATCAAGGAATAACATTAATTTATTAATAGTTTTGTTCCAACACCTTCTTGCTCTAAATCTATGATGCTATGTATTTTGTGACAGGTCAAATGGTGAATGTTAACAGTGAAGTTTCAAAGCCTCTTACAAACTTTGACTAAATGGATCTGGATTCACATCCCTTGTGGCTGGTTCCTGAAGAAGGACACATTTCTCTGCCCCACCTCCCCTACCTCAGTACCCCCTCAACACATGAAATAATTTACTGTAACCCTAAAGCAAATTTTATCTGGGTCAGTTAGACTTTTTCAAACTGCATTTGATTAATCAAGTCTGTTTCCAAAGAAAAATACTAGAAGGAACTCTTTGCAGAGGTAGAGGGGCGAGGAGAATTCAATGCTGCATATACATATTTGATATGTTGGTTAGTTTTGCTAACTTCACAGTTATTCTTTATCATAAAGGAAGATGATCAGGGAGGGGATGACAGAAGAGAATACAGGTGACAGAAAAACAAAAGATTCAATGATAACATTAAAAACAAGGTAAAATATAATTTTTATAAATAAGAAGGTACTAGGGCAGCTGAGTGGGACAGTGAGTAGAGCACCAGCCCTGAAGTCAGGAGGAACTGAGCTCAAATCTGCCCTCAGACACTTGGCACTGAACTAGCTGTGTGACCTTGGGCAAGTCACTTAACCACAATTGCCTTGCCATGCCCCCCCCTCCAAAAAATAAAACATAAAAAGAATTTATTTAACAACAGCAGTAGCAGCAGCAGCCATTTATTACCACAGCCCTATGGAGTAGGCATTATTCTTATTTCTAGGTTATCACCTCTATTTCATAGGTGAGGAAATCAAGGCTCAGAAAGGTGGTGATCTGCTCAAATGCTAAATGTCAGACCCAGAACTCAAACCCAGATCTCCAGGCTCCAAGTCAAATGGTCTCTCCATTTTGTCAGGAAGTATGCCAAAAAAAAAAAAGGGATTAGGGCTTCTTGGAAAGGGAACGTCCATAATTCCACTCACCACCTTTGTTACTTACTCCCCATTTTACAGATGAGAAAACCAAGGCAAACAGGGTTATGTGACTTGCCCAGGATCATACAGTTAATAAGTGTCTGAGGCCAGATTTGAACTCAGGAAGATGAGTCTTCCTGACTCCATGCCTGGCTCTATCCACTACACCACCTAGCTGCACTGCAGATGTCTGGTTTCTCCCATTTAAATGGAATCTTCTCAAAGCCAGGGACCATTTAACTTTTGTATCTATATCCCCAGCAACTTGCAAAGTACTTGGCACATAATTATCACTTAACAAATCCTTTTCATTGGTTCATAAATTCATCCCAGATTCTGGCATCAGTCTTCCTACCTGGCTCTAAAAAAGAGGAAGAATTTCAGGTCTAGCCTCTGCGCCCCAGGGCAATGTAAGCTATCCCACTGAGCTCTCATAATTTTCCACCAGAGGTGTTCTAGTAGAAACTGGAGGTCCACCAGGGAGGGTTGCCAGCTAAGTAGGGATGCCAGGAAACTGCCTTGAGGAAGTCACATTTTCCCTGGGTCTCAATTTCTTGTAAAATCAGTGGTTTGGACTAGAGGGCTTCTGAGGTCCCTTACAGGTACAGGGTCTATGATTCTATAGAACTGACCTCCTTAGGACCATGGACTGAAAGCTACAAAAGCTTTACAGAGCCTTTACAAAAAGGGAAACTGAGGAAACTTCCCCAAAGGAGCCAACCAAATGACCCTTCATCACACAGATAGCAAGAGAAAAAGTGGGGAGTAAGTTCAGGTCCACCAGCTTCTCCAACTCCAGCTCCATCCTCCCACTCTCCCACCCCCCACCTTTTCCTCAGGTCCTTTTGATGTTCAGGTTTTGAGATATAGTACTTACTAAATCCAATGTCCCTGCAATCAAACCTTGGGTTCACCATCTGGTTTTTGTTGTTGTTTTTTAAAGTGGGGATAATAATCAAGCTACTGATCTCAAAGGGAGCTGGTCTCACTTTGATTTAGCAGACCTTAACTGAGTCTAACCATCCAATTAATTGTCTACCAAAAGGAAAAAAAAACCACCATTCAGGCACTTTTTAAAAAAGTTCTAAGGGGCTCTTCCTTATTTATCAAGTTCAAAGCAAAATGCTGGCAGCAAGGTAAATGTTTTTTTGGCTCTCTATCCTCAAGCAACCTCAGGACTCTGCAAAACAACCCTTATTCATTCATTCAGATAACACTAGAGAGCCTGCTCCTGCAGAACGTGGGCCTCCATACTTCAAGAGTTGCAACCAAGGACAAGACACAGAAGCCTTCCCTCAATGAACTTTAAAAAGCCACAGTGAACTCTGGGAGTCAGAGTAAGACGCCATCATGGACCGTTTCCAAGGATATGTTGCTTTTGATCTAGGCTTCCAAAGCAAGATGAAATCATGAAGAAGCTCCATCTGATTAAACAAATACTAATTGTGACCCAGGGAAACAAAGGCACAAGCCTAAGATTTTCAATGCCACCAGAACTTTCTGCTCCAAACACAGTGAGAGAGAGAGAGAGAGCGAGAGAGAGAGAGAGTGTGTGTGTGTGTGTGTGTGTGTGTGTGTGTGTGTGTGTTGTGCTCTCACATGAGGTTCACAGAGGACCTATACAACACAAAGTGGGGGACAGGCCTCAGGAAGATATGGGTTGGGTGGAACTCTGGGAGAGAGTCATGGGGGAGAAAGCCAGGTCCAGCAAGATAAGCCAGCAGAATCCTCTAAGCTATACCAGATAACTGGTAATGTGCCAGCCTCGCCCAGGAAATCTTGCTTTGTCAAGGCTTTCTAAAGGAATGAAAGTGACTTGGTGCTATCCATGTGCAGGGTCAGACTACTTTTCAAGCACCAATTATTCTAGCTCCCTTCAATTTACTCCTGTTCATTCTATCAGTAGATGGGGAGTGAAGAAGAAGTCAGGAGGGAGAAACAGGTAGACCTCTAACTTCACCAGCATTGGGAATTCAAGTTTACAATCTCTGCCCATTAATACAGACTTATCAATAGCACACAGTATTAGAGTGTTGCTATCTTGGTAACGTAACCATGAACTACATTAAAAGAAAGAAAAAGGGAGGTTACACTCCACTAATAATTGGCCATACTGGCCACTCCAAATAAACGTGGATATAAATATCACGTCATATTTGTTTCTGAATGCCACAATTTATGTAAGATGACACTGACAAGGTGGCAGATGGTAGCCAGGATAATGATGGAATTTGAAACCATAAAGAGGTATGGTTGGAGGACCATGGGCTACAGACAGAGGAATTCCTAAGACACCTCTCTCAATTCCTTGAAGAGGCTGGGGTCCTCAGGTGGGAAATACTGCATTTAATATTTTTTCAATGTGTTGTTGGGAGTTGCTGATTTTTTTGTCCTATTTTTCTTTAATAATCAATTAGTAAACATTCATTAAGTGAATACTATGTACCAGGCACTGTACTAAGAACAGGGGATATGGGGGCAGCTAGGTGGCACAGTGAGTAGAGCTTCAGCCCTGGAGTCAGAAGGACCTGAATTCGGATACAGCCTCAGACACTTAACCTAGCCGTGTGACCCTTGGGCAAGTTACTTAACCCTTATTGCCCTCCAAAAAGCAAAAAAAAAAAACAACCAAAAAAAACCAGGGGATACAAAAAAAGGCAAAAGACTGTACCTGGTCTCAAGGTGATTACAATCTAAAAAAATGTCTTTATTGAGATGGCTGGGGGGAGAGGGGGCGGAGTTAAGGAAAGGGAAAGGATGCAGGGAGAAATTTAGATGAAATAAAAATAAAAAGTATCAATAAACTTTATTTTATTTTTCTAATTCCATGGGATATTTGTTTAATATAGAGCAAAGAGGCTGGAGGATAGGTGGAAGGATGGGAGAGAAGAAACAGCAGAGAAAAAGCACAGAAATCAAAGGTGACCAAATATCTGAAGAGTTATATGTGGAAAAGGGATTAGGTTTGTTATTTTTTAGCCCCAAAGAACAGAACTAGGTTTAATGGGTGAACTTACAGAGAAAGATTTAAGCTCACTGATAAGGAAGAATTTCTGAAAAATTAGATATCCAAAGTGGAATAGACTGCCTCGGGAGGGAGTGACTTTTGCATCTCTGAAGGTCAGCTATCAAGTAAAGATTAGACATGCAATTATCCACCATGTGGAGAGGTGCCCTGCACAGAGGAAATACTTATAAATGATTCCTGGCCAGGGAAAGGCTGATAAACAGAGCCCTCCCACTTCTGAGAGGCTATAAGTTTATAAATGTCAGCTAGGTGCAGGCAATGGATTTGGGAAGGAAGAAGAGCTGAGTTCAAATTCAACCTCAGACACTTAGCTGTGTGCCCCCAGTCAGGTCACTGAACTTCCACCAGCATCAGCCTTCTCATCTGCAAAATTCGGGTTAATAATAGCTCTACCTCTCTGTGAGGATCAAATGAGATGGTATTTGTAAAAGCTTACAGCATTACTATATAAATGCTAGCCAGATATTCAATGTACAGTAATCATAAAATGGAATCTAGCAAGTTCTGACCAGGCTAAAAATATCAAGTCAATGATTAATAATTCTCAGAAGGCACTCAAATATTTGCTGAAAGAGTAAGTGTGTTCACCACTTGAGGGTCCCAATATATGACAATACATACAAGTGAGAGACGGTCTCTACAAAGCCGAATATACTTGAAAGCCCTAAATATGAGAGTCAAATAAATTCCTCCTTTAGCTTTACTGCCCTGACACAGTGAAACCTCATTAATTCAGGGCCCCATTAATGGAAATAAGAATTCCCTGAAGTTTACCTCTGTACTACCTATGAAGTAAGGGTTTTTTAAGGAAATTAAGAGTGCAAATAAAACGGCTGGGGAAATGTTTAACCTATAAAGCTTTTTTTTTTTTTGGTTGCCTTTTTAGATTTGGACACACTAATTACTCATATACAAATGGCTGCTAATCATATATTTACTTATTAAAGCTAGCTCAATAGCACCTTTACTCAGAATACTTAATCAGTGAGCAATTAGTCACTATCTGTCCCCAAAAGTAATAATCTTGCCTCTTTTTAAAAATATTGCCTATGGAAGGTTGACACTGAAGTGGTGGAGGTGAGAGCCCTCAGAGAGATACAGCCACCTCTCCAAGTTTTAATGGATTCTCCAATTAAGCATTTGGAGCATCTGCCTCCGAGCCAGCTTGGGTGTGGAAATACCGGCATGTGGGACAGAAAATACAGCATCCATTTTTTTTTTAATTGGTCAGTGGCTGATGAAAAACCTGAAGCATTTTAATTTCCCTTCATCTCACATTTAGCTCCAACAGATGGATGCCACTATTCCATGCAGACCTGCCAGACAGGGTACACAAAGTACCCAAGCCCAGGAAGTGTACAGTGCGGCTTTCTCCCCAGGGTAATTCAGTACTGACATCTCCAGCAGCCCATGCCCCCCAGTCCAATGCGAATGTCAACAGGGCCCTGAGCTCTGCATAATGTGGCCTGATCACTCTCATCTCTGCTTTGCATCATGAAGCCTCAAAATGGGATTAGCATCAGAGAGCAGTACAGCTGGAAAGGACCCTTAAGGATCATTTAAGCCAAAATTTCATTTCACAGATGAGAAAAGGGAGGCCCAAGAGAAATCAAGGGACTTGTCTGAGGTCACAGCTAATTAGTGATGGAGATAATGCCTGAACCCTTATATAACCAAAACCTGAAATTAATCCAAAAGAACTTAAATATAAGTAAATGGTTTGGACTGTTTGCTTCAAAGACTACAAGTCCAAATGGAACAATGCAAAAGGACCTGCCTGGGTTCAAATTGTGCCTGCCACTTACTACAGATTTTATCTTAAGAGAATTATAGCTCTCTGGGCCTCAGTTTCCTCAACTGTAAAATGGGGGCCTCTAAGTTTCTTCCTAGCTCTAAATTCTACTAATAGGTTGGCCTTATCTCTAAGGCCCTCCCAGGTCTAAACCTTGTAAGATTAAAGCTATGAGCTCTATCTGAGGAAGGATCATTTGAGTATTTGTACTTTTGTCCCCAACACCTAACATATATTAGGTGCTTAATAAACACCTGCAAACAGATAGAATCAGTTGGTCTAAAGATGATTCAGCATAGCAGAAAGAGAAAAAAAAATGACCCTGAAATCAAGGGGACTAGAGTTCAAAACCTACCTTTGACACCTCTGTGACCCTAAATAAGCAAATGTCACCTCCCTGGGGCTATTCTCATGTATAAATGAAGGAATTGGACTAGAAGATTTCTAAGATGCTTTCCAGTCCAATGTATCTATGATTTAATACAATTTTTTTACATCTATGTAATTTAACACAATTATATTCTTGTCTCACGTAGTCATGACTTGGTCAAAAGCTGATATGCAAAGAAACAAATACTCACACGGCTTCCACCAACCCTATTGCATATAAAGAGGTGGATTTTCTCCTTGCCAAGGCATAACCTTTACATTCCATCCCATCATCAAAGTAGACTGTCCCCTCTATCATCCTCACTCTCTCCCTGTATGCTGGGTGCTTCCCTACTTCATACAAACATGTCCATCTCTCCTTCATCCTCAAAAATCCCTCACTTGACCAGACTGTGCATGCTATTACTCTGGCCAAATTCTCTGAGAAGGCCCTCTACACTAAGAACCTCCATTTCCTTTCCTCTCACCTCAGCAGTGTGGCTTCCAATCTCATTCCTCAAGTAAAACAGCTCTCTAGAAAGTTCTTAACTGCCAGATCTAATGGCCTTTTCTCAGTCATCCTCCTCCTTGACTTCTTTGCAGCTAGCAATCAACTCCCTTCTTCTTGATACCCTCTTCTCTCTAGGGTTTCATAATACTGCTCTCCCTCCATCCTCCTCCTACCTGACTGACCTCTCCTTTTCAGTCTCCTTATTCGGATCTTTGTACAGATCACACCCACTAACAGTTGATGGCCCCCAAGACTCTGTCATGGACCCTTTGCTCTTCTCCCTCTATACTATTTCATCTACTGATTTCATCAGTTCCCTTGGATTCAATTATCATACCTATTCAGATGCTTCTCAGTTCTATTTCTCTAGCCCTAACCTCTCTTCAGATCCTGCAACTCCAACTACCTATGAGATATCTCTGACTAGATGTCCCAAAGATATCTTAAACTCCACATGTCCAAAATGGAACTCCTCTTCTCCCCTTTCTTCCCAAACGCCTTCCCTCTTCCCATACTCTCATTACTGTTAAAGATACCATTACTCCCCCAGTCACCCAGGTTCAAAACCTGAATGGCATTCGTGACTCCTCATTTTCTCTCCCAGTCCCTATCTCTAATCAATTGTCAAATTCTGTCACCTCTACCTTCTTCACATCTCTCAGATATTCCCCTATCCTCTCACTACCACCACTCTGGAGCAGGCCCTTCCCACCTCATGCCTGGAGTATTACAAATATCTGATAGCTGGTGTCCCTGCCTCTCAGTGTCTAGCCAGTCCAGCTTGTCCTCCTTTCCACTGCCAAACTGATATTCCTAAATAGCAGGTCTGACCATGTTACCCCTGTCTGCTTGATCAACTCGAATGGCCCTCTATTATGACCAGGATAAAAAAAAAAAAAAAGATCCTAGCATTCAACGTCCTATTCAATGTCCTTTATAGCCTGGTATCTTCCTACTTCTCCAATCTTCTGACACAATCTGTAATACAGTGACACTGACTTCCTTGCTATTCCTTACATAAGACACATTGCTTCCAACACTGAGCATTTTCAATGGCTGTACCCCATGCCTAGAATTCTCTTCCGCCTTATCTGCCTCCTGACTTCCCTAAATTCATTTGGATCCAAATTATAATTTCACCTTCTGTAGGAATCCTTTCTTGGTCTTCCTTAATGCTAGTGCCTTCTCTCCAAGATTATCAACTGAGGCAGTTAGGCGGTCCAATGGGTAAGAATACTATAGTTAGAGTCAGCAAGACCCAAGGTCAAATCCTGCCTCAGACACTGCCTGGTTGTATAACCATGGGCAAGACATTTAACCTCCCTCAGCCACAGTTTGTCCATCTGCAAAATGGGGATAATTTCATCATCTCACAGAGCTGCTGTGAGCTTCCAATGAGATCCCATGTATAGCACTTTATATGCCAGTAAAGTGTGTATGCTTTCTCTCTGTGTGTGTCTCTCTTTGTTCTCAAATTCTAACTATTGTTATTATTATCTCTGATTTATCCTGTCTACATCTTGTTTCTAAATAATTGTTTTTGCACAATATCTATCTCATTAGGCTTTTATGAACTCCTTGAGACAAGGTACTATTTTTTGCCTTTCTTAGTAATGCTAGCTTTTAGCACAACAAATACTTTACTTAATAAAGGTTAATAAATACTTTACTTGAAATAAACATTTTGTCATCTACCTGTGCTAATGAGTAAGCACTACACAGAGAAACAAGCTGATACTTGCATCGTCTTACTCTGGCATGTTTATGGCAACCAGGTTATAAACCCTGCATACCAACACAGCAAATTATGTCATGCTACCAATTTAGTTTTTTACTACTTCTCACTTAATGCATTGGAAGAAAGTCTCCCTCCTTTTATCTACTATTCCAATCTTGGAGACATGTTCAAGAAAGGGTTCAGCCTGATTACTGTTTAATTTAACTAATCTCTGGTGAAGAAAGTAGCAATACAGTCACAGACATCAGCTGAACTGAAGGATGGATGAGTCAGCTCACTGAACCCCTTACTCTCCCAATTATCTCTCTTTTGGCCTCTCTTTCTTCCCAATACATTTCCCCACTAATTCCCTGGTTAAATGTGAAATTGAACCGCTAGCTAAATAAGACTCAGCATTAACATATCAACAGGGTGATGTTTTTTAAGTGGCCAAATAAATAAATATGGGATCACAGTCTTCAGAGGTAGAAAAGATGCAGAAATCATCTAGTTCAATCCCCTCGTCTTACAGATGAAGAAATAAAAGTCTAGAAAGAACATTACAACAAGATCATATAGCTAGTTCAGTGCTCGAGTTCAAGACTTGGATTCAGGAGATCTTCCAGGGGGACTCTTGACATCCCTCCAGGGCCCAGAGCTTCAAAATAACAGAGCCAGAATTCAAACCTAGGTCCTTGAAACTCCCAAATCAGAGTTATTTTCACAATATCAGCTGTCTCTCTATTCAGAAGATAAACTATCAATTGTCAAACATCCCCCTGATCTAAGCTGCCCAAAGGAAGATTTACCTTTAAAAAAAACCCCATCTGGTTAAGACTAAACCCCTCAACACCAAAGATCTACAATTATGCCAAATGAAAATCCCTTTTAATAACATACAATCAAGTCTTCATTTGATGTCTCATCAAAACAGAGTCAACTGGCTTCTCAGCAGAACATAAGGTCTAGTAGAATCTAGACATGGAGGATGAGACAGACAATGTCTGACTGGCTGGCTGGCCTGTCTGAGGACAGTTCAGTTCAGAGAGGATCCTGGCCAGGTTAGCCATATCAGGATATTTTCCAGCCACTACACCCTTCAAGCACCATCTACTGAGTGGGAGAGAGGTAGCCATCCGCACAGTCACAGGTCATTAAAGTGAGACAGGACTAAGATAGCAGGGCTGGAGTAAGAGATAATAAAAACTGTGGCAAGTGAAAAAGAATGGAAAAAAGTAATGGATTTGGGATCAGTAGACCTGGGTTCACATCCCAGCTCTAACACTTACTACTGGTTTATTCTCTGACAAGACATCTAACTTCTCTGGGCCTCAGTTCCTTCCTCAGTAAAATGACAGGATTAACCTAGATGATATCAAAGGTCCCTTTCTGACTTTGAATCTACGATCCTACTTATCTACTGAAGGTAAAGATTTAAAATCTCTAGGTTATTTTTAAAACTTGTTTCAAAGCACATTTACCCCGAGGGGCGGAGCCAAGATGGTGGAGTAGAAACAGCTCATCCAAGCCACTCTGCCCCCAGATTTCCCCCAAACTATGTAAAAGGGGACTCTGAACAACTTCTGGAGCCCCAGCACCCACAGAACAACACAGAGAAGCTAAGCTCCCGCTGAGGACACCCCAGCAGCCCTGCAGGAAGGACCAGCACAGCGGTCTGGGAGCCGGCAGCACGCAGCACGCAGAGCACAGAGAGCCGAGCCCAGGTCCCCGTGAGCCAAGGTTTTAGCCCCAGGGTGACAGGGCCAGCAGCCGGCTGGAGAGACCCCAGAACACCAGCAGCTGTGGAGATTCCAGAATTATCAACATAGACATGCCTAGGACAAAGTAAGAGGTTAGTGTTCTATGGACTTTGGGACCAGTATTTGGGTAATGCGTCGGCTCCCTCCCCTGGGGGCTAGAAGCCACTGAAGAGACACGCCATTTTGTAGTTTTCAGAGGCAGCTCCAGCTCCTGGCCTGCATGCTAACTGTAGGGAGATCCAGCCATCAGTCTTGGGGGGTAATCGCTCATGCTATAACCTCCCTGGATCTGGACTGTGATCTGGGGTGGAAGTCGTGGGTGGGTTTACAGCTTGCCAGAAACGGAAGTTGCCCCCCACATGTTCGGGACGAAAATTCCTCTATCTGGCCTTAAAGCCATAGTGTGGCAACAAGCTCCAAAGTCAAGTAATTAAGTGGCAACATGCCAAGGCAAAGGAAACAGAAAAATGCAACCCTAGATTCCTATTTTGGGGGCATAGAGCAGGAAAAGGACTGTGAGGTCAGAAGTCCTGCTCCAAAAGCCCCAGGGGAAAACATGAGTGGGTTGCAGGCCATAGAGGACCTTAAGAAGGACTTTAAAAATCAAATAAGAGAAGTGGAGGAAAAACTGGAAAGAGAAATGAGAAGGATGCAGGAAAAGTATGAAATGAGGGTCAACAGCCTGACTGAGGAAAAACAACACCTTAAAAAATAGACTAACTCAAATGGCAAAGGAGGCCCAAAAGGGCAGTGAGGAGAAGAATGCCTTAAAAAGTCGAATTTGCCAGATGGAAAAAGAATCTCAAAAGTTCACTGAGGAGATTCATTCCTTCAGAGTTAGACTGGAGCAAATGGAAGCTAGTGACTTTATGAGAAATCAAGATGCTGTTAGGCAGATCCAAACAAACAAAAGATTAGAAGGCAATGTGAAATATCTCATGGGAAAAACCACTGACCTGGAAAATAGATCCAGGAGAGACAATTTAAAAATTATTGGACTACCTGAAAGCCATGATCAAAGAAAGAACTTAGAAATCACCCTTCAAGAAATTCTCAAGGAAAACTGCCCTGATGTTTTAGATCCAGAGGACAAAATAGAGGTTAAAAGAATCCACCGATCACCTCCTGAAAAAGATCCCAAAAAGAAAACTCCCAGAAATATTATAGCCAGGTTCCAGAATCCCCAGATCAAGGAGAAAATACTACAAGCGGCCAGGAAGAAACAATTTCAATATTGTGGAAACACAATCAGGATAGCCCAGGACCTGGCAGCTTCTACACTGAGGGAGAGAAGGGCATGGAATATGATATTCCAGAGGGCAAAAGACCTGGGAATGAACCCAAGGGTTACCTACCCAGCAAACCTGAGTATTTTGTTTCAGGGGAAAATATGGTCATTCAGTGGAATAGAGGACTTTCAAGCATTCTTGAGGAGAAAACCAGAATTGAATAGAAAATTTGACATCCAGACACAAGAAGCAAGAGATGCCTGAGAAGGTAATCAGGGAAAAGAAATCAAAAGGAACTTAACAAAGTTGAACTATTTACATTCCTCTATGGAAAAGCAATAACTGTGACTGATGATATCTTTCTCAGTATGAAAATAATGGAAGAAGGGTGTGTGGTCATATGAATACATATATGAATGTGTGTGTATATGGTTACAGTTATATATGGATAGAGGGCATAGTTTGAATTTGTTGGGAAGGGAGAATACTCAAGGGATGAAATTATGAGGTGAGAGAGGAAAGTGGCAAGAGGAGATGGGGAGAGACAGGGTAGGGTAACTATCTCATGTAGAAGAAGCAAGGGGAAGTGGTTGCAAGGGAGGAGGAGAATAGGAAGGCAAAAAAGGCAAAACCACATTCTCATTGAATTTGGTTCAGGGAGAGAGTGACATACATACTAAATGGGATATCTCAACCTGCAGCAGGATAGGGGGAAGGGGGGTGCAAGGGGGGAGGATAGATGGGAGGGCATCCTTGGGGGGAGGGGAGGTTGGAAGAACCCACTATAGAAGAGGGACAGGATCATGTAGGGAATGGACCAGGTGGGGGGTGGGATGAGTGGGAGGGAATTATAAGCAGCCCTGTAGAATATATCTACTATGATAATGTTTTGCACAGCTAGACATGTACAACATATACTGAATTACTTATCTCCCCAGAGGGAATGGGTGACAAGGGAGGAAGGAAATGGATCTGAAATTCGAGGTCTTAACATTAAATGTTTCAAATATATATAAATACTATTATTAATACTCTTTTGCTTATAATTGGGAGACAAGATGTGCAGGCATTGGGACACAAAGATTCACCTTCCTCTAATGGAAAAGTCGAAGAGGGTATGGGAGAAGGTATGGGAGGGAGCAGATTGGAGGAAGCGATATCTTGTGGGACTGCTATTCTGGGAGGTTGGGTAGGGGAATAACGGGGGGAAAATGATTGTAACTCAAAATCTGGCGGAAATGAATGATGTAAAACAGAAGTTAATAAAGCATTTGTTTAAAAAAAAAAGCACATTTACCCCTTTATTCATCTAATTTCACAATTACCCAGTAGTAGGCTTAACAACCACCTCAGGGAAGCGTGCAAGGGGACATGCTCATGACACATTTAATATTTTCTCCATCATTTTCTTCAGTCTAGACGATCAATAAAACCGTAAGTCAAATTATGATTTGTAGCACTTTGTTGATTTCCAGAATATAAATAAGTGCCCGTGTTGAAAATTTTAACAGTCAGATCCTCAGTCAGAGCTGGCTCCAGCAGATCCTTGGAATTACCCTCTAACAAAGTACAGTGAATATTATCCCCATTTTGCAGGTGAAAAAAACAAGGCCTAGCAACCCTAACTAATCCAAGCTCACATAGCTAGTTTAGTACCCAAGTTCAAGACTTGAATTCAAGAGTCCAGGTCTGTGACTCTTTCTACTACCCCTAATTCTGCCTCTCTTTCTAAGGATGATGACAGATTCATAGATTTGGGGCTAGAATTTTAAGAACTTGGAGGACATTCTAGGATCATTAATCAAGGAGAAGGAATATTAAAAGCTACCTAGTCTCATTCATCTTATAGATGAGGAAACTAAGGCCAGAATAAATCATCTAAGCCAGAATTTGAATACAAGCCTTCTGACTCAAGAATCCAATGCAGTTTCCCTAGTATCTGCAATGCCAGTCTCAACACTAATCCCCTCCCTCCCCCCACCCAGTACAGGAAATCCACTTAGCCCCCTACTTTATATCCCCACAAATCAAGACAAGAGACCATTATGAACCTAACAGGGCTGTCAGCCTCATTGTCTCTCTTCAGAAAAGGCCATCTTCCTCAGTACTGTCATCTCCAAAGCCAGCCTCTCCACTACATTATTCCTTCACTTTTGAATTCTAACATTGCATGCTAACTTGAAAAATGATTAACTCTCAGTCAAATACGTTTCCAATTCTGCAGAACACTGATAACATTGCAGCCGCCTTCAATCACCAACTGGACCTGCTGTAATTTCAGAGTAATGAACTTCTGCTATCTGAATTTGGCGCTCCAAATGTGTTGCTGGTAAACTTAGGACAAGGTTCAAGAAGCGAAGAGATTACATGAAAAGAAAGGAGGAAAAATAGCTTCAAAGCCTTAGAAAAGAGGTGACTAGGATTCTGCAGAGGGAGAGGAAATATGTATGCAGCCAGAGTTGAACAAGATGGAATTTTTAAAAACTGCATCAGGCAGCATGAATACTGTGGAGGAAGATGCTGCTATGTGTATATATGTGAAAGATCAGAAGGCCAAGGCTCCTTGGCCTGATCTAAGTGTCAACCACCCATGGAAATCACACTAAAACATGGTGGTGGGTGGTGTGGTTTCTTTAATTACCATGGAGATGTCAAAGCACTGTAATTTTGAGATTACAGTTCCGCCATCTCAAAAGGCGCTGCCGGGAAAACATTTTTCTTTAAATGCTACACCCATTCAACAGTAGCCTAGTCGTGTTCTCAAGTTTGAAATTATTTCCTGCTCCCAGAAGAGTAGTCCATGTTTAAGGGACAAAAATACTGGTTTTGATGTCAGGAGGGAAGACAGGTCTGGTGGTTGAGGAAACTTACAGGATAATAGATTTAAAACTAGAAAAAATCTCAGGGTTGATCTAGTCCAATTAAAGATGAGGAAATGGAGGACAAAAGATCTTAAGTGATTCTCTAGAGTTGTGTAAGGAAGTTAAAAGGTAGAGCTAGGATTTGCATGCACCCAGGTTCTCTGGATCAGAAGGGGCTCTCTCACTATACTAACCTGTAGTTCCATGGCCCTGAGTCCTAGCTATATGGAAGTATTAGAGCCAGGGTAAGGTCTAATGGGGGAAGGGAGAGGAGCAGAAAGCAACATAGAGGAGAGGGAAGGCTCTATTTTCTCCAGGGTCGGCTCATAATACACCTTCCTTGATGCCCAAATTCAGTTCTATATAATGCCCAGATTCCTTCTAAACCCACCCATTTCCACTATTTCAGTTTCCTAAGCACTTACTATTAAAAGCACTGAAATATCAACAAAGAGGCATTTGTAAAAAAAAAAAACTGAGAGTTTCGAAAAATGAAGCAATTCTTTAATGAATTTCCTCCTTCTTTCACCCACTTTCCAGCCCAGATGGGAAGTGTGAATATTGAAGAAAGAAGTCAACATGTGGCCTCTTGAGGCATTTCCTGAACCTTGAAAGAGCAATTTCCAACCTTGCCTTCCAGCCCGAATAAAGTGAACTATGTACACCACTGGCCAAACCCCCAGTTTAATCAACACCTCCTCTGGGGCCCTCACCTCCAGCTATTGCTCTGAGACCCTCAAAGAAGAAAGAAGTGCCCCCCCCCCCCAGGCTCCTCTCACACTCACCCAGAAGACAATGTTGTAGCTGAACAGAAGATATTTGTACCAACAGCTGACTTCAGCATTAGAATATCTGTAATAGTGCATCTTCTGGAAAAGAGGGCCTGCAAAGAAAGAAGGAAGAAATGAGTTAATAATTTACATTTAAAAGCATCAAACATTCAAACCTCCAGTGCATTACCCCAACTCCTAGGAGATCAAAGGTGAGCCCAAAATAGAGATGAGAAATTAACAACCAGCTAGCCAGTGAGTCACTCCATGAAATTAAAATGAAGGAAATGGTTCAATTGTGTGAATTTACTGTAGTTGGTAACAGATTGGAGAAGGGGGGAGGCATGCCAGTCTGGGCACTGGCTCTCAACCAATGCCAGACACAAGTATGGGGGAAACAGATTCCAAGGTGTCTTTCCAAAAGGAACAAGAATTAAGAAATAATTAACTGTCTTCATTAATTGGAGCAGAACAGTTGTTGTCGTTCAGTGTTTCAGTCTTATCTGACTCTTTGTGACCCCTTTTGGGGTTTTCTTAGCAAAGATACTACAATAGTTTGCCATTTCCTTCTCCAGCTCATTTTACAGATGAGTAAACTAAGGCAAAGAGGGTTAAGTGAATTGTCCAGGGTCACACAGCTAGTAAGTGTCTGAGGCTAGATTTGAACTCAGGAAAATGAAGTCTCCCTGACTCTAGGGGGCTGATGTTCTCTCCACTGCATCAACTAGCTGCCCTTAGAGCAGAACAGTAAAGGCTATCAAAACAGAAATGGAAGGAAGAGATAACAGCTCAGAAAGAAAAAAAAAAGATCAGGATGGAAACTATGAAGAAAAATTTCCCAAGTTCTCTTCCTGTGGGTTCTAATGAGAAGAAAGGGCTCAAAAGCCTACTTGAACATTCTCCCTAACTTCATCAGCTTAGGTCTGCCTCTTTCCCTTCCCACTATACTAGCCAAGCTAATCTGACTATTAGACTTCAGAGCCTTGCTCATTCCTGTGTCTTTGCCTCTGATTATGAATGCTCCTGCTGCAGAGGTTATCAGTCATTTTTCAGTCATATTCGAATCTTTGTGACCCCCATTTGAGGGTTCTTTGGCATGGTTTGCCATTTCCTTCTCCAGCTCATTTTACAGATGAGTAAACTAAGGCAAACAGGGTAAAGTGACTTGCCCCGGGTCACACAGCTACTAAGTTAACTGAGGCCAGATTTGAACTCAGCAAGATGTCTTCAGGACTTCTATCTACTGCACCACCCAGCTATTGCAGAGGATCTGAGTTCAAATCCCATCTCAGCCTCTTGTTTCCTGGATGTCCTTAGACAAATCATTTGCTAATTCTTATATCTGTGCCTCTGACCATACCAGAAAACAAGGCTGTTTATTTTACTTGTGTGATCTTGGGGGAAAAAAATCACTTAACCTCTCTAGGCTTCAGTTCCATCTGTAAAATTAGGGGGCTGGAGCGACAGTCTCTAAGGTTTCTCTACATCTACATCTATGATTAAGAATGCTTTCTCTCCCCAGTCCCACCCACCCCCCACCCCACACTTGCCTTCCTATTAATCCGTGGTCTTCAGTTTCCTCATCTACAAAATGAAGAGGCTGGAAAGGTCTCCTTACAGCTCTGAATCTATCAGCCTTTGAACTCATGTTTTCCATCTCCTTGTAAAATGTGCTTAGAACTCACTTCTCAAAAACAAACAAACAAACAAACCCCAAACATCTCAGATTAAAGAGTGACCAACTCATACCTACTCTGCCTGCATTATATTAACCATCAAGGATCACAGCATGTTGTCACTTGGAGGGATTCTTTAAGATAAAGTAGTCCAGCAACTTCATTTTACAGATGAAAAAAATGAGGCCCAGAGTCTTGCCTAAGGTCATATATCTGAAGTTGGAACTAGAATCCAGGGCTCCAGACTCACAGTTCAACATTCATGGAATTCCTTGATAGTGCCTCCCATACAAATTCTACCACGATGGGTTCTCTTTTTTTTTCACTATGATGGGAAGATTTAATATCTACTGGTCCTGTACAGGTATTCTCCTTTTAAAAAAAATATGCACAGTATTTATTTGCCTTCAGTCATACAACTTTTAAAGTTCATGAGGGTAGGATCAGCTTCCTTATTCAGCAATGGATGGCCAGAGCAGAAACTTGGGATAACTTTTTGAAATAAGCCACAATCTATATCCAGAGAAAGAAATAAGAGAAGTATGTATAGATCAATTTTACACACACACACACACACACACACACACACACACACACACACACATATACTTTTCTGTATCATTTCCAGGAACACTGTATGAGGTTTACCTCTTTCTCCACAAAATCCTTGAAGGCCACTGCAAAGCCAGTGAGTGCTTCCCCTAACCATGACAGTTCTGGAACTAGACACTGCCTCTCACGTGTAGTGCAGGTGCTTAATAAATGTGTATTGGATTAAATTCGGGGGAAACAAAGATAGTGCCTTAAGTTGCCACATGGGTCAAGTTCTACAGAACAGTGAAACAGCTTCATGAGCCTTCAAGGGCAGGTCTCCTATAATCCCACTCACTGATTTCCCACCTACCACCTAAGCTTGATAAAGGTAGGGAAAGTTCAAAAGGACACTTCAGGTAAACATTTACAGAATGGAGTGGGGGGGTGAGACCTAAGCAGAGCAGGAGACAGTCCACCACCAAGCAAAAAACCCATCATTACAGAAACCTGGGCCTGCAGCCTGAAGAAATTCCTTGGGGTAAATACAGAAAAATTCCTCTTGAATTCCACAGCAGGTCAGGATATTTGTGATGCTTTAGAAACCGGAGGCATCCTAATACCAATCCTTCCATTCTCTCTCAGAGAAGGGCATTTTAAGAGTCTCTGGGCCAATAATAGTCAATTCTTCATCTAACAGTTAAGAATGATGAAGATGAATGGAGAAAAACCATTTCAACCCTTCGAGGACCTAAAATGTCATTGGCCTGAATAGCAGTTCCCTCCATGGACAAAGGCTGCAGATAAGCCACGGCTCAAACCCTTCCCAAACTTAGGGAGACATACAGTCCATTACCAGGCTCATGTGGATACTCTTTTTTCAACCCAGCCTCACTTCTGAATCAAGAAGACACCAGTAGTGCTTTAGTGGACGTGGGGAGTAAGAAATACTCAACACCAGAGCAGGTCAAAACACACCTACACCCATGATCTAATACAGAAATCCCAGGCAGTTGCTAACGTGCTGAGAGGCCTACTTGTCCAGGGTTATACCAATAAAAAGTGTCAAAGACAAGATCTGAAACTAGGTTTTCCTGCATCCAAACCCAGCACTTTCTCCACCGTGACACACTATCTAGTGCAAAAAGTTAACAATAAAACAATCTCTCCAAGAAAACAATTTGTTCATTATTTTTTTTTTTGTGGTAATAAAGAACTAAACACAAAGTAGGTGACCACGAACAGGGTAGAGAATGACTAAAATGATGGTACATGAATGTATGGGGCTATTGTGATGCCATAAGACATAATGGATATTAAAAATTCAAAGATATATAAGAAGCCTTTTATAAAATTATGCAAAAATAAAAGAAACACAAAACAAAACTTGTTATTGGTCAGTCATATTCAACTCTCTGGGACCTCATTTGGGGTTTTCTTGGTAAAGATACTGGAATGATTTGCCATTTCTTTCTCCAGATCATTTTACAGAGAAGGAAACTGAGGCAAACAAGCTCATGTGACTTGCCCAGGATCACACAGCTAGTAAGTGTCTAAGGCCAAATTTGAACTCATGAAGAAGGAGTCATTTCTGGTTTGAAGCCCAATGCATTACCTAGCTGTCCAGAATATAAATTATAACAATATAAATGGAAACAACAACAACCGAATGCTGTATAATGTTAATGAACAAGTAACTTGGCCCAGGAGAACAGCTGAGAAAATGCACCTCCCTCCCTTCTTTGTAGAGGTTGAAGTCTAGGAGGCTTAACTGATGGGTCAGGTTTTGCTGTCCTACTTCCCCTCTTTTTCTTTACAACTGGTTATCAACTGGTTATCAAACCTCATTTGCTGGAGAGTATGAAATATATATATATATATATATATATATATATATATTTATATATATATTTATTTATGTTTCATATATATATATGAGAAACATAAATAAATATATATGTATATATGTAGATACACGCATACATATAAAATATAATGGGATATATTCAGAAATTAAGATATAAAAACAAGCAACATTAATTAAAATAAAGAGAAAATAAGTTTCCCAGTGTTTTCTGGGTTGAATAAGTATTCAGGGCTATGTTAGGTTATTTGGTAGATTGGAAGAAAGAACAGAGATCTTGACATCCAGCAGACTGAATTCAAGGGCTGGCTCTGACAGAGAATAAGTTGTTTGACCTGTCTTAAGTCTCAGTTCCTTTCATCTGTAAATGTTGTACTAGACCAGTGAGGTCAAATTCAAATAGTAACAGATCCCTGGGGTTGGTATGTTGACTTAGAAAATAGCAAATTAACTTTATCTATATTGTGCTTTCATTTATTTTTGTCAAACGTTTTCCAAATACATTTTAATCTGGTTTGGACTACATCAGGGAGTTTAGATGGAGAAATGTTAGAGAAACTATACATAACCCTATACCCAGGGTTAAAAACACAAACAACAAACAAAACCAGTTAAGGAAATAAGCCCTTAATAATATACAAGGTCAGTTCAGGCTGCTTAGAGGATCTGACAGGACCCAGTCCACAAAGGTCCCAGCCTGTTCCTCTCCATCTCACAGTAAGCTCTAAATTGAGCTCTAGAAATACTCTGGACAAACAGCTTACTTTCTAATGTTTAAAACAAACAAAAAGCAAAGGTCCTAGAATATATCACACAGTCAAATGAATATCACCATCAAGAAAGCTCTGAATAAGGGACCCCTGTTACAGAGATATAATCCTGTTTGAGAAAGGCAGGTAGGGATTAGAAAGAAAAAAAATGTACTTAATAAGGTCAGGAGAGAACAGGGAAAACAGAGAGAAATCAGAAATACACAAACATACCTGACAAGATTGAATAAAATGCCTGTATGTGTATGGAATCAAACTAGTTTAGCCTACCAAAAAAAGCCCTGGATTCCCATCCAGGAAGATCTGAGATTAAATTTTCTTTTAGATACAGGCTATGTGACCTTGGAAAAAAGTACCCTCTCTGAAGCTGCTGGGGCCCTCAGGCCTCACAATTGGCATCGTTATTTTGTTGAGCTCTCTCCAAAGGGAAATCTCAAC